>NW_021024687.1:6946787-6987535 GCF_004153795.1 Camellia sinensis
GCATTTCACATGCCATCCTAGGATTAGCCGAGCCTATCCTAATTGCATTCTGTATGCGTTGCATTAGGCACTTAACATGGACTTGGATCATATATTGATTGCTAACAAGTTCTTTATTTTGGCTTGGAGTACACTATAAGTATTTTGTGCTTTAGCATCTCGCACGAGTGTGAATGTTAACATGACAGCATGCTTACCATGTGGCTAGATACTTATGTGATATGAACTGCCTGAATGCCTGTGGGTGAAGGTTGGATTGCTTGAGTTGGAACAACTCATCAAAATCCGTGTTTTAGCCTACTCGCGAGTAGCAAATTTCAATACATTTTCCAAACGAACGGATATGCGATGCTTTGTTTCAAATTAGGCGATCTAGTCTATACTTATTTTGCTGTGCGCATCACAGAGTAATTCTAGCTAATTAACCGGAATAAGAACGCATAATGTTTCCAAAACAAGATATCATGGTTAGTAGAGGTCGATCTTCGGATCGGGCGAGTGGGGGTGCTCATAGCTGACCTTCCCCAATCGTGCCCAAGTTCCTGAGCCGAGGCAACTTTGGTAATGACGGACACATTGCCTTAGGCAAACGAGTCAGGGTTTTCTAAATTCCCCCATTAAAAAATATTTAGGTGGCAACTCTATATCTGGCAAAGCAGTCCATGTTTGGCACTTCTTTTCTAAAAATCTGTTTTCTCAAAACGATTTGCCGGATTTGGACTCTTTGGTTCAGACTAAGAACCGTGACACAAAAGGGAGTCCGAACTGTCCTAGGGAGTCCACGGTTTCTGGCGACTCTGTTGGGGATTTTAGAAAGCTTGACTCGAACTCATGATATCTTGTTTTGACTACATTTATGTGTTTCTTTGCATTGCATGTGCATTGGTGCGCCTAGGACATCGTGTTGGCCATCTGCTATTCCTAAACGGTTTGCCAGAGGCTTGCCTTGTCAAGGCATGACCATAAGGCTGACCAGTTGCGGGCTCTGCCAGTATGGGAACACAAACCCCGATTTTTACCGGGGCACCCTTTTGACCATTCGACCTAGTGTATATTCGGAATCCGTAGTGACCATTCCAAACTAGGACAGGTTGCTTACCCGATTATAGGTTGTTTGAAACCACTGCGTGCGTAATGAAACCCTAGCTCCTGACAAAATAGGACAGGGAAACCCTACCCCAGCATAGGGGTGTTTTGGTTCTCATTTAATTGTTATGTGCTTTTAGAGTGTATCTCTACAGGGAATATGCATATCAGTTTGCAAGTTTGAGTACCAGGCTTGAGGGCATCAGTATCAGTGTTTTGGGGAATCAGTTATATCTGCAGGTGTCAGACTCAGTTTTGGGACAGCGATTTTGGGAAACAGTGATCAGTAGTAGAGTACAGTTATTCAGTCATGTTTGTGTCTGTTTCGTCTGGGCTGAACTACTGCTTGTTTTCCCTTTCAGTTCAAAGATTTGGGTTCAGAGACTTGGTGTTCTCCTTCGTTGAGGCAAGACAGATATCTGATCCGTCAGTCACCGTTCAGTTCAACGGACTTATGATGACCCAAAGTTCAGAGGAAATTTTGGTTATGGCAGCCGCGTTAGACCAAGGGATCATCTTGCAAGATGAGACCAATGTTGATGTACTGCATCCGCCCAGGTCGCCTGCTGCACACCCGATCTGGACCCCCCAGTTGTATCAGGCTCGTGAGCCCACCACGTTTGAGTTAATGGGAATGATTGGCGACCTCCAGAGATCCATGGCCGATCTGGCCTATGGAATATCGGCTTCGCCACCAGCCACATCATATGCCGGGAATTTTGTACCACAGGAGCCCCCGTTACTGGGGCGGATTGTGATCGAGCTTAGCCAACCAGAGGTTGCCTCCAGCTACAGCAACGACGTGTCAACAACAACCGGGTTTCGCTCTGATGTAGTAACCCAAACCCTCGATCAGGCTGAGGCTAGAGGTAAGAACAAAGTGGGAATAGATGCTGATCCCATTGGACAACTGCTGAGGGCAGTCGAGGCTTTGAAAGCCGGGGGAATGAATAAGCAGCAAGTATTTGCAGTCATGACTAAAGTTGTGGATGATGCTTTCCCCACTCCAGCCGAGGGCAGTTCAAGCTAGGCGGAAAATCGGGATAGGCCCCGTCATGCCAAGACCATTCCTTCTATTCCCAACCCTGCACCAGGAAAAGATCAGAAAGCCAAGGCAGTGCCTGCCGACCCTTTCGCTAGTGCGTCTAACAAGAACCCTCAGACTTCGAAGTACCTGCCTCGAGGGCGCAGAGTCTTTCATGCCCTCTACATGCCTTCGTCTAGGGCATTTCAAATTTTGGCTAAAAAGGGGCATCTTAAACCCCTCGAACCCCGACCTCTCCCAAAGAATCTCCCTCTTACACATGATGATGCCTTGTACTGCGCGTACCACCAGCAAACTGGTCACAGCACCGACGGTTGTTTCTGCATTCGCCATGAAGTGCAAGATTTGATCGACAATGAGGTCATCCTCCCACCTACCTCAGGAAAGTCTGTTACCACTGAGTTGTTGGACTTCGAGGATACTGCAAGTATGTGATCAGGGGTTGGACAACCTGTGGGCGGCACTCTGTGTACTTCAGATGTGGCGTTTGGCACACACTGTCAAGAGCATTTGCGAATGCAGTTTTGTAATTTCTGGCTTGGGTGTCGAGTCAGTTCTTTGTTTTGTTTTGGGTCTGTCTCATTGTCTCAAGTCAGTCTTTTTGCTTAAAGGGTCTGTCTTGTTGTGTCGAGTCGCTCCCATTGTATAGAATGTCAGGTGATTCCGGGGTTGTTGCTTCGAACACTGTTTTGTTTTGTAATTATCCTTTTGCTTTCTTTTGAGTCTGTCTCTGCGGTGGAGCCAGTTGCAACCAGGGAATCTAAATGAAACAGCTGCGGCTATCATGTTTCCGTGCTTACTGCTATTTTGAGCTAGTTGTGCCAAATGATTTGAATGGAATAGCAGTACATTCCACCTGCTCTCTTGTGCCCTGAAAATCATTGCATTGACCTAAGTTTTTCAAAACCTTTTTGAACACTGCAGTGAAAACAAAGGGGAAGGAATTCCTCGGGATTTGCAAAACTTTGATCAAATTGAGAGAAAGAGAGGCGTGCCAAGCCCTTAATGATTGAAATCATGCTTGTCAGCGTGAGTATTGAGAAAAACCCTGGCTTGATCTAGAGTGGTTCCACACTATCTTCAGCGCGAGCAATTTGTCGCTTCTTTAAAAACTTTCAAAAACAAAATGTTGTGCGCGGTCCTGCGAAGACCTGTGTGGAATCGCTCTTGAGATTGTGCAGCTTAGGATCGCTCTCAGCCTCATGACTTAAGCCCTTGCTTTAAAACCTTGAACCACAATTCGGAGTGTTCAACGTTCGACCATCAAGAGAGGCCTGTGTGGCCAGATTGGAAGCAGCCCTCGAACAAGAGGCACCAAAGTCAGATCAAGAAGATCAGATCTCATCAGAAGAAGCTTGTGAAGCTAGAACAGAAGCACCCCTCCAACTAGGGGCAAAAATGTCCAATGTGCTCGAAGAGCCGAAGGTGGGTCCTTCAACAAATCAATACAACAGTCATTTTCCTGGATTCAGATGACTTCAGGATCTCAAAACTATTTGGCATGGACTTGTTATACTTTTACCCTTTGAGAGGCTCGCTGGGCTGAAAACCAGGAAGGGCGACCCAGGCAAAAGTTAGAGCAAGAGAAAATATAAAAAAAAAGAAAAAAAATGCAAAAGAAATGAAAAGAGAAAAATTAAAAAAAAAAAGAAAAAAAGAAAAGAAAAGAATTGAAAAAGGAAAGAAGAACAAAGCTCGCAATGTTGAAAACCCGCAACGGGCACCTTGGCAAAAGTTAGAGCCTAAAAAGTGAAGGTTAATACCCGAGTGTACCTTAACCGGAACTACGTAAGGCTTGATTCCCATGTTTGGGATACGTAGGCAACTTCATCCTGAAGTCCAGCCCCCAACGCTTTCATAGCGACTAAGTCCGTGTAATGGTTTTAATCATCCTTGATTCCCATGTTTGGGATACGTAGGCAGCTTTATCCTGAAGTCCAGCCGCCAACGCTTTCAAAGCGACTATGTCCATATATTGGTTTTGACCATCTTCGTCTTCTCTGTATACGAGAGTTCGGTTGTGATCATCACTAAGGAGGACTGTTTACAATATGCTGCGGCGTCATCCAGACAAGGGGCAACTTTCCGTTGCCATGAGTCGCCATTCAAACCAGGGGCAACTTTCCGTTGCCATTCAAAGCGCTACGGTGCCATTCAAACAACGGGCAACTTTCCATTGCCATGCAGCTCTCCTCAAACAAGGGGCAATTTTCCTTGGGATCTGAGGTTGTACATCTCAAGACTAAGTTCCGTGCTCGTTGAGCAGTGGTTGTTTGCAAAAATAATTTTTGAGAATTTTTACTGAGGTTGACTGATCTCTCAAAAATTATTCCATCTTTTTCCAAAACTGGACCATTTCTTGGACCCGAAAAGGGAAAATTTTCAGTGCTCATAACCTAACTTGCATGATTTTCCAATCAAAAATCGAACAAGTATGTTAATCTAACTCTTATATTGGTCAAAATTATTTTAGTAGAAAGAAAAAACAAAAAATGGTCAAAATGATGAAATAGGGGAACAGTTGAGTCAGGTGTTCTGTCTTTCTCCCGTTGTCAACATACTTGCCAGAAAGGGCACTCTACTTGCCGAAAGGGCACCGTATTCGCCAGAAAAGGGCACCACTGAAGCTGACCGCAAAAGGGCTGAAAACTCTCTTAATCCTCCAAGCAACGAGGTATCAAGCCAAGTGCGAAGCACGAACCGGAATGGGACAAGATATTCCACTCCCTTATCTGGACAGATCTGATCACGTCCAAACTCCCCAGCAGAGCATCGTCAATCGATGTCAGCTGCAGATTTGCTACACACCCAATTGTAGCGCAGCCCCTCTATGGAAGAAACTCACTGTTGTGAAGAAGAATCTAGCAGAATGCTAGGAGCAAGAGCCCACAACTTTCTGTTTATCCATCAACCATCCAAGGGAGGGACAAAAAATGAGAGATTGAAGAATAGAGAGATGTGCGCTGAGAGAAAAAGCGAGAAAAGGATTTTGAGAGAAAAAAAAAGAGCCTGAGTGCCAGAGTGATGTGAGAATCACAAATGAGAGAGGGTGGGAAACAATACTCGGAGAAACTGGCTCCTCGTGTACGAAGAGGTCTTTCATCTTTGTAACGTGTTTATGTGTCGTGTCTTTTGTTTTGTTTCAATTCTTGCTTTGAGTCGTTTCGAGTGTTACTCGATGTGTTTAGGTTGTTTACCTTTGTTTTTCCTTTGTCGAGTCGTTTTGGCTGTGGCCAGTCGTCGGCTCAATACCCGGTTAAGAACTCATTTCTCAATTCCAAAAAAATCATCTTGTGCTCAGAGTGCTGTGCCATTCTCCACATTTGTGCAAAACAAAATTTGTTCTTTCATAAAACCGCAGGGTTCAACCCAGGTCATGTGAGAACAGTAAAACCAGGACCTATCTGAGGCTATATTGGTTTCGGACTGCAAAGCAAAAGAAAAGAGGAAAATTTTGGAGCATCTGAAATTGTTTCAACTTCTGTAAATTCCGAGACTGCATTCCAGGTGCACCTTCTTAGGCCTCGCCGTTTCTCTGGAGTATGAGTGTATCTCGACCCCAAGTGTAAGACTATTTCAAAGCCAGAATGGCAATTAAAGCAACTGCAGATGTTATCTCTTGCCAATACAAACAGGGTGTGCCCTTTTTTAGCTGGGCGTGTTGCCAATTCCTCCGAGAGGTAAATCGGAGGTTGCGTTTGAATTGGTCTCATTAAGGCGTGTCTTTCCTTATTCAGTAGTTTACTTCAAACATGCTGTTGATGTTACACTGAAAATGCATTGCTATCCACCGTTCTCTTTGCATTGTTATGCACACTCTGCCTGCATTGTTATGCACCGTCCCACTTGCATTACCATGCACCTCTTTAACTTGCGTTATCACGCACATTCTACTTGTATTGTTATGCACAGTTCAATCGCATTGTTATGCACACTCTTTAGTTCCGAAACACCGGGATACGTTCCTACGTTTTTCTCTGTTCTTGAGACACCGGGATACGTCCCTACGTTTCTCTCTTCTTTTCGAAACATCGGGATACGTCGCTACGTTTCTCCTTCCTTTCGAAACATCGGGATACGTCCCTACGTTTCTCTCTTCTTTCCGAAACACCGAGATATGTCCCTACGTTTCTCTCTTCTTTCCGAGACACCGGGATACGTCCCTACGTTTCTCTCTTCTTTTCGAAACGTCGGGATACGTCCCTACGTTTCTCCTTCATTTCGAAACATCGGGATACGTCCCTACGTTTCTCTCTTCTTTTCAAAACACCGGGATACGTCCCTACGTTTCTCTCTTCTTTCCGAGACACCGGGATACATCCCTATGTTTCTCTCTTCTTTTCAAAATATTGGGATACGTCCCTACGTTTCTCCTTCCTTTCCGAAACTCCGGGATACGTCCCAACGTTTCTCTCTTCTTTCCGAAACACCGGGATACGTCCCTACGTTTCTTTTTTCTTTCCGAAACACCGGGATACGTCCCTACATTTCTCCTTCCTTTCAAACATCGGGATACGTCCCTATGTTTCTCTCTTCCTTCCGAAACATCGGGATACGTCCCTACGTTTCTCTCTTCCTTCCGAAACACCGGGATACGTTCCTATGTTTCTCTCTTCTTTCCGAAATACCGGGATACGTCCCTATGTTTCTCTCTCTTCCCTAAGCACCGGGATACATCCCTATGTTTCTCCCTCTTTGGTTAAGAGCATTTGGAATACGTTCCAGTGCTTGAACCACTCTGAAACACCGAGATACGTCCCTATGTTTCTCTCACTTTCCTGAACACCGGGATACGTCCCTATGTTTCTCCCTCTTTGGTTAAGAGCATTTGGAATACGTTCCAATGCTTGAACCACTCCGAAACACCAGAATATGTCCCTATGTTTCTCCCTGCCCCCTTTCCTCACACGATTTCAGCGTGTTTGGACTTCACCTTAGGTTGTATTGTCTTGCACTCGCATACCTTACTTGCATTGTTTTGCATTTTAAGTCGCCTCGGTCTGGCAAGACCTTAAACCCGCTCGGTCTGGCGAGACCTTAAATACGCCCAGTCTGGTGAGACCTTAAATACGCCCGGTCTAGGAGACCTTAAATCCTTCGAAGGTGCGAAACCTTTGGCGTCTGCATTGTCATGCATGGTCCTCGTCATGCGTTGCTATACGCACCTTACATGCGTTGTTATGCATCTTCATCATTTGTATTGTCATGCATCTCAAAAGCCGCGCATTCTCGCGCATTTCGAAATCATGCATTCTCATGCATTTAAAAAAAATAACAACAAAATCATGCATTTTTTATGCATCTCAAGCCGCGCGTTGTCGCGCGTTTCGAAATCATGCATTTTCATGCATTTCAAGCAACTTGCGTTGTCGCGCATTCCAGACAACATGCATTTGAAAAAAAAACATGCATCATTTGCATTTTGAAAGGAAAAACCAAAAACAACATGCATCATTTGCATTTCAAAAAAAAACATGCATATGTCATGCACTGTAAATAGCATGCATTATCATGCATTTTCATGCATTCACTGTATAAAGTGTATTTGTCATGCATTTCATCGTAAATAGTGCATATGTCGTGCATGCATTATAAATATTGCATATGTCATGCATTACGTTGTATATATTGCATATGTCATGCATTTCATTATAAACTGCATATGTTATGCATTCACTGTAAATATTGAACCCAACCATTGCATATTGTATATATTGCATTGTAGATTGCATGCATCCATTGCATCACATCCATCTATGGCTTGCGTCTTTCCATGTTGAGCTTGGTCTGGTATGTGTCCATACTTTTCGCATTGAAGCACAGTTCTGCATGTGTACGCGCCTATTCCACTGCTGATATTGTGGTTTGAGGGTTGCGGCACCTTTTCTGTGTTAGACATGGCTTGTATGTGTACATGCCTTTCCTAGGCAAGATTTGGTTTGGCACGCGCGCCATATCCATTGTATATATTACATTGTAGTGTAATTTTCGCATCCAGCATTAAGGTCATGGTCTTTCCTCAGCGGGTCACTTCCCCACTTATGTCATTCCACCCAATTACTTGTTCTTGTGTCCGTCTACATCACTCATAGTTCTGCATGTGTACGCGCCTATTCCACACTGGTATGTTGGTTTGAGGGTTGCGGCACCTTTTCTATGGTAGACAGACTTTGCATCTCCATCATCTCTTTGACATTTGTGTGGTTTTGTACCGCTCGTGGTTCGATTATGATTTAATTGCATTGCATTATCATTTGCATTGTTTATACATAGTTTTGTATATACTGCATATCATTTTGCATTCATTTTGCATTGTCATGCATGTTGCTAACAATATTGTACCTGTTAAGTTGCTTTCTTTTACAGGCACGATATTGTATGTACGGTTCATTTGAAGCTGGTGCAACCAGACGAACCGCGCAGGTATTGTATTCTCTGAGTGAGACGTATCGAGAATTGCATAATTCTCTTACATCCTTTCTGCATTGTAGTGTACTTGGATTGTTGTATGCTAGCTTAAAACTGTTGCATCTTATGCTTCGTTATAGCTTTCTTTGCATGATCATAAGTTATGCTCGGCTTCTTGCATTATCAGTTGCATTTTGCCCCTGCCTTCGGGCGCATACCTTTATTGTCTTGCATGCCTTGTCTAAGTCTTCGGCCTTGTCAAAAATGGGTCGTCTCTGGGCTTTGACACTCACTCCCGTCATTCTTATGACTTTCGAGTTCTGTCAAAGAGGGGCAACTGTAGACACCCCATTTTTGACCGTCCTCAAGACTTGGACGTCACCGTTTGAACACTCAGTGATCATCCTTGTTTGTGTTCGTCTTGAGTTCCCGGAGGTCTCGGCTACGCACCTTGCCTCAGGATCTCTCGACTCAACTGTTTTGTGTTTGGTTTTGCACCAAACACTTGTGTTTTTGCTTTGGAGAGCAGGGAATGGCTTGTTGGCCATCCCCACACTCCACCGGCCACAGCTTGAGGCCACCGGCTGTGTTTTGTTGCCATCGGCCAAATGTTTGGCCGAATGGCACTATAGATGGTCGACCAGCCATCTATTTTGGTCAAATTGCATTTTTGGCTGGCCGACCACTGTTCATCTGCTTTTGCAGAAATTTTTATGCCAGCTGTGCTAGCTAGCATACACTTTGCTCCCCTCCACGTGTATGGAGGGATCTCCCTCTTGACTAGCTTGTTTGGAAAGCTTTACAAGAGGGATTGTCTATAAGAGGGAGCCTCTGCTCCCTCCATTAGGGTTACAAAATTTTTCAGAGTTTTGAGTTTTAGGGTTAGGGTTTGTTCATACTCTATCTCTATATCTCTCCCTCTTTTGAGTGTTTTGTGTGTGTTTGGTCTTAGTTTTGCACACAAACACCTACCATTACACCATACCTTAGTTGCTAAGGCATAAGGGGCTTGTTCCTGGAGGTTTTGGACTGGTTTGAACCTAAGGAAGCTGCTGGTCTTCCATTTTTGAAGAGGGTCTACAAGGGTAACAATCTTACCCTTTTTCCCCCATTTTTGCATAGCTTTTTCACCTATCTTGCAACTGTTTTTAGACTTAGTGTATAACATATAAAAGTCTTATTTTTTCCTGCTCTAAATAGTTGTTTAAGTGTGTTTTGAGCTTTGGGGTTGTTTGACGCCTCTTAGGGCTTGTTTGGCCCCATTTTGTGCCATTTTGGTTGAGCTCCGGGACCACCTTGTTTGGACCTCCTCACCACTGAAATCTTGAGGGATTTCAGTGGTGAGGATGGTGCCTTGAGGTCCTACGAAGGAGAGGGCCACTCCCTCTCCTTGTTGTCCTTGAAAAGGGCCATTTTAGCCTCTTGAGTGAGCATCTTATTTAGGTTCATGTTGGCCATATCTTAGCTGCTATTTAGTGTTATTTTGCCATGCTATAGCACTATTTTATGTTAGTTTAGGCACACCATGCTTGTTTAGCATACATGTCTTGTAATGCCATCATTTGCCTTAACATGTACTTAGCATGTAGATTACCATGCTTGCTTGTTTTGGCCAAGCTTTTAGGCTCATTTTGCCATGCTTAAGGTCTGATGTAGGTTGTCTTAGCCATGCTTTGTTTAGCCTCTTTGCATTCTTGGCTTGTAAGCCTCAAGTGTATAAACCATGAGCATGCATTACTTGCATTATTCCAGTGGTTTGGAACCATTTAACATGTCATTTCAGTCTTCATGACATGCTTGCATGCTTGCATTTGATTCCCCTTTAATGTGTTAAAAGGTTGTTGTCTTATGTCCCATGTTTAGGCCCTTGTGCGTGCTTGCATGTTTAAGCCATTTAGATGACATCTAGATGTGTTATTGGCTTTGTCTTAATATGCTAAAACTCTTATTTTGGTTGCTTAATTCATGCCATGTTCGATTTTGCTAAGTGTAGTTCAATACACCTTTGGCTTGCCTTGAATTTTGGCTTTGCTTGCATGCCTTGTTTGTCTTGTCTAGTTGGTTTGGCACCTTTCATGACTTGATTTTCAGAGCTTATAATGCATGCCATTTGTCCATGTTTTCATCCTCGTAAGTGTGCTTGAGAGTTGCTCTTCAATGCCTAAGTGTTGGTCCTTCTGTGCATGCATGCTTGCATGTTATTTGGTCCTCATTCTCTTAGCAATTGGCCACTGTTTTGGGCTTAGTATAAAGCTGCCCAAATTAGTTTAAGTCCATTATTCGCATGTTGTTGCATGCTCACCTTGTGTGCTGTTGCATACTTGTGTGTTGTTACATGTTTAGGTTGTTTAACATGTTTGCCCCATGTGTTGTTGCATGCTTGAACATCCACATTGCATCTTGCACACTTGTTGGTTTGCATTGCCTCATGCCTTGCATGCTTGCTTGCATAGGTTGTATGCCTAGTATGCATTGTGCATTGCATGCCCATGTTGTATACTTAGTTAACATGGCTAGGTTGCATTGCATTGGCATGCATGCTTTGCCTCTTGAATTGAGTATGATAGAGGTTGAGCCTCACTTGTTTGTTTGATGTGCATCTCATTTGAAATCAAAGTGCATACTTGGTTTCTTGGGCCATCACGCATTGAAATGCGCGATTGGTGATCCAAGAATCGAGAACCATGTCCCTTTAAGTTACAAACATGATAAGGGATGTGTTGGTGCACACATTTGCTTAAAATGCATTGCCATGCCTTGGTTTGCCCTCTACTGCTGTCAAAACAGGTTTTACAGGAAGTTTTGGCCGGTCGGCTACATACAGTGCCGACCGACTAACAATTTGTGGCCGATATCTCCACAGGTGGTCGATGACCATTCCCTATGGCCGGTAGTGTTCCATAGCACTCAAAGAAGCAACCTTGGAATTTGTGCAATTTTCAGAGGTGCCAAACAGTAAAAGGAGAGGCTACTTGTGCATGGCAGTGGACTTCCGAACGGAACCGAGCATGCATTACACTGGGCCCTCTTCCCGAGACTGTTTACTGTTTTATTAGATTAGTTAATTTGCGTAACTAGTTCAATTTGTCTGTAATAATTAATTAGCTTGTAGGTTAATTAATTGTATTATTCTTTTGGTCCCTCCGAGCGAGGGCGAATTTGTAGTAAGTGTGGGTGCGTGTGTGCATGTTTTTCAACCCCCACTTCTTTCTCCCTTTTACTTACCTGCTTTGATGGTTAGTATTAGGGCATATTTAATTTAGCATACCTTATGCTATGCATGCGTGCATCATTCATCAGTATTGCATGTACCGGGCTCGGCGCATCATGCTAACTGCATAAATATTTCAAATCTAACTTGAATATGTGCATCAAATGGTTACATTTCACATGCCATCCTAGGATTAGCCGAGCCTATCCTAATTGCATTCTGTATGCGTTCCATTAGGCACTTAACATGGACTTGGATCATATATTGATTGCTAACGAGTTCTTTGTTTTGGCTTGGAGTACACTGTAAGTATTTTGTGCTTTAGCATCTCGCACGAGTGTGAATGTTAACATGACAACATGCTTACCATGTGGCTAGATGCTTATGTGATACAAACTGCCTGAATGCCTGTGGGTGAAGGTTGGATTGCTTGAGTTGGAACAACTCATCAAAATCCGTGTTTTAGCCTACTCGCGAGTAGTAAATTTCAAAAAATTTTCCAAACGAACGGATATGCGATGCTTTGTTCCAAATTAGGAGATCTAGTCTATACTTGTTTTGTTGTGTGCATCACATAGTGATTCTAGCTAATTAACCGGAATAATAACGCATAATGTGTCCAAAACAAGATATCATGGTTAGTAGAGGCCGATCTTCGGATCGGGCGAGAGGGGGTGCTCATAGCTACCTTCCCCAATCGTACCCAAGTTCCCGAGCCGAGGCAACTTTGGTAATGACGGACACGTGGCCTTAGACAAATGAGTCAGGGTTTCCTAAATTCCCCCATTAAAAAATATTTAGGTGGCGACTCTGTATCTGGCAAAGCAGTCCATGTTTGGCACTTCTTTTCTAAAAATATGTTTTCTCAAAACGATTTGCCAGATTTGGACTCTTTGGTTCAGACTAAGAACCGTGACACAAAAGGGAGTCCGAACTGTGGTGGCATGAGGCCCGAGGGCGCATCCAAGGCGCGAACTTGGGAAGCCGAACGGGCCTAACTCGTGGGCTGGATGAGGCACAGACTAATCGGCGATTGCGCTTGAAAATATGGCCGACCAGATTAGTAAATCTTCCCTTGCCTTAGCCAGGGCGCGAGCTTGTGAAGCTGAATGGGCCTAACTCGTGTGCTGGCTGAGGCACAAACTGATCGGCGTTTGCGCTTGAAAACATGGCCAACCAGATTAGTAAATCTGCCCTTGCCTTAGCCAGGGCGCGAGCTTGCGAAGCCGAATGGGCCTAACTCGTGTGCTGGCTAAGGCACGAACTGATCGGTGCTTGCGCTTAAAAACATGGCCGACCAGATTAATAAATCTGCCCTTGCCTTAGCCAGGGCGTGAGCATGCGAAGCCGAATGGGCCTAACTCGTGTGCTGGTTGAGGCACAAACTGATCGGCGCTTGCGCTTGAAAACATGGCCGACCAGATTAGTAAATCTGCCCTTGCCTTAGCCAGGGCGCGAGCTTGCAAAGCCGAATGGGCCTAACTCGTGTGCTGGCTGAGGCACAAACTGATCGGCATTTGCGCTTGAAAACATGGCCGACCAGATTAGAAAATCTGCCCTTGTCTTAGCCAGGGCGCGAGCTTGCGAAGCCGAATGGGCCTAACTCGTGGGCTGGACAGTTGTCATCTGTCTTTTGACGTTTGGGATTACTGACGTTGCCTCGGGAGAGCTGCATACATTGAAGAATACATGGGGCGGGTGCACGCCCAAGGCCCTACTTATTTCCATTCAGGAAACTTGGGAGGGACAAAGATTTGCTGAATTAGACGTCGCAATGAGTCGCAGTAGCGAGCCTATGCATACAGGAAGAAGGATGTCCAAGGATCGGGAAACACAGCAGCCCCTTAGTCATCGAAGTAGGTCGCCCCGAAAGGACAGGCAACAACGGGGAAATTCTCCGCGCCCGCGACCGAGAATCGAGCCCGATGCGACCCCACGACCGTTGAGTTTTGAGGTTTTTGTGAGGAATAGACCAATGGCGGAGGCGGATTCTATCATTAAAGACCCAGGTGTGGCAGTCGAGTTCGCTCGACAGATCTTCCCGCCGGAAGTCCAACAATCGATGATCGGACGTCAAGATTTTGAAGTATTTCGAGACGGCATACATGGGACCGTGAAGGACTATATACTGCTTACGAAGTCGGCATGCGTCTACGGGAAGCGCGACGTGAGAGTGAGAAAAAGGACGAAAGGAATCGCAGTCTGGAGATTCGCGCGGAAAAGGCTGAGCGTGAGCTTCAGGTGCTGAAGAATGTTCAAACGAGCGCGTCGATGGCGGCCGGTCAATCTAAATTGGTCGTTGAGGAGAGAATGACCCAACGGACCTCGGGTTATGAAAAGGGGTTATAGGACGGCCTGAAGGTCGGGATAGAGAAGACCAAACGAGACCTTGCCGAGAAGGTTTGCCGATGTGAAAATCATGGATTCAAGCACAGCTGGATCAAGGCCCTTCAAACCGAGAAAGCTCTCGAAGCCGTGGGCATTGATTTGGCTTCACCCCTGTATCATTGTCACTACTTACCCTATTCCGATTTCAGAATTGAGAAGAGCGACGATGAGAGTGCCGAATAAATAGACTTTGGAACGCGAGAACAGACTTTGCGCTGAATAAATAGAATTTCTTTTATTTTCAACGTTCATATTTGGTCTTGAAATGTTATGTGTTTAATTAAACGTATTATTTCAACTTACTGGCAAGTTTTGTGTTGAGTGGTGCAAATGGTTAAACATGCATTGACCGGCTCGAATGGAGAACAATTCTCAATGAATATTTATTCGGCCCGTAGAGTGGTCCGAATGCATCTCTCGCAAAGGCTCTGAATTCGGAGACTTAATCAGCCCTAAGGTGTCATGCACCAAAAGGGGCTCCGAATCCGGAGACTTAATTTGGCCAATCGTGATACCCACGAAGGGTGCTCCGAATTTGGAGACTTAATCGGCCCTAAGGTGTCAACTACCAAAAGGGGCTCCGAATCCGAAGACTTTAATTGGCCAATCGTGATATCCACGATGGGCGCTCCAAATCCGGAGACTTAATCGGCCCTAAGGTGTCATACACCAAAAGGGGCTCCGAATTCGGAGACTTTAATTGGCCAATCGTGATATTCATGAAGAGCGCTCCAAATCCGGAGACTTAATCGGCCCTAAGGTGTCTTGCACCAAAAGGGGCTCCGAATCCGGAGACTTTAATTGGCAAATCGTGATATCCACGAAGGGCGCTCCGAATCCAGAGACTTAATCGGCCCTAAGGTGTCATGCACCAAAAGGGGGCTCCAAATCCGAAGACTTTATTTTGGCTAATCGTGATATCTACGAAGGGCGCTCCGAATCCGGAGACTTAATCAGCCCTAAGGTGTCATGCACCAAAAGGGGCTCCGAATCCGGAGACTTTAATTTGGCCTTAGAAGGCTTAATCGGCCCTTAAAGGCTTGGGAGCGAGCTTAAGAAAACGATAAGCTTTGTATTGCAACGGTGGAATATGTACAAGTACCATGCCCACAAGTCGGGTCAATGATAGAATTTACGTAAATGTGTTGAATTCCAAGGCCGTGACAGGCTTCTTCCTGACATGTCTGAGAGCCGGTATGCCCCTGTTCCTGCGATGGATTCTATCTGATAGGGGGCCGTCCCAGTTTGGACCCAATTTTTCGTCGGCCGGTCTCCGGTCGGCTGGCAGTACCTTCTTTAGGACCAACTGCCCTAGCGTGTATCGGCGCAACTGAACTCGCTGATTGTACGACTTGGCGAGCTGCTGCTGATACCGTGCCATGGATGCCAGGGCACGGTCTCTTCGTTCTTCGATTAGAATCAGATCCAGGGCAAGCATCATGTCGTTTCGGCCCGTATCAAAAACTTGCGATTTCAGAGTTGGGAGGCCGATTTCCAGGGGTAAGATTGCCTGGGTTCCAAAGCATAGAGCAAGCGGCGTTTCTCCAGTAGATCTCCTCGGCGTAGTACGATGAGCCCACAATACACTCGGCAATTCTTCAACCCATTTGCCTTTGGCTTTTTCCAGCCTCTTTTTGATGCCGTCCAAGATGAATTTGTTAGAGGCTTCGGCTTGACCATTGCTTTGGGGGTAGGCCGGTTTAGAGAAGTAAGGCCAAATGCCATATTTGCTGCATAACTCTCGATATAAGCCACAATCGAACTGGGTGCCATTGTCTGAGATGAGAGCTCTTGGAATGTCGAATCGTGTTATGATGTTTCTCCATACAAAGCGTTTAATGTCGGCATCTCGTATATGTGTTAAAGCCTCCGCTTCGACCCATTTTGTGAAGTAATCTGTCGCGGTGATTAAGAATTGCTTGTTCCCTGGGGCCCTCGGCAATGGTCCTACGATAACAAGTCCCCACTGAGCAAACGGCCAAGGGCTGGTGATAAAGTTCAACCCTTCGGCAGGCAGATGGGTTAATGGGGAGAACTTCTGGCACTGTTCACATTTTTTTACATAACTCTTCGCGTCAGCTCTCATTGTCAGCCAGTAATACCCCTGTGTTATAGCTCGATGGGCCAGGGAGCGTCCGCCAGAATGGGCACCACAACTGCCCTTATGTATCTCTGTCAGAAGCTCCTCCACTTTGTCGGGGTGCATGTATTCCAAATATGGACCAGAGAGGGACTTTTTATAAAGCCCTCCTTGCGGATCCAGATAGTATCGCAGGGCTTTATTCCGCAACTTGTGTGCTTCTTTTTTGTCCTCTGGGAGTTGTTCAGAAGAGAGGAATGCAGCAATGGGGTCTATCCGGCTTGGTGCGGATTCTATAACGTTGACATGGATTTCCTCTGAAGGGCCAATACTCGGCTCCGGGATGAAGCCTACTTCGATAGTCCGTTTGATCTCAGAATTGATGGCGGAGGCTAGGCACGCCAAGGCATCCGCGTGTGTGTTCTGGTCGCGTGTTATTTGGTTCAGTTCGTGATGGTCAAATTTTGCCAGCAAGGAATTGGCCGTTTTCATGTAGGCCGCCATACGGTCGTTTCTTGCCGCGTACTCCCCCTTTAGCTGACTGATTACCAATTTTGAATCACAAAACACAAGCAAACGCCGAGCGCCAAGAAGGTGCCCATTCTGCAGACCGGCTAGAAGGGCTTCGTATTCGGCTTCATTATTTGATGCTTCGAAGCCAAGCTTGACGGCTTGCTCAATTATTGCGCCGTCTGGAGACATGATTACAACTCTGGCGCCGCTATCCCTTTGGTTAGATGATCCATCACAGTATAATTGCCAAATATCCCCGACATAAATTCTCCAGTTCGGCTTTGGTCGAACTTCGTCAGGTTTGAGGTTGGCAAGCTCGCCGGTGAATTCAGCAACAAAGTCGGCCAACACCTGCCCCTTAATTGCGGTTTTAGGTAAAAACTGAATGTCGTATTGGCTGAGTTCAAGAGCCCATTTTGAAACACGTCCTGATGCTTCTGCACTCCTTAGTATTGATCAGAGGGGATAATCTGTTAGCACCCCAATGCTATGTCCCTAGAAGTAATGCATCAGTTTTCTTGCCTCCGTGACCAAGGCTAAGATGAGTTTTTCCAGCGGAAGGTAGCGTGTTTCGGCGTCAACCATTGCCTTGCTCACATAATACACTGGCCGTTACTCTCCCTCCTCCTCTTTTAGCAGTATGGCGCTGACGGCCCTATCAGAAACTGCCAGATATAGAATGAGTGGGTCACCAGCGGCAGGTGTTGTCAAGAGAGGTACTGAACAGAGGTAGGTCTTGAGTTCGTTGAAAGCTGTCTCGCATTCGGCAGACCATTCAAAAGCCTTACCCTGTCGTAGTGTCTGAAAGAATTGTCGACAGCGATCTGTAGACCGGCTGATGAACCTGTTGAGTGCAGCGGCCATCCCCATCAACTTTTGGACTTCTTTTACTGAGCGGGGGGAGCCGAGTTCCAAGATTGCTGTGACTTGCCTCGGGTTGGCTTCAATTCCTCTGTGATTGATGATGTAACCCAGGAATTTGCCAGAGCCGATTCCGAACGCACACTCGGAAGCGTTCAGTTTCATTCTATATTTGCGTAAGATACTGAATGTCTTTTCTAGATCGGCTATATGATTCTGTTCTTCTTTGGACTTGACCACCATATCGTCGATGTATACTTCCATAGTGTGGTCGAGTTGCTCTTTGAACATGGCGGTGACCAGTCTTTGGTAGGTTACCCCTGCATTCTTCAGCCCAAAAGGCATAACTTTGTAGCAGTAGGTTCCTCTTAGGGTGAGGAATGCAGTTTTGTCCTGGTCATCTGGATGCATGGCGATTTGATGGTATCCTCTGTAAGCATCGAGGAAGCTCATGCGTTGATGGCGTGCCGTCACATCGAAAGCTGGTCGATTCTGGGTAGAGGAAAGCAGTCTTTGGGGCAAGCTTTGTTCAGATCCGTGAAATCGACGCACACTCGCCAAGTCCCATTTTTCTTCTTCACCACCACTGTATTGGAGAGCCACGTAGGGTAAGTGACTTCTTTAATTGCCCCGGCGTCAAGCAGTCTGTCTACCTCTTCAACAACGGCGGCAGTGTGCTCTGCGGCTGACCGCCGGCCTTTCTGAATGATCGGCTTATATTTGGGATCGACGTTCAGATGGTGTTATGAAACTGACGGGTCTATTCCTGGCATTTCGTACGAAGTCCACGCAAAGACGTCGAGGTTGTTGAGCAAGAAAGAGATCAGCTGCTGCCTGTCGGCCTGATTCAGAGAAGCGCCGATCATGAAGAACTTTTCTGGGCTTCCATCGATGTCAACTAGGTCTAAACCTTTCGTGGCCTTCTCATTTGGATGCCGCCCAACGTCATCAAGGATCTCCCGATTCGGCACCTCAATGGAGTTTACTTGCAGTTCCTTTGGCGCTTTGGCGGCAAAGAGATAACATGCTTGTGCCGATTTCTGGGAGCCGCGGATTTGCTCAATGCCGTGTTCTGTTAGGAAACGTAGCAGTTGATGATAGGTGCTTGGGACGGCCTGCAAGGTATGCAACCACGATTGCCCCATGATGAGATTGCACGGCGATGGCAGCCTGACGACCAAAATTCCACATCCACTGTTCTGGATCCTGCTCGGACGGGTAAGCTGATCTTTCCCAATGGGTACTCTGGATTGGCATTGAAGCCGAATAGTGGATAAGGAGCCGGACTCAGGTCTGACTCGTTGAATCCAAGTTTGATGAAGGTTTTATAATACATAACCTCCAAAGTACTGCCCTGGTCAATAAGAACGCGTTTGACGGTGAACCAGTTCACGCGTAGCTGAACAACCAATGGATCAATGTGAGGGAGTGTTAAGCCGATCAAATCAGAGTCGTCAAAGGTGATACTTGGCGTTTCTTGGGGCCGCTTTGCTGGCGTGAGTTGCTGTTGGGGGCCTGGATGAGATTGGATCGCATGTACGGCCGGGGCTGCTGGCAGGCTGTATATCATGTGGACGGTGTCAAGCGGAAATGCATCTTTCGGAAGGGCAGGTGTTTTGATCGCACTCCTCCGAACGCATTGTTGGAGACATTCGTCCTTTGCCAACTCCTCAAGATGATCTGTTGAGGTATAACGGCCGTCAGTTTCTTGCTGTCGGGTTTAAGATCGTCGATCATCTGCCCTTGGGACTCGCTCAGAAGCCTGGCACACTGTTTGTTTGGATTTTGCTATTTCTAAGGCTAGATCGCGACGAAGGCGTTCATTCTCAGCGATGATGTTGTCCAACCTCTGTTTGGTTTGCCTGGCTTGTGCCATGGTCGCTTGTATTGTCTTTTGCGTTGGGTTTGAAGATGAGCAGAGGTCTAAGGCAAGTCTTGCTGTGATGGTTTTTGGTCCAAGCGAGTTTGCTAGAGTGAGGCCATCTCTCCGTGTGGTCTCGTCAGTGGCTATCGAAGGATCTTCAATCATGCCTGCCATGGATGTATTTGAGTATTCCCATAGACGGTGCCAATTGTGGAAAAAAAGGTTTGGAAATACTCTTCAGATCCTGGGAGATGCTAGTGATCCTCAACTAGTCACCTAAAAAGATACGAACACTCCTGTCGGGGGTGCCGGAATTAGCACTCCGACGGACAAGTCAATTCAGACACTCAGGATAGCTTCTTTACTAAGTTAAGTGATTCTTACATACCTTTCTAAATCTGTGGTTCTTGTATTTATACTTGCTTTTTGGGCCTCGGGGCCTGAGCCTACTTTTATCCCATTCCCCTTTTATTTATTCGGAGCTACTGATCTCCGGATATTCGGCCTTCCTAACATATTCGGCATCCTAGTCACGCAATATGGAGCCAACTAATGTCTGATTTCT
Organism: Camellia sinensis; assembly: GCF_004153795.1. Lineage (NCBI taxonomy): Eukaryota > Viridiplantae > Streptophyta > Magnoliopsida > Ericales > Theaceae > Camellia > Camellia sinensis. The sequence continues at coordinate 6,966,809 of NW_021024687.1, forward strand.
GGGGTACACACCTTCCGACTATTCTATTTATTCGGCTCCCACATTTTTCTTATCAAAAATGCCTTGTAAATTGTTTCTATTTTTTATCAGCTTTAATTAAATTCACAGGTGCCGATATCAAAAAGGCCACATCGGCGAGGGACCCTGAAGTGCTTGCCCAAGTTAAAAGGGCTTTAGATTACACTAGCCGAGAATATTCCCAAGGTCAAGGTTGTTTAGCCCATATCCTTCTGAACAACGACCCCACTTACACCACATTTGTCGCCGCAGTTGACAACGTGCCAATCCCTAAAAGGAGAGACGTTTGGTTGCCCTCACTTACGATGATGCCATCAGCTACAGAGACTTAAGAGTTGATTCAGATAGCAATGAGTGCATTGAAGTGGTGAGCGTCGAGAACAGGGATTTGGCAAATCCTTCTCAAGTAGAGGTCGGCGCGTCAGGGCGTAGTCTGTCCCCTTGTAGACACCTTATTTTTGACCGCCCTTAAGACTTGGGCGCCGCTGATTGCTTACTTAGTGATGCAGGCTAAGCTATGCAAAGGTTCGATTTCTTTGGCAAGGAGAACTCCAAATCCAAACCTCAGACCCCATTGTTGGACCAAAAAGATTTTAGATCTTAAAACCCTCTCTTTCAAAATATTTTGAAAAAGGTTTCTGCGACGCTCAGAGGCTCACATTTCGTTAAATGTCGCGTTTTTTGGTAAACCGAACAAGGACAAAGTGGAAATGAATGAAACAGAGGTGAACTCTTTGAAAAATCTTCAAAACACCTTGTTTAGGGGTTTGGTGTTGAAGAAAACAGGAGTGGAGGGAAGAAACCTAGTTGAGGAAGAAGTTGGGTATGAATCGTTAAAAGAGAGACGAGCAGTCCTCGCTAAATCAGGCCTATCCACTTGTATACTTAGCTTTCAGCTATGAGGCCACCACCGTTGGAAATAAGACTTCCGAGGCTTCATTTTGCACTCAAGAATCTCCTAAAGACGAGTCCAGATGGGGGAGATATGATTGGTTGAAGTTGGGTATCATTTCGGTTGGGCCGAAACTGAGCAGGCTTCACTAAAAGAGGGATATCTCTTAGCACAGTTGGAATTTTGATGCAAGGCTGCACCATTGGGAAGCCTACTTTCGGGGCTTCAATTTGGACACAAGAATGACCTGTAAATGAGTCCATATGAAGGAGTTATGCCCGTTTGAAGTTGGACCTGCAGAGCAGAATGTCCTGTCGGCCACAAATGTGCACAGTTGGCCATGGAGATGGCCGGTCGGCCATCACAAGTATCAGGTCGGCCCCAAAGATGGACGGCCGGCCAAGAGTGACCCAAACTCAGAATTTTTGAAGATATTTCTCCTCCAGCTGTTTCCAGCTTGCTCCAGCTGTCCCAATTCAGATATTTTCGACCAAAGCTCTTGCTTTTGCTATATATGGAGGATATATCTCATATTTTGGAGGGTTAGAACATTGAAGCAATTTTGGGAGCCTCTCTCTCTCTAAAAAAAGTCCTTTCTCTCTAGAAATTTCAGAGCTAAATTTCAATATTTCTCTCTAGTTTGCTCTCTCTTGCCCTTTTGTGCATAGAAGTAGAGAAACATGCCTAGTTTGCCTATGCATCCTTGATCAAAGTTGCCTATCTTTGGGAGGAGGTTGCTTGAAGCTTACTTGGGACTTTGTTTGGGCTCCAAAAGGTGATTTGAGCTCAAATTTTTGCCTGTTTTGGTGCTTAGCTTCAAGAGGTATAAACTCTACCTTTTAAACTTGTTTTTGCATAGCTTATTTTGCCATCTTCTTCAACTACTTTGGGGCTGTTTTGGGGATGTTTTTGAACTGAAAAAAACTCTATTTTTGAGTCCTCAAAGTGGTGGTTTAAGCCTTGTTTGGCTAGGGGGTGTTTCCTCCATTTTGCTCATTGGCTTGTAAAGCCTTTTGAGCTATCTTTCAAGCTTTTGAAACAATCTTTGTTTGGCCTTTTAACCACTGAAATCCAGTGAATTTTCAGTGGTAAAAACTTGTTTTGAGATCCCAAATAGGAGAGGGTGGTCCCCTCTCCTCTTGTCTTGTTTGCCTGTCTTGTTGGCCTAATTATTGAGCATGTTTTTCCAGCATGTGTTGGCTTGTTCTCAGCTTATTTTTGGCCTTATTTCAGCATGGCATAACTCTATTTTGGCTTGGTTGAGTCACCTCATGCATGCTTCTTACACTTGTAGTGTAATCTTGCTATTTGGCCTTGCATGCTTGCTACTTTGGCTCTCATTCTAGCTTATTTTGGCTATGCTCTCACATGATTTTACTCTAGTTTTAGCATGCTTTAGCTCTTATTTTGGTTAGTGAGGTCACCTCTTGCTTGGTTTTTGCACTTGTAGTGCAATCTCACTCACTAGCCTAACATACTTGGTGTTTTGGCCTATTGTTCTAGCATGTGTATGCTCTACTCCAGCATGTTTTTGGCTATGTTTTAGCATACTTTAGGTTTTTTTTGAGCCTTCTTTGTCATATGAGCTTTGCTTTGTATAGCTATAGTGTAAATGGCTTCACTAGTCTTAAGTTTTGAGGCCTCTACCATGCTATACTTGTGATGTTTGCATGCCTTGGCATCATTTGGCACGGTATTTTAGAGCTTATATCTTTGCCATACTCTCATGTTTATCACTCTTTAATTGTGTTTAAGAGTTGTGCCTTTATGCCTCGTTTATGAGCCAATGCATGAGCATCATTCTCTTGCCATTCATGCTATCATTTCAGATCATTTTGGCCACTGTTTTGGCATGCATGAGGTCTGTTTGGTGTTGGTTTAGTCCATTGAGCATTGTGTTGCATGGTCCTCATGTTGTATTGTAACAACCCACATTTTATGTCCTAGTCATGTTTGCATGCATTTGTATGCTTTGCCATGTTAAGATGCTGTAACGACCCATATTCATGTCATGGTCATGTTCATGTTCATGTTCATGTTCATTTACATAACCTTGTCTTGTTAAGTTTGCATTCATGAATCTTGACTTGTTTTGCCTAAGTAAGGTCCATGCCTTGTTTTGTGCTTATGTGTTATGTCTAAGTGTTGCTTGCATGCCTTGTCCTTTCCCTGCTATGTTAAGCCTAAGTTATGTTAAGCCTAGGTCATGCCAAGCCTAGGTCATGTTACGCCTGGATCATTCTAAGCAGAGGTCATCTTTAGTCTAGAATTTATCTTGGAACCCCTTTGTTTGACCTCCACCTTTGCCTCGACATATTGGCCGAGATGTCACTATCTAGGCCGAGGTGTTCATCACCAAGGCCGAGATATGTATTATCTAGGCCGAGATGTTACCTTTGCACCCAAGTGATCTTGTCCTGGAGTGGTATGACCTAGACCGAGGTGTGGCACATCTAGGCCAAGGTGTGGCACAGCTTAGTCAAGTGTTGTCCTTCCTAGCCGAGGTCATTGTCACCTTAGTTGCCGAAGTTTTGTCCTTAGCTGATGTCATCACTTGCCGGAGTGCCTTACCGAGTAACTTGTTAGATACACTTTGTCATAGTCTTGTCTTGTCAATCTATCACCTTTTTTAGGAGAACCAACCAGCCGTTGCCACGTGTCCGAGCTGAGTGTTAAGTCAGCCGGCAGAGAGAGAAACCCATCATTTGTTTCTATACTTGTTTTTGAAGAGGAGAGAGAAGCTCTAGAAGAGGGAGGAGAGTTCTTGAGGGAGAGTAGATTTCCAAGCTTGATTCCTAGAGATTGAACCGTTAGATCCATATTCTAAGGTTAGATTCTTGATCTGCTCTTGTCATCCTTCATGTTCATGTTATTGCATTGCATGATTGAATATGATTTGTAAGCCACGCATTGCTTTGAAGTTCTGTTTTAGAAAGAGAAAGTAGCATTCATGTGTTCTTCAAGAAAAGTCATGTTTTGATCCGAAAGTTCATGCCAAGATCCATGTTTTTGTGTTTGTTTTCACATGATTTTCAAGTGTGGATACCCAAGTCCATGTTTTCGAACTCATAGCATGAAATCCCAGATTTTTGTAACAAAGAAGTTATGATTTTAGCATTCATGTTCATGTTCTTCATGTTCTTCACGGGTAGGAACCCAGATCTCCAGACCTCACTTCCCGAGGTGCAGACGCCGAGATCACTCTTACCTAGACCTCACACTTAGGCCAAGCATCGTATCTCACCTTGGCCTACCTTGCATGATCACTTACGCCTTTAATTTGTCTTGTGTGCACCTCGGCATGCAGCCGCACGCCGAAGCCTAGGTAGCCACACCTCGGCCAAGAGGTGTGGGACCTCGGCAAAGACCTGGTTGGTACCCAGCATGTCTTCCTGACATGTAAAACAGTGTTTTGACTTCCAGCATGTTTTTCTGAGATCATTCGTATGCATGTAAGACTTGTTTTGAGAAGTGCATTCAGTAGACTTTGCCATGTGTTTGTAGGACTTGGACCCTTGCCTTGATCCCGACGTCCCAAGAACTATGTGAGTGGTATTTTTAATAAAGTTACGTTATAAAGATTTGATAAAGCTTTGTTCCATTTTGATAAAAGTATTTGATCAAGTATGAATGATTACCCCTATTTTTATGTATCAAGTATAAGCTTTGTTTTGGATGGTAATGTATCAAGTAAGCCTTGTTTTGACGACATTTTCAGAAAGTCCCTTGTGCTGGAGGACTCTAAACTTTCGCAGCACCCTTGATTTTGTACTCTAGTGTTAAAGGGTTACGAGCCTTTGTAACACAGGTCCCTCGTGCTGGAGGACTTTAAACTTTCGCAGCACCCTTGTTTGAGATATCTCCCTTGCCACCGACTGCCTTGTGCGGGTGGGTTTGTCTAATCAATTCTGGGTCGATTATTCCCTTGTTTTGGAAGTCCCTTGTGCTGGAGGACTCTAAACTTTCGCAGCATATCTCGTTTTGGAAGTCCCTTGTGCTGGAGGACTCTAAACTTTCACAACACACCTTGTTTTGAGGGTCCTTTCGTTCTAGGGGACTTTAAGCCTAAGTAGCACCATCCTTTCGTGCTAGGGGACGTTAAGCCTAAGTAGCACCCTTGTTAAGATATCGGCCGCCGACGTACTATGAACGGGTGTGCTCGATGCCGAGGTTATGCTTTTGTTTTGCCGGGATGTCATCACCCCATGTCTTAAGATTTGACGTATGTTAAGTATGTAAGTAAGTTTTGAAAGACCAAGGTTCGATTGATGTTTTATTTCAAGCCAAGCTAAGCTATGTTATGTATGGTTTTGGTAAGGATATACTATGTACTGTTTTGAAAAGACCTCGGGTATCATTCATTTAAAACCTTTATTACTTGTATCATTCACTGAGTATCCAAGCTCACCCTCCCTATGTATGTATGTAGGTAACAAGCAAGAAGTCGGCTACGCCGAGATGTGTGTGTTTTGTATGCATGTTATGTCGGCAGTGGGGATGTCGGCAATCCTGAAGATTATGTTTCATGTTTTGTAGCTCAAGTGTTTTGTTTATGTCGGCTTGAGAAGCCTTTTATCAAGATGTAACATGTATTTTTGTACCTCATTTTATTTGTATTCAAGTTTTAAAGCTATGTAAAAATGTATGTCATTCCATTTGACTTATGCACTGCTCTTATGGACCACTTGTATTTTAAATTATCGCTTCCGCACATGTTAGCCCCATATATTTATACTCTGATTGTGTGTGAATTTTGAAAGTTGGCCTTCGGTAATCTCGGATTACTGGCCATCACGGCACCAAACTACTAGGGGCGGTTTGGGGTCGTGACATGTATCCTTCACTAGTGTTTAAGGCTTAAGTGTTCTAGCATGTTGTGCATGAGTGTTTACATGTTAGAGTCTTGTGCATACCACCTTAACATGTCAAGATTAGCATGTTGTTTAGATTAGCATGTTGTTTGCATGTGTGTTGCATTGCATTTTGTTTGGATCGGACGTTAATCCAAACACGAGGTACGAGGGACGTTTCATACTCAAAGTAATGAAACATGCCTCATCCCTTAGGTCACCAACGCCTTTGATCATGTATGATAAAGTGGTGGTTCATTAAGTCTTGTTTGTGCATTCATTGACATTGACTTGTGCAAACTTGGCTTCTCAGCCATTGTGCATTGTGATGCTTGGTTGGTGGCCCGAGAGTCGAGTACCACACTCCTTTGAGCTTGAGACATGATAAGGAGTGTGGTGGTACATACATTCCCTTGCAAATACACTGCCATGCCTCTGTTTGTGCTCTGTTGCAGCAAAAGGAGGAAATTCAAGGAAGCAGTGGCCGACTAGCCACATCTCCCAGCTAACCAACCATCATTACTGGCCGATGGCCACCATCTCTGGCCGATGAGCTCTCAAAGTGTTCTTGAGATCAGATAAAACCATTCTGGAAGTTGGCATAATGTTCAAAAGTCCAAAAGAGTGCAAACAGAGGCATTTAGAGGCAAGGTAGTGGATTTTCGGGAGGATGCGACCAAGCATGCATATCTCCCTCGGCCGCGAGGCCATTTATCGCTTTGTTAGCTAGATGTAGTTAATTACCTATGTTGTAATTAATTAGTTTAAAATGTTGTAATATTCTAAATTAGCTTAGCATAGCTAGTTTTCAATTCGGTTTGTAATTAATTAGCTAGAATAGTTAATTAGTTGGTTTGTAATAAGTAGCTTAGCGTAGCTTAGCCTATTTATTCGGACCCTCCGTCGAGAGGGCAAATGTTGTAATAAGGGTGCGTACGTGTGTGCATGTCTTCCAACCCCAAGTCTTTCTCCCTTTTATTTACCAACTTTGGATGGTTAGTTTAGGAAATATTTCAATTAACATACATTATGCTTTGCATGTTTGCATCATTCATCTGTCTTGCAAGCACCAGGCTCGGCGCATCATTCAAACTGCATCGCACAAACTGCATCGCATTTCAATACTTATTTGAATACATATATCAATTGTTGCATTCATATGGCATCATAGATAGCCGAGCCTACTTAGTTGCATTTTGTATGTATTGCATTAGGCATTGTTGACATAACTAGGATCATGCATGATTACTAACTAGCTTCTGTTTTGGCTCAGAGTACACTATAAGTGTTTATGCTTTAGCATCCTTGCATGAGTGTGAGTGTTGCCATGATAGCATGTTTTCCATGAGGCTATTTTCTTAATTGCTATAACTGCATGAACGCCTGTGGATGAAGGCTTCATTGCTTGAATTGGAACAATTCATCAAAATGTGAGTTTTAAGCCCACTTGAAGTGGCAAATCATCATGTTTTAAGCCCACCTTGTTTGGTGGCAAATCCGCGTCTTAGCTTACTTGCGAGTAGCACTTTCAAACCATTTTCACAAACAAACATGAGATGTTTTGTTCCAAATTGAGTGATTTAGTCAATACTTGTATGCTGTGCTCATCACATACTAAGCTAGCTAATAATCAAACAAGAACACATGTGTTTTCAAAAACAACATACCATGTTAGTAGAGGCCGATCCTTTGATTGGGCGAGCGGGGGTGCTCATTTCAGGACCTTCCCCTCTCGTACCCAAGTTCCAGAGCTGAGGCAACTTTGGTGATGACAGACACATTGCCTTTGGCACGAGTCAGGGTTTCTTAAATTTCCCAAGACAAAATATTTAGGTGGCGACTCTGTAATCTGGCAAAGCAGTCCATGTTTGGCGCTTTTTGATTAAATCAGTTTTCCAAAACGATTTGCCAGATTTGGACTCTTTGGTGATTTATCAGTCTTACATTACACTTTGTGAGATTACATTCAGAACCGTGACAGGCATCCGAACTGTAGCAACTATGAACATAATCCGCACCCTCTCCGAAAAGGGAGGTGCGCAGAGCGAGTTCGAGCGGTCTACACCCCTGAACTTGAGATATTCTCTGACCGAGTAGATCGTGAGGTCTTTATTCGGAAAGACATTGACCTCATCTTAAAGGATTTGGGAGATTTTCCAGGCTCCATAGAAGATATGGGCGCCAGAAAGATATCCTTGTTCCAAATTGCCAAACAGTAAAAAGCTGAGAAAATGGCTGTGAAGAACAAGGCAGCAGCTGCTGAAAAGGGCGGGGTTCTTGAATCCTTACCTGAAGTGTCTACGGCCGAGAAGATTGTCAAGATCCATGACGACAAAACATCCCCCTGCCGAAGCGATGAGCGAAGAGGCTGACCAAAGGGGTTCCAAGAGCCCCACTGAGTTAGCTGAGCCTACCGAGAATAAGGCTCGCAACTCCCTTACCCTAGACATCTTGGGCCCCTTCATTATTCAACCAAATGTGAAAGGTGCCCTCTTGTTGATTCGGGCCTCGATAAACAAATTAGGGGTTAGCCTGACCATGGCTAGGGCCATAATGCTATCACTAGACAAAGAGGCATTTCGCGTTGAAAACAACGCAACGATGATAGCCCTTGTAGCTCAGTCAGCAATTCTAGTAATTGTATTTTCCCACAAAGTTTCCCTTAAAGTGGCAACTTTAATTACTAACATCGGTTTTTTATTTTTTTTATTTTTTTTATGTAGGCTGCCAAGAGGATCATCGCCATCAGGCGTCAACATCACAATGCAGCCAACTTGGTTAGAGAGCTGAAGGGCCAAGTAGTAGCTGAGGAAAAGAAGGCCCAAGTGGCAGCTACTGAATTGGTGGCAGTAAATGAAAAGGTTTACACTAAGCACACCAAAATTGAGGCCGAGCATGAATGCATTGAAGAAATGGACAAGCTACACCTGGCCATTAAAGAAAAAGTTGTTACAATTTAAGTAGCTTACGAAGTAGCTTACAAAGTAGCGGACGCTGAGCTGGAGAACGTTAGGGCCAACCTTAAGAAGGCAGAGCAAGCACTATCTGATGCAGCCTCTAAAGCTTATAATAAATGGCAGGAGTCGGCAACAAAAATGCATGCTGGCAAAGCGCTGAAATTTGAGAATTGGGGGTTCAAACATGGATGGACCAAGGCTCTTGTTTCTACCAAGGTTACCTTAGATACATCGATTCCCTTCGAAAACGAAGGTGTGGAGCCGCTTGACTCTAACCCCGAATAGAATAGGCACTGCTCTGTGTAATGTTTTTCTTTTTGTTGATTTTTGACTTCATTTTCTATTTGTTTTGCTTTACTTTGTTTTCGTTTTAGTTTTACTTTTTTATCGACGACTAAGGCCGTTTTCATTTGTAAAATGACTGTAAAATGTTTCAATTTATTAATGAAAATAGTTGTTTTGTGCCAAATTCTCCTTGTTAAGTGACATGTATGCTGACTAATTATACTTGTGAATTTATTAAAAGTTGTTTAGTATCGAATTCCCCTTATTAGATACTATGAGTGCTGGTTAATTATACTTGTGAATGTGAATAATAAATTGGTATGTTAATTTTGGTAATACAATCTAATGAATAAAAGTGCTAACAAAGAAAGATTTGACTATTCGTAAATCATTAACGCATTTGGCAACAAAATGCCTATGAGGAATGTAGTTTTAAAACTGTGTAAGTTGTCGTTCCATCATTGTTTACATAATCGGCAGTCAAATGATTCTATAATCGGGGTAATGCATTGTTGAAGCTAAAATAAGTTCATAATCGGCGTAACAGACATTCATACGGCATCATACCACACGCATGCAACGTTAAGTTGTAAACCTGAAAGAACTTTGCCAATTGAATCATGCCGATATGCCCCTGCCCCGATTGGAAAAACATAACAATAAACAAATGGAAGCCGACTAAATAGAATTAGGCTAGTAGTCGGTAGTGCCTAGGGAGGGTACAATGAGACAACATATCTGGGATGTGGCAGCCTAATGAGTACCTCGAAAAAAGTGCCAACAATAGCCTATTTAAAGGGACACGTGCGTGCTCTTTACGCATTTGAGGCGTTGTTCGAACACTAGGGTGGAAGAATGAATAAGTCAAGTGGAACCATAACCAACTGCTTCCACGAATCTGCACTCTGCAACTAGAGGAAGTTTGCGAAGAAAGACAGAAGGCAGCCGAAGATTGCTGGAATGGTGTTGAACTAGAGGAGGAGAGCAGACGACGGTCACTACATTAATCGCATTGAAGCTTTTAGCGAAGAGAACTGCGAAGCAGATTACCCAAGGGTAATAGATGTGACAAAGGGGTAAGTACGATGGCTAGTGCTCCGAGCCGAGTAGACCACCTCAGCCTTTGAGCTTCATAGTCTTCATTGGGTGTAGGCCAATGACTGAGGCGAACGTATTGGTCAACAATCCCAATGTTGCCATTGATTTTGCGAGTCAATTTTCCCCCAAGAAGTCAAAAAGTCATTAACCGGCCTGACCAACTATGAAGTTTTTCGGCAAGGCATTCATGGAGCCGTGAGAGTGCTCTACAGTTCATACGAGATCAACATATGCCTTCGTACCACCCAGGCCTGTGGTATGCCTTTTTAGTGTTACCGAGTAGGTCCAACAATTCGAACTGATCTCCCAATCTAATTCCACAAGTGCAATGTGAAACATGAATGAGAGTCCAGATCTGGCAATTTGTACAGAAAATCCATTTTATTGCAAAACTTTTTCCAGAAAATGGACTACATCACCGGATCTCAGAGTTGACATCTAATCTTTTAGGAAAACTAGGAAACCCGTTACTCGTGCCAAAGGTCACTGTCCGTCACAACCAAAGTGTCTCGGTTCGAGAACTTAGGTATGAGAGGGAAAGGTCATAAATTGAGCACCCCACTCCCCCAATCAAAAGATCAGCCTCTATTAAGTCATGGTATGATTTTTATAGTTCCCACATATTCATATTCTAGTTCTAAATAATGTTAACACTACTATCTGAGGCATACAAATATAAACTGTGTCGTTTGTTCTGGTTATGCTTTGATGTCATGCATTTTTGAAAAGCATTTTGTACAACTTGACATAAAAAAATTTTAAAAACAAAAAAAAAAGAAGCAACTTAGCAGCATAATACTCAACAACATTCTAGCGTAAGCAACACAACCTCCATCCACTAGCATCCAAAGAAATATTTCAATTAAGCATCTAGACTCATAGTATAGCAAATGGGTATGATAAATAACATGTACACACAAAATGCTAAAGTGGAAAAATGCTCACCTAGTACTCCATGATAAGCAAAAAGAGTGGGTTAGAAATACATAAATGATCATATATGCCGATAACTAATGCAGTACACCCGCAATATGCAACTAGGGATTCATTTACTATTAAATGACATGTGTATTATTTCAAGACATAAGATAGCGCCTACAACCATCTTTTGAATTGATAAAAGCTATCAATGCAAATGAACCAAATATATACACAACATGAAAGATAAAGCATGATGCCATATACAACATCCATAGAAAGCGCATAAATGAAAAGGATAGAAAGACGTGGGGTTTGAAGTTATTACAACAGCTCAAATGAATAAGAAAGAGATTGAGGGAAATTATTATAACAAATGAATGAATAAGACGTAGGGTTGAAGGAATTATTACAACAAATGAATTGATCTAGCCAAATTACTGTTGAATCTAACAGATCATACTAAACATACAAATCAGTGACTCAAGATGCCAGGAGAATACTCCCCCAAAAACTGTCATGTTCTGCTCTGCTCTACTTGGGAACAAGCATTACTAGCCTGGCTATAAAATCATCTGGGCTGATCAAATAAAGGACCGGCCAATCCAATTCTCTGAGATGAACACTATTTTTGTGCAAAAGGGACAGCATAGAAACAAAACATAGTTTCCAAGGGGTGTTCATCCCTTCTACCTCTCCCTCTAATAGAGAACACCTAAGGAGGAGGTAGATAGGCCCCAATTACACAAATAATTATATACAACAGGTATTCTACCACAATTTCTCAAATTGAATGAATTTAAACAAACAAAATTCAAGCCTAAGAAATAGATAGGACCTACAATCATCTCTTGGTGAATAAGGGCAGGTTAGTACCCAAATCCATACTATCATTTGAAGAGAGTAGGTTAATGTCTATCATTTCTTAATGGAAGTTTTGCCTTTAAAATAAGAAATCCAGCAAAGGCTATTGAAGACTTCTCTTTAATTCATGAAACAAGGGTGTTTCCACCCCTTTCCATGTTCACAATTGATAAAGAAGAGAGTTTTCAAATATATTTGACCTAAAACTTCTTTCTTTACTTCCAAGAAAGATTAAAGAATATGGAGGACAACTACTTTCTCAACATCAAATCCCAAAGATCATCCCTCTATCCCTATGAAATAACCAATTTCACTTATTTGGCTTGAGTATGGGTTGAAACATATGGACCAATGTGATAGAATGATGATATATGTGATGAGAAAGCATAAAAAGCACGAAACAATTTACTTTATATAATCAAACTTGTAGATGGATGGCTAATATCTACCTCCAATCACACCCACAAGGTTTCAATATACAACAACAAGAGATTATAACTCTAGAAAGTAAGAAAATATACTAGAGCTACAGAAAAGTAAGGAAAACTATCAACTCAATGGATGGGTGGCTACTTTTTACCCCCAACCACATCCATGAGAGATTACAACAAGCCCACAATAGAATTTAGAGCTTCAGAATGAAGAACAAAAGAGAAAAGATGTTATAAAGTTCAAAAGTTCATCTCTTTAAAAAGGATAATCTTTTCGGTTCTCAAACTCTTTATTGGCATCCTCAAGGTCCTTTAGATGTAGAGTAGGATGTTCAAGATCCTCAGCAAGAAGCTTGGAGTCAAGCTTTAATGGTGTTTTGGGGGTTCGAAGTTAAGGAAATGGAGGTTAAAAGTAAAATAAGGGAAGAAAGCTCTTAATTCTCTTCTTAGGCCTTGGGCAAAATTTGTTAACTCTATCATATGAACTTTCATCCTCTATATATAGAGTTTTGGAAATAAATATCTATGATATTTAAGAAAAATCCGAAAAAATGAAAAAATTCCCAAAAATGCTCTATTTTCAGACAATTCAACTAGTCATACCATTATATATCCGGCCAACTATATTCCCATCCAGCCATAAATTGTTGTACAACCAGCTAAAATATACATCATTGGATAAATAAGGTAAGATTAGCATGATTTGAAAAGGAAAACATGTATTTCAGAGTATTCCACCCTCTCCATTCATTAATACTATATCATTTGCTCTGTCCATTTTGAAAGGAAACCGCATTTTAATTTTGAAAAGATGAGCCTTAGGACATCATGAAAATGTCTAGAATTGCACAACTAAACACATTTTGGAAAGGTTTTCAATTGGTCGAAAAAAGCAAGTTGGCCAAAACAAGTAGTTGGTTAGGATTTAAAGCCTAACTCTTGAGTTTCTTGTTGAGGAACTTGTATGATTAGCACATCTTGGTTTCATCATTGGGTGTTTAGAAAAAGGGCACTTAATTCTTAGGGTCAATCAAAATAGGGTGTCTCCAAGGTCAAGATAATGTGAAAAGATGGCTTAATTCAGAACTTGGAGTATCGACTAGCCAAATCCAATAAGAAGGCCGAAGTGGAAGCTCGGAAAGTGAGGGTGGCAGAAGTGAAAGCATCGGGGGTTGTTTGTTTGGCAACAGCCCAAAACAAAAGGGTCCAATGCCAAGTGGATCGTGTCATGGCCGATCTCGAAATAGCGTAATTTTTCCTAATGGAGCATCACCAAAGTTGAGCTTATAACTAAGGGTTTTTAGAAGGAAAAGTGTTTGGTGTGAAAACCACCACTGAGAAGCTCGCCGATGTGAAAGTCATGGATTCAAGCATAGATGAAGGCCCTTCAATCGACAGGTGTAGCAGCTAAGTTCCCACTGTACAAGGACTTTTCAATGTCGTTCGAGGCATATGATGCCGAGAAGACGAATGATGAAGAGAAAGTCACAGTTTGATTCTTGGGTTCAAACGGAAGAGACTAGTTATTTGTGCTTGTAAATGTAAACTCATAATGTATTCACTTTTTATGTCAATTAGTTTGTACCCGTTGTTTTGTTTCAATGAAATGAATTCAAAGTTTACTTTTCTTGCAAATAATACTTATAGTTTAAATTTCTCCAAATGTGGAATCTTAGTGATGGCACTCCGTGCCGAGCACGGAGATTTCTCCAAATTCAAAAACTTTTATTGATAGCACTCGGTACCTGTAGACACCCTATTTTTGACAGCCCTTAAGACTTGGGCGCCATTGATTGATCACTCGATGATGAAAATTATGTTATGCAAACGTTCGATTTCTTCAGCAAGAAGAGCTTCTAAATCCCAACCTTACACCCCATTTTGGACCAAAACAATTTTGACCAAAATCATTTTAGACCTTAAAACCCTCTTTTTAAAATATTTTTCCCAAAAGTTTCTACGAAGTTCCAAGGCTCGCATTTCGTTAAAAATTATACTTTTCGGTAAACCGAGTAAGGACAAAGTGGAAATAAATGAAGGGAGATGAACTCTTTGAAAAAATCTTTAAAACATCTTATTTAAAGGTTTTGATTTGAAGAAAATAGGAGGGGAGGGAAGAAACCTAGTTGGGGAGAAGTTGGGCATCAAACCGTTAAGAGAGAACTGAGCAGCCTTCAGTAAATCAGGTCTATCTCTTTGTACCCTTATACTTTAGTTGTGAGGCCACCACCATTGGAAAATGGACTTCTAGGGCTTCATTTAAGACTCAAGAATCTCCTAAAGTTGACTCTGGATAAGGGAGATAGAACTGTTTGAATTTAGACATCAATCCAATTAAGCTAAAAATGAACAACCTTCACTAAAATAGGTATATCTCTTTGTACACTTATAATTTATATGTTAGGATTCCTCCATTGGAAAGTAGACTTCTGGGGCTTCAATTTAGACTCAAGAATGACCTAAAACTGAGTTTGGATGAGGGATATATGCTCATTTGAAGTTGGGCTTGGAAGCAAATTTTTGATGGCCAGCAAGTGGCCTGCCGGCAATGCACACTTCTAGCCAGCCGGCCACCTACCGGCCACCAATGAAAAACCCAGATATTTTTGCTAGCTGTTTCCACAAAGCTCCACCTGTCCTTTTGTTGATATTTTCGGCCTAAGGTTCATGTTTTGTATATATAGAGGACCTCTCTTCTTGCTTTCAAGGTTAAAAACATTTAGAAGTGAGGAAATAATTTTGAAAAATATTCTCTCACTCTACAATTCTCTCTCTCTCTCTATCTCTTGCAACTTGCATAGCCTATGCCCAAACACTCTAAACTAAACCTAAAAAGCTTCTTGCTAAGGTGATTTGAGCTTGAATTTGAGCTCTTGAAACACTTGAGAGTGTGAAATTGTTGGTTTATGGCTTAAGGGTTCATTCTTCTTCAAGAGGTATGCCTTCTCTTGCCTTTGTACCATCTTTACACCACTTGTTTTCCATCTTTTCTACTATTTTTTGGGCTGTAAAAACTCTGTATTTTTGGTCTGAAACTTGGGTTTTAAGGCCAATAAAGGTTGAGGGGTGGTTCATCCTTCTTTGCACCTTGCTCTCAAGGCCTTTACCCTTGTATTTCCTATCTTTGCATTATCTTTTTTTGAGCTTTTAAACACTGATTTTCAGAGTTATTTTAGTGGCTAAAATCATGTTTTGAAGTCCAAATTTGGAGGGGTTAGCCTTCCATCCTTGTGTCTTGCTTACTAGCCTAGTTTGTGCCATGTTTTAGCATGTTAATCTAAACTTTTTTAGCTCAATTCCAGCATGTTTTAGGACTATGTTAGACCTGTCTTAGCACTGTTTTGGGCTGTTAGTTGCGTTTGAGCTTTGTTTTGCATGCTTGTAGTGTAATAGTCCTCATGAGTTTGGTGTTCTAGGCCTTAGACACCATCTTATTTGAGTTGATAGCATTTATTTATGCTTTTATCACTCATTTTCAGCACTACTAATCTCTGCAACCTCCCTCCTTTCTTGGCTTTTGTTTTGCTTTGAGAGTTGTTTCAAGCCTCTTGTTCTTTTAAGCATGAGATTGAGGTTGTCATGCTTAATGGTTTAATCCCTTTTTGGGGTTCATTATCAACGGCATGACATCTCTTTTATGTCTTAAGTTAACTCTTGGTTTGGTACTTCACTCCATTAGAGGACTTAACTTCACCATTGGACTCAATGAATTAAAGAATGGTTGGTAATCTAAAATGATGTAATAAAATGAGACTAAAATGGTGCAAGTTAATAATTAGTGCTGTATTCAATCGGACATTAATTGAACACATGGAAGCTTGAGGCATTTCATATTCATTAGTGATAAAATGATTCAAGTTTTCAAGGTCAGTACTTCCCTTGATCCTCCATGATAGGGAGGTGGTTTTGAAAGTCTCATTTCATTGCATTTATTGAACTTGCACACTTTGATTCACAAGCCATCATGCCATGAGATTGCTTGAGTTGGTGGTTTCTGGTTTAAGTTTACTTCTCCTTTGATTTGTTCATGAAAATGAGGGGTGAGTTGTGTAAACAACCCTTGAAAATACCTTGTGCATGCTCTGTTTATCCTCTGTTACAGCAAGATGAACTGGGCAGCAGTGGCCGACAAGCCACTTTCCATGGCCAGCAGGTGGCCGACAGACCACCATTGATGGCCAGCGGCCATCACCGGTGGCTGGTAGTCCTCATCACTGGCCAGCCGGCCACTGATGCAAAATTCAACAGTGTGTTTAAAAGGCAGAACAGAGTTATTCTAGAAGTGGGCATCAGTGTTAGTGTTCTATTGTGCAATAGAGGCTCTCCGGAAGCAAAACAGTGGCTTTTTGGGTGGAAACCAAGCATGTGCATAAGCATTCTTCGCATTCCAAGCCTGTTTTAGCTTAAATATTTAGCCTAGATAGTTGTTGTAATTAATTAGTTGTAGCTAGTTAATTTTGTAAAGTGTTGTAATTAATTAGTTAGTTAAGTAGTTATTCAATTTCGTTTTATAAATGGTTAGTTAACTAGAACAGTTAGTTAATTCATTTGTTGTAATAATTAGTTAAGTATTTTAGCTAATTTCAGTTGTTTGTAATAATTAGCTTAGCTTTAATTAGTTAGTTAGTTAGCTTAGTTTATTCGGACTCTCCTTCGTGAGAGCAAAATATTGTAATAATGTATATGTCTTCCAACCCCACATGTCTTCTCCATTTAAGGGACATTATTGTTTAGCATACTCCATGTTTGCATCCATTTATATTGCATGCACCGAGGCTCGGTTCATCATTCTAACTGCATTGTTAGTTTAATATCTTCTTGAATACTGCTTAGACCGCATGCTATTTAATTGATTCATATGTCATATTAGTAGCGAGCCTAGTAATTGCATATCGCATGTGTTGCGTTAGTCATCTTGCATAAGTTAGGAATCATGCATTTTTTTTCTAACTCATTTCTCTTTTTGGCTTGGAGTACTAGGTGAGCCTTTACTCGCTTTAGCATATTGCATGTATGTGATTGTTGCCATGTTTAGCATGCTTGTCATGAGGCTAATTGCTTAAGTGCTACAACTGCTTGAATGCTGTGGATTGAATGCCTGTGGATAAAGGCTTCTGCTTGAATTGGAATGATTTGAGCGATGTTTATATGCAATCACTTTTTCAAGTGGTACATATTTCGAAACAATTTCAAAACAAACTGCTCAAGTTTCAATTCTTGCCAAGTTAGTCAATACTTTGTGTGTGCCATCACATAGTAATGCTCGCCTAATAAACTGGAACAAGAGCATATAATGTACATAAGATTCATATCATGATTAGTAGAGGCCGATCTTTGATCGGGCGAGCAGGGGTGCTCAAATGTATTCATGACCTTTCTCTCGTACCTAAGTTCCTGAGCGAGACAATCTTGGTGATGACGGACACATGGCCTTTGGCACGAGTCATGGGTTTCCAAAATTTTTCAAAAATATTTAGGTGGCGACTCTTATCTGGCAAACAATCATTTTTGGCATTTTTGATTCAAAATCAATTTTTCAAAAGATTTTCGATTTGGACTCTTTGGTGTTTATCAATTTCACATTGCACTTGTGGAATTAGATTCAAAACCACGGGAGTCCAAACTAAGGCTTATTTCGAACTTCCCAAAAGGGGCGCGAAAAAGTCGAGCTAGGTGCCGATCAACAGAGATTGATCCGATTTTGAAGACTTTATTGATGGCACTCTATGCGAGCAGAAGATTACTCCAATTCGGAGACTTCATTGACTTTATTCGGAGATCAATTTCAACATTGAAGGATTGTGAGTAATACATCCATGTCATTGATTGCTTGTACCAAGTAATGCAAGTTGTTAATTATAAAATAAATGGAAAACGAAAATACTTACATTAGTGGTAAAATTTACATAAATGTGTAGAGTTCCATGGCTGGGGTAATTTCTTGCCACATAGGCGTATGGCCCCTGCCCCAACAATGGACTCTACTTTATAAGGGCATCCCAATTTGGACCAAGCTTTCTGTTGGCAGAATTTTTGCCAACGGGCAAAACTTTCTTTAAAACCAACTCTCCTAGTACAAACGGCGATTTGAAACCTTTGATTATACAACTTAGCCAATTGCGCTAATATCAGGGCCATTTTAACCAGTGCCCCATCACAACGTTCTTCGATTAAATCCAAATCTATGCTAACATCATATCATTTCTCCAGTATCAAAGGCCCGAAGTTTAGAGGATTTGAAGGCCGATCTCCAAAGAGATAACGGCCTTATTGCCGAAGGACATGGAAACGGGGTTTCCCAGTGGATCTTCTCGACGTGTCCATTGGGTCCAAAGCACTAGGCAATTCTTCTACCCATTTTCCTTTTGCTTTCTCCAGCACTTCTCGATGTCGTCCAAAACAACTTTGTTAGAGGCCTCAACTTAGCCATTCTTTACGGATAAGCTAGTGAAGAAACATAAGGCCGAATTCTGTACATATCACACAACTCATGATAGAGCCTGCAATCAAACTGAGTCCCTTATGAGATACAAGTGCCCTGGGGATGGAAAATCGCATTATAATACTCTTTCACAAAAACGTCTGACAATTGTATCTCTTATATTGGCCAACGGCTCAGTCTCCACCCATTTGGTAAAATAATCAGTTGCAACTATCAAAAATCGGTTATTCCTCGTGCTTCGGCAATGGTTCGACGATGTCTAATCCCATTGAGCGAAAACCAAGGACTAGTTAGAGAAGTGAGTTCTTCGGCAAGCAAGTGTTTAGAGAAGAAACCTTGGCATTGCTTGTACTTTTTAACATACTCATCAGTGTCAGTTCACATGGTCGGCCACTAATACCCTTGAGTCACTGCCCATGAGCCATAATCAACCTCCCGAATAAGCACCATAGCTACCCTCATGAATTTGGCAGGAAATGTCCACCTTGTCGGATGGACACACTCAAGATAGGGCCTCATAGAGACTTCTTGTACAATTTTTCCTCGGGGTCAAGATAATATTTTAAGGCCTTGTTACATAGTTTGTGGCCTTTTTTTGTCCTCCGGAAGCTCTCAGAAGTTAGAAATGTAGCAATAGGATCCATCCAACTCGGATCCTCTGGATTACAAGAACAACTGCTCCAATGGCAAATCAAAGCTAGGCCTTGGAACAAAACTCATTTAATAGTATGCTTGACCTTTGAGTTGGAATTAAGGCTAGACATGCCAAAGCATCAACATGAGTGTTTTGTCTTGGGTATCTGTTTAATTCATAGCTATCAAGTTTTCCTAACAAAGCATTAGTCGTTCGCATGTAGGCTGCAATTCTATCATTTCTTGCAGCATACTCACCTTTTAGCTGGTTAATGACCAACTTAGAGTCGCAGTACACTTACCGATGCTTGGCCTCCCATCTGGAGCGAATTCTTCAGACCAACAAAAAACTTCGTATTCAACTTCGTTGTTTACAGCATCAAAACCAAGCTTGATCGATTGCTCAATCACTGCTCCTCCGAGGTAATAATAACTACTCTTGCCTCACTGCCCCACTGGTTCAACGAGCCATTGCAATACAATGCCAAAATGTCTCCTACATACATTTCATTCCTAAGGATGAGTGACCAGTTGGCTCGCGCACTCAATTCACCATTAGGCACTGTTGGTCTTATGAATTTAGCAATAAGTTGGTAATGACCTGACTTTAATAGATGACCTGGGTAAAAAACTTAAGGTCATATGCCCTAGTTCTAATGCCCACTTGGACCACCCGTACATAAGATTTAGCTTGACGAAGAACTGAGCGAAGGGGGTGATCGTCAACAACCTTAATGGTATAGGCCTGGACATAGTACATCAATTTCATATGTCAAGGGTACAGACATTTTGTCGGCCCACTTGAAATAGGTACGGTGCTTGAATTTTTAAGGAGATTTGATTAATCGACTCAGTGAATTCCGTGTATTTTTTTGTTAGACACTGTGAACGCCTAGTTTCACTTAGTATTGCTCATTTCGTTGGCTTAATCCTCGCAATTATCCCTTCTTGACCTGTCGCTCAGCTTTGGGCTCGCCTAGGCTGTGTTGCCTCCCTGTTGGGTGTATTTTGTTAGTGGCTAGGGCTACAACTGGTGCACAGCATGACTCTGAGAACTAGAAGCCCTGCATTTGTTCGAAGGGCATTATCCTCCACCTGACGACTCCTTCTTCATTCAAAGTCCAAACTAACTTTGGCGATTTTTCGGGTCAAAGAGCTCTGAAGGGGGCTATCTGGGTGGATCCCATATTGAAGGCAGTGATGGCCATGGAGTCATTACAATCATCATCAACAAGATTGAAAAATACTCCCAGTACCTTACCGAGTTAACGCCCTTAGGGTCTCATTGGTGCCAATCTTCATTGCCCATAGGGAATCTGCTGTTTAGGTTCGCCGTCTC
>NW_021024687.1:7000857-7021910 GCF_004153795.1 Camellia sinensis
TACTCCCAAACTAGAATGATAACTATTATTATAGGCAAACTCCATGAGTGGCAAATAATCATCCCAATTACCTCTCCACTCCAAGGCACAAGCCCTCAACATATCCTCAAGGGTTTGAATAGTTCTCTCTGATTGCCATCTGTCTGAGGGTGATAAGCTGAACTAAAATTTAACTGAGTACCCATAGCTGACTGTAATGCACCCCAAAACTTAGACACAAAACGAGGGTCCCGATTTGACACTATTGACACAGGTGCACCATGCAATCTAACAATCTCCTTCACATACAACTGTGCAAATCGAGCTAGAGAATAGGTCATCTGTACTGCAATAAAATGTGCTGACATGGTTAATTTATCAACAACAACCCAAACTCACACTAGAGAGTGGATGTGTAGACTCTAGAAATCATTTCTTCTATATGTTGAGTGTGTAAGTAGATGTAATTGTAGCATAATTATTTCCCAATATAATAAAACTAGTGTGAGTTATATAAACATAAGGGTGAATTATGCCGATAGTCGTTATAGTTTGGGGTTTGTGTTACTTTGATCCCTGGCTTTTCAATTGTGACACATTTGACCCTAAATTTTAAATCTTGTTCCAAATAAGGACAATTGAAGATACTATTGGATTTTTAAGGGCAAATTCATCAATTTGATAAAATATAAATTAATTTGACAAAAATAAATGTCAAAAAATTATTTTTGAATTTTTTAAAATTATTTCTACGTACTAAAGATAAAATTATATAAAATTGATAAATCTTTTAAACATTTACTTATTTATTTTTTTACCAAATTAATTTTTATTATGTATTTGGATGATAATCATGTAAAATTAATTTTTAAAAATTAATCATGTAATTTTTATTAATTTTTATCAATTTTACATAATTTTATCTTTGGTGAGTAGAAATAATTTTTAAACATTTTAAAATATTTTTTTGACATTTATTTTTGTCAAATTAGTTTATATTTTATCAAATTGATGATTTTGCCTTTGAAATTAAGTAATGGTATATTTAATTATCTTTATTTGAAACAAGATTCAAAATTCAGGATCAAATATGTCACAATTGAAAAGTCAATGATCAAAGTGACACGAGTCCCAAACTATAGGAATTGTTTGTATAATTTACCCAAAATTTTAATTTCTTTACAATAATCAAATTTTTGAAAATCAAATACATATCCATTTTAAGGAAAATGAGTGAGAACATTAATTAGTGCTATCACTGGCAGTGGGTCCCATCAGGAATGATTTGATATTTTGGCCTTGGTGTTGTATTTTTTTTCTTTTTTTATTGAGTGACATGTCATTAGTGGTCTTTTTAGAGTTCCAAAATTAGTGTTCTGTAACATTGTTGCCATTTTAAAAAGGTAGTTATTATTGCTCTGTTTCGATACATGAGCACGATTTTTTTTTTTACACACTTTCCGACAGGATAAAATATACTTTTTTCGATCGCATGATGAAATCGATGACCCGCGTAACTTCTTCCCAAGAAATTCAAACCGCAAACAATTTATGGTCTTCTCTCTCGTTCGCATTTTCTTACTCTACCAGTGTAACAGCTCATGAAGAAACCCCCCCAAATCGAACAATTTTTAGGAACAGTATTGTTGAATTGGTGATTCAGAGTTGAGTAAAACAATGGTTAATTCCCCAGATACTACTTGTGGTGCAATTATGAATGAAAAGAGATTCATGGTTCATAACAAAGGTATGATTTGAGATTGAGCCTTAGGGTCAAATATGTCACAATTGAAAAGTCAATGATCAAAGTGACACGAGCCCCAAACTATAGGAACTGTTTGTATAATTTATCCAAAATTTTAATTTCTTTACAATAATCAAATTTTTGAAAATCAAATACATATCCATTTTAAAACGGTAGTTATTATTGCTCTGTTTCGATACATGAGCACGATTTTTTTTTTTACACACTTTCCTACAGGATAAAATATACTTTTTTCGATCACATGATGAAATCGATGACCCGCGTAACTTCTTCCCAAGAAATTCAAACCGCAAACAATTTATGGTCTTCTCTCTCGTTCGCATTTTCTTACTCTACCAGTGTAACAGCTCATGAAGAAACCCCCCCAAATCGAACAAATTTTAGGAACAGTATTGTTGAATTGGTGATTCAGAGTTGAGTAAAACAATGGTTAATTCCCCAGATACTACTTGTGGTGCAATTATGAATGAAAAGAGATTCATGGTTCATAACAAAGGTATGATTTGAGATTGAGCCTTGATGCCCTAGTAGGACTATCATATACATATTCCTCTTATTCTATTTAAAAACTTCACAGTAATGATTTTGCTTTAATTATGCCAACTTGTCTTTTTTGATCATTTGATTGCAATTCATGTTTGAATTTAGGGTGTCAAGTTCGAAACTACATGTGTTTGAATTTTTGTCTGAAAGAGAAAATTTTATTTGCCTCCATTGTCTTTGTCTATGTTTTCATCATTAATCAGAAGCATGAGAATTCACATCATAAATTCAAAAGTCAATGATTTTATTATTTTATTTAGGCCACTTTTGAGAAGTGGACCGCTTTTAACTCATTTTGAGTCACATCATCTCGGCATCATGATCAGGACACGTGGCACCTCAGCTGACACTTCGGTGATACCTCGGTCATGTGTTGTCATTCAAAAATTATGTCCCCACAACTGCCCCTAGGTTCTATTATCTCAGCATCCTGAGGTGATGGAACCTATATAATTCATTCCTTTAATCATGATCCCGATTTAACTTCAGCTTGTAAATTTTTCTTAAAATTTCAACAAGTGTTAAACATGACCTCGGTTTAACTTCAACTTGTAAAATTTTTTTTTAAAATTTCAACAAGTGTTAAACATGACCTTAGTTTAACTTTAACTTGTAAATTTTTAAAATTTCAACAAGTGTTAAACCAACCTTAGCTTGTAAATTCCGACTCCCAAACATCATTCTCCAGCCCTCTTTGGTGCACTACTTCCAGTGTCACAGTGTCATTGTGAGTCTTTTTGGACCTCCCTCCATTGGTCGTGTCGAAACAGAGTTCCTTCCCTTGAACATCCCGATGTTCTTTGGTGCAGGTTTCTTTTGTTCGACATGTCTTCTGGGATTCTCCATGCCCGACCTCCCGCGAAGGCCGGTGAGAATGTCCCTTGGTCCCGTCATGCTGAGGGACTGCAGGAACCGTTTTCTGTCCCCTTTCTGAGCACCTTTCTTGGCCGCTGGAATCGGCGTATCTTGTAGCGGGAACGGTGGCTGCATAATGTTGTTCTGCATCATAAAATTGACCACCGTTTGTAGGTCCGCTAATTTGTTCGCCATTCCCTTCACCTCATCGTCCTTCCGCAAGCATCTTTCTTTCCATGCCTGGAGGTCGTCCTCGTTATAATACCCGCTTCGGTCTGTTTTCTTTGGTACGTAGCCCTCCTGGCCGACGTCCTTTCCTCCGTCATTCTTATCACAAGTCTCTTTGTTGCAGTTGTCTTCTTCGACGTCAAGGTCCACAGGTTTCCCACTCCCAGTAGGAATGTCATTCCTAACCTTCTCTTTCTGTCTGTCATTGGCCATCTATTCTCCTGTCCTTCCCACAGACGGCGCCAAATTGTGTGTGTCAATTTCTGACCACACTGCCAATTAAGCACTCAGTTGGAGAACACTGAAAAATAGATTAAGCCCAAACGACCTGTCACAAAAAGAAGAGATTCCGGCGGTGGTTCGTCCACCTGGGGGCACTCCGACGATCAAGTCAGTTATCTCTCAAAGATAGCAAAAGAGTTTAACTCACTATTCAGAACATAAAAAAGCATCCCTTAGACCCATGAGAGGGTCTCTCTTTTATAGCCAACACAAACCTAGCCTCAATAGAAGCCTAGTTTCAATGGACTTAGGATTACTGCTAATCTTGAACTCCCAGTAAGATTGGGATAAACTCTCTAAGAGTCTTATCTTTACCCAAATTAAAGTCTTCTCTCATTCTAGGACTCTTGTCCCTTATCCGCTTATCCTGGATTCTGGTATCTTTGCAGATAACCTCGGCCTAGCCGAGATGATCTCGGCGTCATGACCAGGACACGTGGCACCTCGACTGGCACTTCGGTGACACCTCGGTCGGCACTTCGGTGACACCTCGATCACATGTTGTCATTCAAAAATTATGTCTCCATAACTAAAATTGTGTGTGTCAATTTCTGACCACACTACCAATCAAGCACTCAGCTGGAGAACACTGGCAGAATAGATTAAGCCCAAACAACCTGTCACAAAAAGAAAAGATTTCGGCGGTGGTTCGTCCACCAGGGGGCACTCAGACGATCAAGTCAGTTATCTCTCAAAGATAGCAAAAGTGCTTAACTCACTATTCAGAGCATAAAAAGCATACCTTAGACCCATGAGGGTGCCTCTCTTTTATAGCCATCATAAACCTAGTCCCAATAAAAGCCTAACTTCAATGGACTTAGGATTACTGCTAATCTTGGACTCCTAGTAGGATTGGGATAAACTCTTTAAGAGTCTTATCTTTACCCAAACTGAAGTCCTCTCTCATTCTAGGACTCTTGTCCCTTATCCGCTTATTCCGAATTTTAGTATCTTTCCAGATAACCTCGGCTTAGCCGAGATGATCTCGACGTCATGACCAAACACGTGGCACCTCGGCTGGCACATCGGTGACACCTCGGCCACGTGTTGTCATTCAAAAATTATGTCCCCACAACTGCCCCTAGGTTCTATTACCTCGGCTCCTTGATTCAGGGAACCTATATCGTTTCTTCCATTTAGCACATTGGCTAAGCTCGCTTTGTCCTCTTGTAAATTTTTCTTAAAATTTCAACAAGTGTTAAACATGACCTCAGTTTAACTTTAACTTGTAATTTTTTTAAAAAAAATTTCAACAAGTGTTAAACATGATCTTGGTTTAACTTCAATTTGTAAATTTTTCTTTAAAATTTAAACAAGTGTTAAATATGACCTCGGCTTAACTTCAACTTGTAAATTTTTAAAATTTCAACAAGTGTTAAACATAACCTTGGTTTAACTTCAACTTGTAAATTTTTGTTAAAATTTCAACAAGTATTAAACATGACATCGCTTTAACTTCTACTTGCAAAATTTTAAAATTTCAACAAGTGTTAAACATGTCTTTGGTTTAACTTCAATTTGTAAATTTTTCTTAAAATTTCAACAAGTGTTGAACCAACCTTAGTTGTAAATTCCAACTCCCAAGCATCATTCTCCAGTCCTCTCTTTCTGTCCGTCATTGGCCATTTATTCTCCTTTCTTTCTCACAGACGGCGCCAAATTGTATGAGTCGATTTCTGACCACACTGCCAAACAAGTATTCAACTGGAGAGCACTGGCAGAACAGATGGCACCTGAATGACCTGTAATAGAAAGATGAGATTTTGGCGGTGGTTCGTCCACCCAGGACCACTCCGACGATCAAGTCAGTTATCTCTCAAAGATAGCAAAAGAGCTTAACTCACTATTCAGAACATAAAAAGCATACCTTAGACCCATGGGGGTGCCTCTCTTTTATAGCCAACACTTACCTAATCCCAATAGAAGCCTCGCTTCAATAGACTTAGGATTACTGCTAATCTTGGACTCCCAGTAGGATTGGGATAAACTCTCTAAGAGTCTTATCTTTATCCAAATTGAAGTCCTCTCCCATTCTAGGAGTCTTGTCCCTTATCCGCTGATCCTGGATTTCGATTTCTTTGCAGATAACCTCGGCCTAGCCGAGATCATTTTGGTGTCATGACCAAGACACGCGACACCTCGGTTGACACTTCGGTGTCACCTCGGCCACGTGTTGTCATTCAAAAATTATGTCCCCACAACTGCCCCCTAGGTTCTATTACGTCGGCATTCTGAGGTGATGGAACCTATATCATTTCTTCCATCTAGCACGTCGGCTAAGCTCGCTTCATCATTCATTGCCAAAGTCATCATTCGTCAGCTTAAATATGACCAAGACTTTCTTTTTTCATTAATTCCTCAAAACCATTAACCAAGTTTTGTTCAAGTTTCTCAGTCGAGATCATCCTCAAAGCTGAGGTACTGCTTCATTAAATCAAGAAACTCCAAGAGCTTCCTCACGCGTATGAGCTGTCACGCATAACAACTCAACCGTTCTTGCCATGCGTCTTTCTTTTTCTAGGCCGTACCTGATACGCGCCACTAAGTCGCATCGTTTTTGTGCGCGCCATCTGACACGCACGTCGTCATGGGCACATTAATTGCCTCTTTGCCGCCGTTTCATGTTTTAACAAAACTTCTTCCCTCTCTCTTCGTCATTTCACTTTTGTATCTTCATTCTCGTGCAAACTCTCTCTCTTTCCTCTTCCAAATTCGCCATTGTTCGAAGCTCTTCAAGCTTTGCAACTTCTTCTAGTTTTTCCCTCCGGTGAAGCTTTTGTTGATCTTTTCTGGCTGCTGTCACTATCTGACTCCGGCGTACGCAACACCAGCTTCATTTTTCTTCGATGAGTCACTATTTCTTCCCCATTTAACTTTTTTTTCCAATCTCTTGTTTTTCTTTAACAAACTCCTCTGTTTTACTTACTGCCTTTGCAATCCTACTTATGTCATTGATCGTTTAACTTGTATCTTGAATTCCACCATGTATTTGAACATGTTTATTTTTATGATTCTGTTTTTGCCCAATCCATTCTTGAATGTACACACACTACTCACATACTTGTTGATTTTTGCCACTGTTCTTGGCTTCGTACCTTTGTACACACTCTATCACAGCATTCTAGGCGATTGATCACTATTCCCGACTTTGAATCGTTATTCTTGTTTTGTGTTTTCTCTAGATTCTTGCCTTCAATCTTCGTTTCCATAGATCTAGGTTTGGGTTTTGTTTGTAGAACCCACAAATTTTAGGAAAAACTGAAACGAATCCCCCTTAGATCTTCACAAATTCTTACCACAGTGCACATTTAGGTTGTAGCCGAGGTTTTTCAAACCTTCACAAAAACACTTTATTTTGAACTCCAACACCTTCCCCCAAGCCGATATCATGGGTATGTGGAGGCATAGGGTAGACACCCTAACTAAATTAGAATGCTTCAGGCAGGAGTTTGACATCTCGGTCGACGTTCACCTAAGGTTGGCTGGGGAGGACAACTCCATCATGCATGATGAAAACCTCATGCCTTTTCCTGTCGTTGCCTTTACAGAATGTGGACTTAGGTTTCCACTAGATATCCTTTTCCGAGAAGTCCTCCATTACTACAAATTGAACCCAATGCAACTTGCCATTAACTCTTACCGAGTTATCAATGGTATAATTGCCTTAGCCAAAAAAGAGAATGTTAGGGTTACCCTTGTCGACATCCAGTATTGTTATACCATGTGTGGCCTTAAATTAGAAAAAAGCTACATCTACTATCTTAAATCGAGGTCCACAGAATATAAACTTGTTACCGACCTCCCAAACTCCAACAAGGGAGCCAGGGATGATTACTTCATTGTCTCGGGCAACTGGGAGTTTGCTCCAAATGAAGACCTTTATCTCTACCCTCTTAGCCGAACAGTATTCATAAAGGGTAATGGTAAGAACCAAGAATTACACAGACTTATTTTTCAAGTCGTTTAAAACTTTATTCTTTTGCTTATGTTTTAACGTCTGTGTTCTTTCGTGCAGTGCTTCCGTAACTGCCAAAAGGCTTCCGTAAGTCCTTCTTTCCCAGCAAAGACCTCAAAAGGTTGCTGGATCTACCAGTGGAGTAGCGGAAAGCTCCCTTACTGCTTAACTTCATCCCAACCTACAAATCTGTTTTACCCGACGTCCCAAAGAAGAAGAAGAGCAAGTCTCCTCCGTCCGCCACCACACCTCCAACAATTTTATCATCTCAGCCAGATTAGGGGTCAACCTTTGATCCAGCAGAGTAGCCATCTACCTCTGCTCCACAGCTGATCCCTCCATCTCAACGCTGACGCCGATGCCGAATCACAATTGTCGCCAAGATAGGTCACAAGAAAGCAGTCGCAGATGATCTTCTGGCCGACATCCCCGACACCGTCAACGCTCTACCAGCGCAATCCCAGACTCAACCAAAGCCAAAGCCCAAAAAACTAAAGAAGGCTCAGCCCAAGGCAACGGTGACTCAGATTAATACTGAGAACACCCTGCCTATTTCAAAATTGGCTGAGAGTGAGAAAACCCCCTCCGCCGCTAAGAAGAGGCCCGCCGAGGCCGAACCATCCTAATCAACTCGGTCAAAAAGGCCGAGGTCAGAGTCGGCCACAACCTCGGGGTCCATGAAATCAGATGCCCCCTGGGCCCCTCCCATCATTATAGAGGACAAGCCGGTCAGAGTTAGTGATAGCGCGACTGATCTTGAGGTCGGCGTTGCCCTCTCTACGGCTTTGCTCCTTCCAAATGATCTCAATCGTAACGCCGTGATGAGCGAGTATGAAAACTTCACTTTGATGCTGCAGCATTCCGTTCAAGTAAGTTCCTTACACTTGGTATTTTTCTTTCTCTATTTTTCCATACTTAAAGGATTTTTACTAACTTTTGTCATGTTCATTTTCTTTCAGGCGATCCAGCATGCCCACTCCTTCTCAATGCAAGCTTTTGAAATGAGGAAGGAGTTGGCTGACAAGATCAGGGAGGTCGCTGGTTTACAGAAAACCATCAAAAAGGCCGAGGCAAAAACGAAGACCTTGTCAGATCAGGCCGCTGCGGCCAAGAAGGCTCAGGACGAGGCCGAGGAAAAGGCCGACGTTGCAGAGGCTATTGCCAAGGTCCTTACGGTCGAAAAGAAAGAGGCTGAGGCTAAGATGGTTGAGGCCCAAAAGGAGCTTCAACATGCCCTGGCCACAAAGGAGGCCGAGATCAAGGCCACTGATGAGAGGGCGTATGCTGAGGGGGTGGCTGACGTCAAGGAGGACTACAAAAAGCAAGTGAAGCAGGCATGCAACAAGGGTTTCACTCTTGGTTGGATGGCTGCCCTCAAAAAGCTTGATGTCCCTGAAGACTACCCCCTCAAGAATGCTAACGACCTCCCCCTGCCATTCCCCCCTACTCCAAGCCAATCCGAAGACGATTTTGAGTCTGAGGAAAAGGCTTTGGTGAGGAAGAAGAAGAAAGCTATTGGGGCCCAGTCCCCTACTCTAAATGAGCAAGTCGTGGACTTGCCTCAGGATGAGGAGGGTGGGGTCTCCAAAGACGCTACTCCTGAGAAGGCAACATCGGACGCGCCTATTGCTGACAAGAGCCTCGACCAAACTCTTCAAGAAATCGATGCCGAGCTCGCGACTGAGAGGGCCGTCAAGATGTCTTCTCAGCTGTCTTCTGAACTCTAGACCCAACCAGTCAGAGACGCCGAAGAGTCTTAGTTTGATGTTTTTCTCTTTTTTCTGCACCTTGTACTTTTTTCTTTCTTTTTAAAACAGTGTAAGCTTTAATTTGGCAAATATGCCACCTTTGCAATCTGAACAATTACTTTTTAATGTCAGGCTGAAGTGCATTTTTGAACTTCCTTATCTGAATGTAAGTATCAGCAAACACCTTAACTGTGCAATCTCCTCGGGGTATAACACTTCGATTACACCCACTAACGTTTTATCTCGGCTTTGGCCTAACGCTTTAAACCAACTTCTTTTAACATACCCTTGGTTTAACTTCAACTTGTAAATTTTTCTTAAAATTTCAACAAGTGTTAAACCAGTCTTCCTTTAACATAACTTCGGCTTAACTTCAACTTGTAAATTTTTCTTAAAATTTCAACAAGTGTTAAACCAATCTTCCTTTAACTTCAACTTGTAAATTTTTTTTTTTTAAATTTCAACAAGTATTAAACCAATCTTCCAAGCATCATTTTCCAGCCCTCTGCCCCCTAATGTGAACCTAAGTTACTCTTGGGTTTTCATTAAGCCTGGGGCTTTGACCTTGTTGCAGTAGTCAGATTTAAACAAAGACTAGCCAAGGTAAACAATCTCGGTCTCGTTGTTGATCTGACTGACGTGTAATTAGTTCCAATCTGAGTCTGATTTTGTTAATATGACAAGTCCAGGTTATCCCAACTTAGTTTAACTCTATTATATGCAAGTAAAAGTTCTACTCTGCCATATAATAAGTCTAAGTTATTCGTCATGTTTCACTTTAGAAACATCGTCAACTTAGTTCAATTCTGTTATATACAAGTAAAAGTTCTACTCTGCTATATAATAAGTCTAAGTTATTCGTCATGTTTCGCTTAGAAACATCGCTAACTTAGTTCAACTCTATTATATGCAAGTAAAAGTTCTATTCTGCATATAATAAGTCTAAGTTATTCGTCATGTTTCGCTTAGAACATCGCCAACTTAGTTCAACTCTATTATATGCAAGTAAAAGTTCTACTCTGCCATATAATAAGTCTAAGTTATTCGTCATGTTTCGCCTAGAAATATCGTCAAGTATCTGGTTAATTACATTACACAAGTTTAAAGATCAAGCTAAAACTTTATCACTTTTGCTAATAACAAGACAAAAAGAAAACTTAGAAAACAAGTAAATCTAGTGATAGAAAAACTTCAAATTGCAAGTATTCCAGGGTCTTAGCAATTCTTTGCCTTCACAGTCTTTAAGCTGATATGCCCCATTGCCCAAGACCAAGATGATTCTATAGGGTCCATCCCAATTCGGGCCAAGCTTGCCCTCTCTGGGATCCTTCTTGTTGCCGACGACCTTTTTCAAGACGAGGTCACCAACTTGGAACTCTCGCGGGTTCACCTTCTTATTATAAGCCCTGGTGAGCTGCTGCTGGTATGCCCCCAGCTGAATTGCTGTTTCTCCTTTCTTTCTTCTAATAGATCCAGATCTCGGGCTATAAATATATCATTAGTTCCATTCTCCACTCCCTGGGTTCTGATCCCTGGGATG
Source organism: Camellia sinensis (assembly GCF_004153795.1). Lineage (NCBI taxonomy): Eukaryota > Viridiplantae > Streptophyta > Magnoliopsida > Ericales > Theaceae > Camellia > Camellia sinensis. The sequence goes on from NW_021024687.1 coordinate 7,011,753, forward strand.
CCGACCTCCAGAGGAATGATTGCTTCTGTGCCATAAGCCATGGCAAATGGGGATTCCCCAGTTGATCTCCTCGACGTAGTCCAATATGCCCAGAGTACACTGGGCAATTCATCCACCCACTTTTCCCTTTGCTGCTTGCAGTCTCTTCTTAATCCCATCCAAGATAACTTTGTTGGATTCTTCTGCTTGTCCATTGCTTTGAGAAAAACTTGGGGTGGAAAAATAATTCTTGATTTTGAACTTTGCACAGAAGCTCTTGATTAGCTTACTGTCAAACTGTGTGCCATTGTCTGCTATTATTGCTCTTGGGATTCCAAACCTGGTGATGATGTTCTTCCATATGAAGTTCTTAACATCAATGTCCCGAATCTTGGCAAGGGGTTCAGCTTCTACCCACTTGGTGAAGTAATCTGTTGCTACTAGCAGGTACTTCCTTTGTCCAGTTGCTTGAGGTAGTTTTCCAACAAGATCCATGCCCCATTGGGCAAATGGCCAAGGGCTGGACATCGGGTTCAAGTCTGCTGCTGGTTGATGTATTAAAGGTGCAAACCTTTGGTACTTGTCACACTTCTTGATATAGGCTTCATCATCTTTCTGCATGTAGGGCCACCAATACCCCTGTGTAATGGCCCTATGAGCAAGTGACCTGCCCTCAGCGTGGCTTCCACATACTCCTTCATGTATCTCTTATAGAAAGTCTTCAACCTGTGTAGGATGCACACACCTCAGAAAGGGTCTTGTAAAAGATTTTTTGTAAAGTGTCCTTCTGCGGTCAAACTGAATCTTGCCGACTTCAGTCTGATTTTGTGCGCTTCTTTTCGGTCATCTGGCAGCTTCCCATCTCTAAGGAATACTATTATTGCATCCATCCAACTTGGTCTCATCTCCACACACATTGCATCACGCTCTGTGTTCAGTGGTTCTATGTTTGGATCTGACAAGTAGTCAACTATTATCGTTCTTGCCTCTCTAGGCTTCATTGCACTAGCCAGGTTGGCCAGAGCATTGGCATGGCTGTTGTCATCTCGGCTTACCTGCTGTAGTTGGCAATTTTGAAATAAGGCTACCAGCCTGCCCACTTCTTTTGCATAGGCCGAGATCCTTTCATCTCGAGCTGCATATTCGACTGTTGCCTGGTTGACTATAAGTTGGGAGTCACAAAAGACTATTACCTCGTCGGCTTCCATGGGTGCTGCTAGCTTTAACCCTGCGATTAGTGCTTCATATTCTGCTTCATTGTTGGAGGCCTTAAACCCTAAACGAATGGATTGTTCCAGTATCTGCCCATTTGGTGATACTAGTACTACTTCTACCCCTGCTCCTTGTTAGTTTGAACTCCTATCAACAAACAACTGGAAAGAGTCGCCGATGTAAATACTACAGGTCTTGAGTTTCTCTTTGTTCCTTTGTTCTGTTGTCCCCCGCTGGGTTTTTTCTTGCTCATTTGGACGTTGTACACCTCGGTTCAACGGAGCCCGATGTATGATAGGGTCTGGTGCGAACTCGGCCACAAAGTCGGCTAAGACTCGGCCTTTGATTGCTGTCATGGATCTGAATTTTAGGTCATATTGGCCCAAGGCCACTGCCCATCTGGTTATTCTGCTTGTCAAATCTCCTTGTTGCAATAGGGACCTTAAAGGATGTTTAGTTAACACCACAATTTTATGGGCCTGAAAATAATGATTCAGCTTCTTGGAAGCCATTACTAAAGCTAGTGTTAACTTCTCCAAAGGTAATCTGGTCTCTACGTCTGCCAGGATTTTACTTACGTAGTAAACTGCCCTTTGCTCTCCTTTTTCTTCTTTAATTACTACTGCACTTACTGCGTGCTCTGAAACTGCCAAGTATAAGAACAGCTCCTCTCTAGGTACTGGATTTGAGAGAACTGGAGCTGTGGTCAAATACTTTTTCAAGTCGGCCAAGGCGGCTTCGCATTCTTCGATCCATAAGAAGTCTGTGGCTTTCTTTACTAAGCTGAAGAAAGGTTTACACTTCTCAAAACTTCTGCTTATAAATCTGTTCAGGGCCGCAGCCCTTCCAGTCGACATCTGCACTTGTTTTGCCGATGTTGGGCTCTTCAGTTCTAAGATAGCCTTGATCTGATCTGGGCTTACCTTAATGCCCATTCTGGTTACCAAATATCCTAAGAACTTACCAAACCCCACTCCAAATGCACACTTCGATGCATTGAGTCGGAGCCGATATGTTTTAAGGATGTCAAAGATTGCCTTTAAGTCTTTCAGATGATTATTAGGCTCCTTGGTCTTCATAACCATGTCATCTATGTATACCTCTACTGTTCTGCCAATTAGATGTCTGAACATCTTGGTTACCAATCTCTGGTAAGTTGCTCCGGCATTTTTCAATCCAAAGGGCATTAACCTGTAGCAGTATAGCCCTTTTGGGGTGATGAATGCAGTCTTTTCCTCATCTGAGGGGTACATAGCTATCTAATGGTACCCCCTGTTGGCATCCAGGAAGCACATCCTTCCATGTCTTGAAGTGGCTGTAGACACCCCATTTTTGACCGACCTTAAGACTCAGACGTCACCGATTGAGCGCTTGGTGATGTTGCATATCGTGCTCGTTCAGAGGTTTCAGAGTCTCGGCTGCGAGCCTTGCCTCCGGACTTCCGGACTCTTTTGTGTTTTGCCTCGGTTTGCGAACCAGGTTCTGTTTTCTCTTCCCGAAGGGAGGGAGAGGTCTCGTAGATCATCTCTCAGTGGCCGTAGGCTACGTTTCATGGTCATAGGCCATTTTTGCCCGTTTGGAGTCCGGTTTCCGATTTTTCGAAATCGTTGGCCGTGTGCCTCAGTTCGGGACCGCTTAACCACCTCCGTTTGCTCCGGGTTTTGGCATACATCTTGTTTGCTCCCTTTCGAGGGACATTATGGTCCGAGAAACTGACTTTGTGGTCGAACACCACTCCCGGTGCCTAACAGTCAGTTTTCGAGGCCCCGGGCTGCGCGTTTCGGCCCCCAAACCTTCATTTTGCATCGATTTTGGTTTATTTTTTGCAGGGACCTCTGTTTCATTGCTAGGAAGGTCGTAGAAGGGTGGGAGGCCAACAACTGTTCAGACAACCAGTTTTATTCCTCCATCGCCCTCCGTCGCCCGTTTTTCCTCACTTCAAAGCCAATGTTGACCACCCTTGGGCCATTTTCTTGCACCCTAAACCCCATATTTGTGATATACACATCTGGGAGGTCACCAATATTTGGTGGCCGGCCAGTAATTGCCTTTGAACTTTTTGAACCCCTTTGAAAATTGGGTTGTTTTCTCTCCTGGTTCATTGTCTCCAGTTTTTAACCACTTGGTTGTGTTGTGCACACATTAGAGGCTCTCTTTTTGGGGTGGCCGGCCACTAATGCTTCTTGACCTTTTTGACCCCTAGCCGACTGGCCATGAGAGGTAGCCGACAGGCCATCTAAACCCTAGATAACTGGCCGGCCAGAATCCTTGCATCAAGTACAGTGCAGATACACCCTCCTTTTCCCCCCAGATTCTGTATCTGTGGGAGCCAACTTTTGGAGGGAAACTTGGCTTCATTTCCCTCCATTTTTCCCCCCTTTTCCCCCCTCTTTTGCCTATATAACAGGCCCTCCAGCTGCATGTTTTAGGGTTACAAAAATTTGCCTTAAGCCCCTTGCATTGCATCTCTCTCTCTCTACACTTTAACCCTCCAAACCTTTAAGTTCCTACACCCCTTTCTACACCACCACCTAGCACCATACCTCCAACCTCCATTGTAGCCACTTGAAGCTGTTTTCCAGAGCTAAGGAGCCACCAAACTCAAGCCAAGAGGCTGTCAAAGATTGGTCTTCAAGGGTGAGTCCCTATTTTCTTTTTTTGTGCTTTATTTTATTCAATACATTAGCCATACTTGCTTGCTGTTTTGGGCTCCGAACCTAGCTAAAGCTAGCATTATTTTGAGGTATTTTTCATGTTTGTTTAAGGTCCTCTCACTGTTTGAGGCCTCCTTATTGCACTTGCTTCATTAGCTCCCTTGTATGCCATTTTCTTGTGTAGTATTTTTGGCCTATGTATAAATTTTTTTGAGGCATGTCATAAACTGTAAAGTGGCTTACTTTGAGCCCTTCTTCAACATTTTTGAAGGGCTCATCACTTTTGGAGGGTTCCATTTGCCACTTGCCTTTATATCTCTCTTTTGGCTCCATTTTTGCATGATTTGTTAGCCTCTTGTTCTTCTGTTTATGGGCTCTGGTCCGAACTACAAATGGCCTTATTTTGATCCCCTCTTCATGTTTCATTAAGGGTCTTTTACTGTTTGAGGCATCCTTTTTGTACTTTGTGTTATAGCTCTCTTTTTGACCTTATTTTGCATAGTATTTTGAGCATGCTTGTGCACTGTTTTGGGTTTGATCATAAACTGTAAAATGCCATGTTTTGGGTCCCTCTTCAACATTGTTGAAGGGACCTCTCTTGTTTGGGGTCAGCAGCTGTGACTTGCTTCTTTGTCTCACATTTAGGGCCATTTTCGCATGCCAGCTTAGCCCCATTTGTGTTCATTGTTTGGCCTTGCTTGAAACTGTAAACATGCTTGTTTTGGGGCTGCCTTGAATCTTTCTTCACATTTCATGATCAAATAGTACATGTTTTGTATAGCTATAGGCCATTGCGCATGCCTAGTTTTGCATTTCGGGTCCCATTCCATGCGTTGGGTGCCATGTTTCCATGATTCGGGGCTGTTTTGGGTCATATTTTAGTGCTGAAATTTGCATGTGTTGCATACCATGTTTCATGCCTTGCCTTGTCTTGTTAGAGTGGCATTCGTGCCTTAGGTTCGGTCCTCGGTTTGCGTGCATGCGTGCGCGCATCTCGAGTTGTCTCATTTTCATCTCATGGCCTCCTATGTGAGTGTGGATGAGGTCCACTCATGTTGGAGTAAGTCCCTTGTGCATTGTGTATGCCATTTCATTTCATAGCATTGTGTATGTTAGGTTGTATGTTGGCGCATTGTGTATGCCGTGTTACCTCGTGCATCGTGTATGCCATTTCATAGCATTGTGCATGCTACGTTGTATATTAGTTGCATTCATGCATATCATGCATATTGCATCGTGTTTGGGATAGGATTTAGCCCGAGCACGGGAAACGAGGGACGTTTCGTACTTCGAGTGACGGAACGTGTCTCAATTCCCAGTCACCGACACTCCGGATTATCCATGATGGAGTTTAGGTTTCGTTGTGTTTACATGTGCATTCATTCCATATTAAGTCGTGCAATTCGACTCCTCGGCCATCATGCATCGATACGAGTGATTGGTGGTACGAGGATCGAGGCATGCATACATCTGTGAAAATACATTGCCATGCCCTCTTCCTGCTCTCTGTTGCAGCAAATCAAGAATCAGCAGTCTTCCGGGGCTTGGCGCGCTTTTCAAGAATAAATTGCAAACAGAGGCTAATTAGGGCATCGCCGTGGATTTCCGCGCAAGGCAACTCGAGCATGCATCATTTATCATCCGAAGCAGCGTCGAGGCAGTCCCTAGCTTGCATGCTAGTTTACAGCTTTCTTAGTTAAATTTGTAAATTAATTAGGATTTTGTAATTATTTGAACTGTAATATTTATTCGTTTGGGACTGTATTATTTATTCGGACCCTCTGCGCGAGGGCAATGTTGTAAATAAGTGTGCGTGTGTGTGATGTATGTCTTCCAACCCCGCGTCTTTCTCCCTTTTATTTGCCCGCTTATGATGGTTAGATTAAGGCATGTTTCAATTAGCATACAGTATGAGAGCATGTTTGTATTCATTCATCTGTTTTGCATGCATCGGGCTCGGCGCATCATACTAACTGCATTGTATTTTCAATTCCAAGTTGAATACATGTTAGTTGTAGCATTTCACATGCCATATATAGAATAGCCGAGCCTGCTATAGTTGCATTTTTGCATGTGTTGCATTAGGCATTTCTGTATAGTTAGGATCATGCATGGATTTCTAATGAACTCTAGAAACCTGCGCAGTTAGGTGCCAATCCTTCTGGTTAGTACTAGTAAAATGGCTTTGGTAGTGCTTGTATAACCTACTAGCAGACACGTACCTAGAGATTCCCAATGTTTCGTATCCACAACCCTATTTTTGATGTAACAAAGATATTTTTTCATGAATTGGTATATAATCCTGGCATTGCAATGTTTTGAGATGGAAATGTAAAACGTTTGAGAAATGGCATGCATATCCATTCACCTTGTGACTTTGTTAAGATTTATACATTATGTTAAAGTATCTCTACTGGGCTTTAGCTCACCCTATGTGGAAAACAACTTTCAAGTGCTGATGACATGCCTCCACCTAGGACATAGCTTAGGAGGACTTGGAGCCGAGGACTTGGAGCCAAGGGCTTTTTTTTGTTTCTTTTGATGTAATTGTTTTTGTACAAGCCTTTGGCTTTAGCTGTATTAAGTTGAACTCATTTTGTTATACCCAAGCATTGATTTGGAAAGATGTAGCCATTAGGAAAAAAAATTATATTTCAATTCATGCACACATGTCATATGCTATAGATTCAGGATCTAGGATTTATGAATGCATACACGCATATGTCATCTTTTGTATGAACAAGGAGTATAAATAAAAATTTTATATATGATGTTATCGATCAATTCTATGGAATATTATGATGTGCATTATTGTTATTATTTTGGGGCGTTACAACTTGGTATTTGAGTTACTGAGTTTGAATACTTTCGGATCGTGATGTGGTTTTTAACACAATGGTTTTATCTCGATAGATAATATTAGAAGTAGATCTCGTGTGCTATATGATAACATGTTTATGTGACTAAATGAGTATGAGATTTAATTTCTAAGATATTGATTGGGTCTATGAGTTTCTAGAAGTCCTATTAGAAGAGCACTTGATCACTTCTATTTCTAATTGGAACTCTGACAATGTCGTGGAATAATCATTATCTAGAAAGGAAGTTCATTTGTTCTTATGTAATTAGGTTCTTATGTGGAATGAACTACTTGTTGTCCACCATATTAGGACATGAGCGAATTAGCTTCAACACATTTGTAAATATGCTAATCTATTGTGTTACCTTTATTAGGATGTCAAGACGTGGACGTAGACGTGGTGGTGGCAAGCATGGCAGGCCTAGGTGGCAGGAGGTGATGTTACCAAATGATATTCCGACGCAAAAAAAAGGGAGTTGGTCAAGCCAGCATGGCCGAGCCAACAGGTCAACAAGTCATGGGTGTTTTGGCCTGCGAAATGGCTGGAGCTTTGCGGGAATCCATGGACATTCTCAGGGCTAAGAGTCAAGTCCAAGCCCATGTTGCTGAGACAAGGCTGTATTTTCTAAAGAGGGAATTCTTCCGGTCGAATCCGGACTAGTTTTTGGGAGATCTTAAGGAGCCATTGAAGGTTGATGAGTGGATAGAGAAGATGATGAAGACGTTCGAGATGCTTGGCATCGAGGACAACGGTTTGAGGGTGACCTTGGCATCCTTCCAACTGAAGGGAGATATAGGTCTGTGGTACCACATTTGCCGACCACTTTTGCCGACCAAAAAAATTTTGGTCGCAAGAAAATAACATTTGCTGACCAAATTAAAATTTCGTAGCTAAAATTTTTTTCTATTACCTACCAAATTTTTTTTGTTGCAAATAAGTAATTTTTGGCAACCAAATTACAATTTTTGTCGCCAAAATCTGGGCGGGAGAATAAAATCTAGGCGGGAGCTGAATGATCTTTCAGTGACCAATATAATTTGGTCGCTGATACCAAAACGACGTCGTTTTGGTATCTAAATTCCCATACAGACATCAGCCAACCAAAAAAATTGGTAGGGGATAATTTACTAATTCAAACACATAAATCCTAAATATGCGCCTCTTTCACACCCCTCAGTCGAATTCGATCCAAGCTCAGTTGCACCAATCGACCTTGCCGTCCGTCTGCGCCGCCGTCCGTCTTCGCCATTTCTGATTCATCTAGGTATTTTTTTTCAACTTATATCCGTCAAGGTGACGATCGATGTGGAACAGAACTGTATTAGTGTTTACAACAATGGGGATGGTGTTCCAGTGGAGATTCATCAGGAGGAAGGGGTTTATGTGCCCGAGATGATCTTCGGGCACCTCCTGACGAGTAGTAATTACGACGATTTGATGAAGAAGATGACCGGTGGGAGGAACGGGTACGGTGCAAAGCTTACGAATATATTTTCGATGGAGTTTGTGATCGAGACTGCGGATGGGAAGAGGCAAAAGAAGTACAAGCAGGTATATACAGATTTGTGATTTTTTTTTTTTTTGTAATTTTAATGGCCGTTCTTGGTTTTGAAATCTTGGGTTGGGTGTATTGATTTAGGGTTTTGAGTGTTTTTGTGTAATGGATATATATGCTGTTTTAGATTTTTTAATGTGGCCCTTGATTGCTTGTTGAATTTGAGAAAGGTTATTTACAGATCTAGGGTTTTGGTAACTTTAGGATTTGGGGTTTTATTTTCAAATTATAATTCTTAAATCTTTGTCTGCGACTGATGATTATTGATTAGGGTTACTTCATATTTTTCTTTGTTGGATCTTGAGGTTTTCTTGATACTTTGAGGGATGCTTTGCATGATGTTTGGATGTTTATCTATACAATGTAGACATATCTTTACTTTAGGGTCAATGAAGATGGCAAGTTCTATTTTATTTTATTTTATTTTTTAAAAATTCTGGTTATTGATTATCCTATCCGATCCAATTCAATAGAAATAAACTAGGGACTTTAACTACAGAGCACTTGGATTTTTTATTTTGAAGTTTTTCATGTGGAATTTAGGTTTCTGTTAGGGTTCTGTTATTGGTATGTTGTTCTAATGTGTCTGAAACTGAGGTTTTTTTTTACATCATAACCATATAGTAGGATTAATTACATAACCTTCATTTGTGTTGAATTTTGTTGGGTTCCTTTGAGAGATGCGTCAATTGCTTTGTTTGGTCCAGTGACAAAGCATAGCAAAGGCAGAACATCATCAAATATTCAACTTATTACTTGCTATCTGGTTTCCAACTTCGTAAAGGCTGTAAAAGCCTTCTAAGACAATTGGGGTTTCTTCCAAATTTAAGTCATACCAAGCATGTTTCACTTGCCTGCTAATATGTAAATTCAGATTTGAATCTTCTTTTTAAAAAAAAGTTGGTAGCATATTCTTTTGTTTATACATATAGTTTTCCTTACAAAGCCTTATTATGATTCATGTGCTTTGCTAACTGGCAAGTTCCTTCCACTCCTATGAAGGTTTTCTCCAACAATATGGGAAAGAAATCTAAGCCTGTCATAACAAAATGCAAGGAGAGCGAAAACTGGACAAAAGTTACATTTAAGCCTGACTTAGCAAAATTCAATATGACTCATCTTGAAGATGATGTTGTTGCTGTTGCCCTGATGAAAAAACGGGTGATTGACTTGGCGGGATGCCTTGGAAAGACTGTGAAGGTTGAGCTTAATGGGCAACGTATTCCAGTAAAGTCTTTTCTTGACTATGTTAATCTGTACCTTCAATCTGTCTCCAATGCCAGACCAGATGCCCTCCCAAGGTTTTCATTTCAATATTTATTGATTCATTTTACTTCTCATAATTTTAATCAAAATACTATTCAAATTCAACAATTTCATCAGGATTGCTGAAAAGGTTAATGATAGGTGGGAGATAGTAGTCCTTCCAAACTTAGGTTAGGAATATAATTCTATTTGTTCCATTTTTTTTGCCAAATTAATAAACATTTAAAGTTTTTAGGATGAGCCTTATCATAAAATTTTCACTAATATAAATATTCATCTTTGAATTGGGCATCATTGGCTGATCTTATCTGGAATTTGTCCAGGAGAGTAGTGATTAGTCGCCCAATTGGCAGCATAAAGCTCTTGTAAAATTTCATTCTATTGGTGATCAAACACACAATGGAATTGTCTATAACATAGGATGGACTAAGCAATGGGATTGCACAAACTATGCAGCCTGAAATCATTCACATTTCACACTAAGATAGAATCAAAACAATCTGGTATTCAGGGCAATGAAAAGGTAATGGTACCTTTTGTTCTGTTTTGTTCTGACAATTATATATCATAGTTTGAGTGAGATATAGTTTATTTATATGTATCACCTATTTTGTGTCTTAGATTGGATCCT
>NW_021024687.1:7026605-7053285 GCF_004153795.1 Camellia sinensis
AATATAAATTATTTATCTATTTTTATTAAGTAAAATTGATAAAAAAAAAATATATTTTTATCATTAAACTCAATGTATGTGCACATAAAATGTTTAAAATATCATTTTTTTAATTGAATTTAATGACTAAAATATATTTTTTTTCCTCCATCGGTTTTACTTTACAAAAATCGGTAAAAGGTTTAGATTAAAAATAAATTAAAAGCTCAAGGTTTACTTTGTTACAAGCTATGAAGCACGGACACTCCAAAAATGGTGTTGTACGAGTACCGGGTACTTACCTGGTGCGTGTACGCGTAATGGGTATGCTGAATACATGTTGGGTATGACAGATACATTTTGGTTCATCATGGCTATGTCATGGGTACGGGTTGGGTATGTTTTACTGGATGATTTTATTTTTTATTTTTTTTTTATTTTTTTGCAGTTGCTAGAATTTGTTGCAACCTTTATTATTTTTCTTTGAACTTTGAAAATCATCAGGTAATTTGTTTCCAACACCCTTTACACATGAGTCATAGCTTTGCTCTCTTTTGCATCATCTTTTAGACAATCAAAAAAGAAAAAGAAAGAATTATATTACTTTTTAGACATGCTGTTCTCTTTTTAGTTTTGATATTGAAACTTTGATTTGTATGTTGGATGTTGGATGTTTAGTTATAAATTTAAAATTAAAAAAAAAAAATTGGCGTACACTAGCCGTACCCGTATCTTACTTTTTAAAGAATTTGCCGTATCGGCGTACCTGTATCGTACCCGCACCCGCACCCGCACCCATGCTTCCTAGGTTACAAGGGTCAAACCTTGATTTTTTTTTTTTTCCTTTTAAAGCTTCAAGGTTCTAAGATTCAAGTACTGCATTTGGTTTCATATTTTTAATACTTCAGAGTATTCAACATTTCAATTTTGTTTGTGGTCCTTGGTTGATGCCTCAAAGGGTTTGACCATCATTTGGTGATTTGTTCAAATGACTGGAAGGTTGCAATTATCGTATCCTGGATGGTCATTGGCGTGACCCAAATCTTTAAGCTCTGCAAGGAGGGGGTAGATTTGGTGTTATGAAAGATGATACTGATTATTTTATAAAAAATGGCGATATTGATATTTAGGCCTTAATGTCAATTTTAATTAACCTTGAGCAATATATATTTTTGGATTTTGACTCCTCGTTTGTCCTTCGGAATTACAATCTTGGAGTATTATTTTATTTAAGTTTAAGAGTTGATTATTGGTTCTTGATCTCGAGTGTAAATAACCAGGCATCTTTGTGTTTTACGATAAACATTGGTGATATCTGGAAGGTGTTTACCCTCCAAGAAGAGTAAGAGATAGAAATCAAGGGTACAACTTGGTTTAGTGAAACCTGAATCAACCATCGTGAATTAAAACTATTTTTGAATTAATTAATTTTTTCTTCTCTTTGTTTTTCCATAAAAAAATTGCAGCAGCATGGCTATAAAGTCAAATATCTCTTCTCTTGCATTCAGAGATTTCCTTAATTTACCCTATTACTTTAGCACATAGATTGCTTGATGAAAGCCCATGTCTTGTATGTAAGCTAATTGACATATCTCTAATTTTCGCAAATCAGCAAAAAAACTGTGTTTGCCGTGAATGGATAATGATGCTTGACCAAAGCATGAACTCTTAGATATTGCATCTCGTCTGTAGCATATAGTTAGTTATATTCAGTAATGGCAATGTAGAGATTTGGAACAATACAGGCCAAACCCGCTGGTTTTCCCCTTCTGTTCCAATCCAATACCAATTTAGGTTTAAATATTTCCCCAAAATGATGCATTGGCATGGGGTGGGATTGGATGAGATAATGAAATAAGTATTGTTCTGTACCTAATATGGAGACAAACATATATAATTAATATCAGGCAAATAAATGAGGATAAAATAAACTTGCACCTGGTTATGTAAGGCTCAAACATATCCCAAGGGCTGGAGCATGAAACAATTGACTCATTCTGTTGCCGTCTCTACTCATACAACCATTTTTTCTGTTACTCTCAAGATTTCTCAGGTAAGGACTGCTGTCTTTTTTAATTTTTTAATTTTTATTATTGAATTGCCCCCCAGTGCCAAAGTTGTGTGGTATAAACTGGATTACTATGTCTGAGTTGGAATATTAATTGAGAACATATAAGTTTGATAGTAATCCAGCAAAACAGAATATTTCATTCTAGGTAATTTGTGTTAACAACATGGTTTCTTTCACATGCTCTAACCTTTAAACTGTAATTTGCGTGAGCCTGTGGAAAGCCTTCGACCAGATATGTCTTCATTCCTAAATGGTTTAATTTTAGTCTGTACTGTGATTACGTAATTATTCCTTTAATTTGATTCTCATTACCTGCTTTGTCTTCTCTGTTTTTTAATCTTTGGCAGTTTATATTTGATGCTGCTGCAAAGTTCTGTGTTGATATTGCAACTCATCAGCATGGATGTTGTGTTCTGAATCGATGCATTGATAAGTCAGTTGGGAAATATCAGGAAAAGTTGGTTGCAGCAATTGCTGCTTATGGGCTTCTTCTTGCTCAAGATGCTTTTGGGTAATTTTTTTTGAAAAGTTTGGATGATATCTTTGATTGAATATTTTTTATGTACTATGTATGCATGCTTATGGCTGTATTTTGATAGAATGATCCACATAGAAATATATCCAACAAATGAGTATTTTTGCTCACTAAAAAGTAATCATTTTCATGCTGTGATACGGTTTGTTTGCATTCTTGTTAGGAATTATTGATTTCTCTGTAATTCTATTATTTGTTACTCAAAATCTTGCTTTTGAATATCACTGCATTTAGTAATATGGTAACGGAAAAAAAAAAAGCACTGCCTTAACATCTTTGTCTCCTTCAAGTTGATCATTAATGTGAGAGGTTCCTTCTGGTTAGAGAATCATGCTAAAGTGGCTCTCCCATCAATAGCTTGCTCAACCTACCAATCACTAGATACATAAATTGTTGACTGTTGTGTTTTATCATCAGATGTGGAGATTATTCTTCGTAATTGTTCTTTAAACTGTAATTGCTAAACAATGCTTCATCTTGAAAACCCTGGGCAGACTTTTCGTGCTCCACTGGCCTTCTTACTTAGCATTAGCTCATTTCATTGTGACTAGTTCACCCTTTGTAGTTTGTACTTAGCTAGGCCATGATTTATGTTACATTGCTAAAAAAGTATTGAGCATTGAGATCTGACACACTAATGTAACGGATAGAGTTCGCAATTTATTGACCTGGCCTGTGGAATCTTCCGTTGATTTTAATGGTTGTTTTGATCAGACAGTGATTTTAAGGGTTTGAGTTTGGTTGGGTTTCTTTTTCATGTTATAAATGGGTTTGTTTGATTAAGCCCATTCCAACTCATTTCTACGTAGGCAGGAAATGCTACAATGTGCACTTGCACATTGTAAGAAAAATTACGATTTTGTGATAGAAGTCATGAATTTTTGTGATGGAAGTTATGATTTTTGTAATGAAAGCTATAAATGGTGAAGTTATGATGTGCACCCTAAAAGTTAAAGTTATGTTTTTGTGATTTAAGTTCTACTTTTTGCGAGAAGCAAAAAGTTACAATTTTTGTGAAGAAAAAAGTTATACTTTTTGTGATAAAAGTTATACATTTTATGATAAAAGTTGCACTTTTTACATCAGGCGCATACCATATGCACCCTTTCTGGGGTGCACATGGTAGCCTTTCCTGTATGGGTTTTGGCCGCGGTGATCCATTTATTGAAGGGCTTTAGACTAGGTTCAGAGTATGAGCAATATTCAGAGTGTGAGCGTAATTTTGATGCTTTTGTGGTCAATTCTCCTGCAGTGACCAAGTCTGGAATAGTGGAAAGTCTCTTGTCATGGGCAAATTTTAAGCAGAGCAAGGATCTTAAGAAAACTGATGGGACAAAGAGGCAGAGGATAACTGGGATTCCCAAACTAGAAGATGCTAATGATGTCGGAGGGAAGAGCTCTGATAAATGTACCTTGATTTTGACAGAAGGTGTTTCAGCGAAGGCACTTGTGGTAAGTTGTCTAGCTATTTAAGTAGTTTCAGTTGAGTTTGTTTTTTTTCAGAGTTTTTAACTGATTTGAGTATATACAGATGGCACGAAAGGATATATGAATTTTGGATTAGACTGTTATAGGTTGTGAATCAAGGCTAGCTATTTTAACATAATCCTTTTAAGGCTAGCTACATTTTAAAAGCTTTGGGAGGTTTCTTTAAATAGTTTGTAGGTGTAAATTAGTAAAATAAAGTATGTAGATAAAAAAAAGGATTAGACAAAATAAAGATTACTTTTTTTGTATTTTAACTAGTAAAAAATGAAGAGTATGGTTGGAGTTGCTCTTAAGGACCATTAAATGTGTTTTGCTTTTCATTGGTTACTGAATGCATTTATTTCTGGAAATTTTGCACTAATTTGGCACATTTGCTCAAAATAAAATAAGGTAACCTCACTATGGACCTTAAAATCTTCAAATTTCATGGTCAATCATTGTGATGCAGAGGACTACATTGTTGGATGTTTATGTAAAATTAGTTGAAATATGTGTAGCATTGGATCCATGACTTTGGGTTCCTCATGTCCTAGTAAAAAATGCTTGGACAATGTGGGTTTTGTTGCTCAGCTCTTTCTTTTTTAAACTTGTATGGTGGAATTTTATGCTTATGGGTATTTAGAAACTTTAATTTTTATAATGAGTTGATTTGAGGAAGGGAATGATTAAGTGGTTTTGTATTCTTCACAGTGTTTTGGGAATTATACTTGGAGGTGGAGTTGGGACTCGCCTTTACCCTCTTACAAAGAAGAGAAAACCAGCTGTTCCTTTAGTTTTGTATTCTTCAGTGTTCTGGGAATTATACTTGGAGGTGGAGTTGGGACTCGCCTTTACCCTCTTACAAAGAAGAGAAAACCAACTGTTCCTTTAGGAGCAAATTATCACCTGATTGACATTCCAGTCAGCAATTGCCTGAACAGCAACATATCAAAGATCTATGTTCTTACACAATTCAATTCTGCATCTGTAAATCGTCACCTTTCACGGGCATACGCAAGTAACATGGGTGGCTACAAGAATGAAGGTTTTGTTGAAGTTCTTGCTGCTCAGCAAAACCCGGAGAACCCCGATTGGTTCCAGGTAGTATACAATCTGAACTCTAAACCTTCTAGTCTTATACTGTGCAACAGCTTTTCATTTTTGTGAGATTCCATAATACTTAATACAAAAGTCAATGCTAGACCTCATCCTCTGTTTCTATACTTGAATTGTCACCTCACCTTTCTGTGCCATTTGCATATGAACAGCTACAACTCTAATTCTATAAGTTCATTTTTGGTTCCTGTGGTTCAACAAATGAAATTATAGTTCCACATCGAAGGCTATTCATAATTCTGAAAGTCCTTTGTTTGGTTCAATACTATGGCTGACGTGTTCTTCAATCAGGGGTCACAATATGTTTTGCTTCGATTTCTGGACCTTTGTTTGCACCAACTGTAGTGGAGTGCAGTAAGTGTTGATCTGTGCCCTTACATTTACTCATTTCCTACACTTTTCTCAGTCATATTAAGCTGT
This sequence comes from Camellia sinensis, assembly GCF_004153795.1. Classification (NCBI taxonomy): domain Eukaryota; kingdom Viridiplantae; phylum Streptophyta; class Magnoliopsida; order Ericales; family Theaceae; genus Camellia; species Camellia sinensis. The sequence continues at coordinate 7,032,194 of NW_021024687.1, forward strand.
GTGTGATGCATGCTGAAATTTTGCATGATATCAATGGAAGTCCTGATAAATTCGGGCTTACATAGTAATTAGGTGCACAGTTGCAAGCATGTGGCTAAGCTGAAATATTTCTATTGATAATTTTAGTGTTTGTAGAATACTAACTTATATTAAAAGCCTATAGTGTGCATGTCTTAATTTATCCAGAACAAGTTGTATTTTTGTTCTAGTTGATTTTATCCAGAATAGGTTGTATATTTGTTCCAGTTGCTTTTTAAACTCCTCAATATGTTGAACAAGCACAATTAGGTGGATGATGAAAACTAGACATGCACAAACCTTTAGAAAAGCGTGAGAGACATGCTGAGTTAGACAATAAATTGCCAAATTTATTTATTTATTTATTTATTTATTATCATTTATTAATCTCAAAAAATTGTGTTTTCCTGTGATGTAGTTGCCTTCTATGTTGCTTGTGCAAGGAGCACTGCCAAATTTGTCAGCTCCTACAGCCTTATTGCAAACTGCAGATACCCACTCCTCCCATTTGATGCAGCCTCAGGCTTCATCTTATGGATCTATACCACCTTCACAGATACCTTCTTCGGGAATGTCTCCATCTCCTGGTAAAATCACACCATCAGCTTCTGTTTTTGTTTCCATTCACTTGAAATTTTCTTCTATATTTTTGTCATGTCCAATTCTATGGTTTCAGGGGCATTCATGGGGCAACAATTTCCCAATAATATGCCATTTCCCAGGTATTGTTGGCTGTCAATTGAAAAACCTTCCTTTCTAGAATATTACACAAGGAGGATATTTTTGAAAAAATTGTCTATCCTGCTATGTGACTACAATTATTAAGGAACTCACCATTTAATCAATTTGGCCTTTATTTTGAAATTGAATGCCCTTACCAATGTGCTTTCAAAATATTTATTTACACTTCATGAACTCAAAATGAAGATAATAATGTACAAATTTTGATGTGTGGGTAGGGAGTTTTATGCATGTACACATTGTGTCACTTCTGTTTTCGGTTGTTCTCTCTCTCTCTCTCATATGAATCTAAATATGATATGACTAGAGTGGACAGAAGTGAGCAGGTTATGCCATAGAAAGCCACTTCTAACAGTGACTGGGAAGTATCTAGGGCCAACCATTGCTGTCCATGAAGGTGATAATGTTGTAGTTAAGGTTACCAACCTTGCTGCCAGGAACACAACTATCCATTGGTGAGTTTCTTTTTTCCTTTTACAAACTCATGCTTGTTAGCTTCTTCCTATTCTTCTTGTTTTTGCTTAGGTTCCTCTATCCTCTCTTTCTACCTTAGAAAACAAAAAAGGAAATTTATACTTGTAGTCCCTGCATTCTATTGCTTGTACATTTAGTCCTTCCACTTTTAACTGACTTAAATTTGATCATATCTTTTAACTAACTTAAATTTGATCATATCTTTTATCCGTTAAAAATACATTCATTCCGAAACTTCCAAACTCCTCAAACTTGATCAAACGTCGTCGAGGCTCACCCATGAACATTTAGCTTTGCCCTCCTCAAACTTCATCAAACGTCGTCGAGGCTCACCCATGAACATTTAGCTTTGCCCTCCTCAAACTTCATCAAACGTCGTCGAGGCTCACCCATGAACATTTAGCTTTGCCCTCCTCAAACTTCATCAAACGTCGTCGAGGCTCACCCATGAACATTTAGCTTTGCCCTCCTCAGCAACCAATCGATAAGGACCCTGAATCAAAATGCAGAATAAGACCACCAAAACTAATATGATACAAACCCCATGAGGAGATATCTGAAAATTTACACACAGCATTTAATATAGTTCATAATAACAAACTCCCCATAAAAGTTTTTCAATATGGTTCATTCTGGTGTAAAATAAGTCATCAAGTGGGCAGCAGAATAAACCCCAACACAACTTTTTTCAAGCCACCATGCCACACGTAAACAACCAAATACATAATGAACATAATGATTAACTGTTTCTGCCAAAAAGTGGAAAAAGTCTAATTTACTTGCCTCTACATTACTGGAAAATATAAGGCTACTAAAGAACATCATAAGAGGTACTGAGCCTTAATAGAATTCATACCCACTCACTGCCAAGGAAAGACTGGAGCATTGTCCATACCTCAAGGAGGCAAGAAATGAAAGGTGCTTCGTATGGCTCCTCCAAAGAGGAGGGACAATTTTAAATTTTTATCAAACTTATAGAATTGTTAAATTTTTTTGTCTCATAATCTTAGTACAAAACACAAATCAAAGAGATTAAACAATCTTAAAAAAACATAACAGAATAAAATCTAATTCAGTACCCAATCTAACCCAATGAAATACATAGACACATTTCAATGAAATCTAAAAAAAAATTAGTTCATGACAGAATAAAATACATCTCTTAACAAAATGTTTGAAATCAATGAAATCAATGAAGGGTTCAATAAAAGAAAGAGATGAATCCATCTCTTAACATGGGAAAGAGAGGCAGAGTAAGTAAAGAGACAAACAAATCTAAAACAAACAAATCATCTTGACCCATAAACAAATGTTTTGCTTCAGAATTTTTGCTTGAAGAAACAAATGTTTTTGAAAAAATAAATGCTTCAGAATTTTTTAAAAAACAAATGTTTGATAAATACATTTTTGCTTCAAAAACAAACCCTCTGAATGTTTGAATTGACACAAACTGAAGGTGGGGATGACGGGATGAGCTTACCTGGTGATGGTGGAGAAGATTGCTTTCTTCGGAGCTTTGTTCTTCCTTCTTCAGAGCTTTCTTCCTTCTTCATTGATACAGATGATACATATGATGTAAAGAAATGATGTGAAGACTGCCTTACCTGGTAAGTGCAGTGGGTTGGTGAGAGTAGATTGGTAAACAAATCTGCACCATTGAATTTTAGTCATTGATAAATCTAGACCATTGAAACTCTTTTCAATCTCAGCCATTGTTTTTAAATTGGACAAATCTAAACCATTAAAGATAGTTTGTGAGAGATATATTTTGAAGAATAAATCCGAGCCATTGTTTTTTAAATTGGATAGATCTAAACCATTAATTTTAAAGACATTTTCAAACTCACCCTCCCATTGTTATATAGATATTTGCATCCAAAAGAATCAATCCTGAACCTCAATTTTCTTCATTGCATACCACAAAAAATTGACACTGTTAGTAGAGGTAACGATGCTTTTGCCTCCTTGAACCCAATTCAGGTTAAATATAATTATGGGTTTCCTGCAACTGCATAACACGAGAAAGGAAATCTTTTACCAATCTATGACTTTTTTTTTGAATTGATACTTATAATCCTTTTGCTGTATAGGGATTTGGTTCAAGTTTCAAATATATAAAATAGCTTTATACATGATGATGGAAAGTTATTTCTATGATCATTCAAATTAGAACCTCAATTCAGAACTATTCTATAGCAGCATAAGTTAAATATCATCTTGACCCATAAACAAATGTTTTGCTTCAGAATTTTTGCTTCAGAATTTTTGCTTGAAGAAACAAATGTTTTTGAAAAAACAAATGCTTCAGAGAAGTTATCATTGATTATTCCCTCAATTTTCCCATGAATAACAGGAATAAATTGGACATAATAGATTTTATCATTATCTTGTTTCTACAATTTTTCCTGGCATTATCTCTCTTTTGTTGATAGATTTTGTCATTAACAGGAATCATTTCTGCAGAGAAGTTAAAAAAGGTTGTGTGAGACCAAACAGCTCCCGGCATTATCTCTCTTTTGTTGATCAAGGTGGAGAGGGGAATCGATCAGAACTAGTAGAACCTCATCTGGTAGTCCTGGCATTATCTCTCTTCTGTACTGTACCAGAAAACCTGCCTCGACTATTGTTTTGAAAAACCAATAAAGGTGAGAAATTTATAATACATTCACATACGTAAAGAGCATTGCCTCGACTATTGGGTTCCAATTTCTCTATTTCGTTTATTTTTTAATTAATTTTATATATTTATCATGCTTCTCTAATAAATTTTCCAATTCTGTTTCTTTATTAGGTGCCTTACATCATTACTGCTTTGATGTATACGAAGCTTGGCACGGAAGGCCGCAAGAATCTTTTTGATTGGCTATCAAGGCAACTTAGTGGATTAAGCAATTTTCCTGATGCTGTAAATTTGAATTATGTATTGTTTCAAATTGTTATGCGAGATGGATGTGACTTGTGAATGAAAACTTAGAATAGTAATATTGTGTCGAATGTTAATGAATTATGTATTGTGTCGAATGTTAATGATTCAATTAATTTGAATGATGCTTTAAAATTATAGGTTTATTATGGATTGAATGAATTATTAGGAATTACAGGTGTATTGTTTTCTTGCTTTGACGACCAATTTATTAGTCGCGACAAATAAATAATTTTTTTTCGCAAAAAATGACAATTGCCGACCAAGAGTTTTGGTCGCAAAAAATACATCTATTGCCGACCAAAACAACACTTGGTCGTGGAAACTCACTTTTGCCGACCAAAAGTTTTGGTCGCGAAAAGTAACAAATGGCGACCAAATTTTTTGGTCGCGAAATGTGATAATTGGCGACCAAAAAATTTGGTCGTTGAATGTGACAATTGGCGACCAAACCTTTTGGTCGGGAAAATATCACTTTTCGCGACCAAAGTATTTTGGCGACAAAATAAATTAGTCGCGGTAATTAAATATTTAGCGACCAAAAATTTAGTCGCGAAATCTAACTTTTGCCGACCAACCACAATTTTGGTCGCGAATTACTTTTGCCGACCCTCAATTGGCGACCAAAGTAGCGACCAAAAAAATTGGTCGCGGATAACTTTTGCCGACCAAAAATTGACTTTTAGCGACCAATTTTTTTGTTGCCAAAAGTGTTAATTCTTGTAGTGGTATGAGGGAAAAAATATTGAGTGTAATAGTCATATCATTTTATGTGGTATTATTGGTCAATAAAAAGCCGCTAAGAGAAGTGAACAAGTTTTATCTCCCACTAATCCAACATTATTGTTTTCCTTACCACAAATTAAGATGGGTGTGGCTTGTGCCTAGTTTGATTAATCGGATTAGACCATATTGGTGGGTTCTGTGAGTCCACCACGAAACTTGTATCGATAACCCGAACAATTCAATGTATAAAGCTCATCGAGTATTTCATCGTTGCAAAAAATCATATTGATCGGATATCGATAGCCACTTGATCCGATCACATTTCTATCAACGTTTAGTACGGCTTTTAAAAAAAAGTTATTAACAGAAATATGATCTGATCAAGTAGCAATTGATATCCGATTAACGTGAAGAACTTGACGAGCCCTACACATTAAATACTTCGGATTATCGATGTGGGCTCCATGGTTGGCTCACGGAGGACCAACGATATTGTCCAGTCCAAATTCAAACTAGAGACAACCCTTACCCAATCAAAATTATTCATTGGATGGTGATACTGCCACTACAACAAATTAATGTTTTAGAAACAAAATATTTTTGTTGTTAAAAATTTCATTATTATATTTTTATTGACAAAATTAGGCATCATATATATAATATCAGTAAAGGAGTGCATTTTATGTAGACTGCCTACAAATGTGCCACGTGTAAGATTGATTACTTGTTTATTAATAAATTAGTATTATTTTGAGGCCATAATTTGTCTCAAAAAGTTAATTTTTTGGACCAAATTATTTTGTCTCTAAAATTGTATTTATTAGTGACATTTTTAATTTTTTGTCGCTAAAAATCCATTTCTCTTTATTTTTATTTTTCAAAACGATTTTTTAATGACTATTCTTGCGGCCGCATGAATAGATTCTCCAATGTTTTTTTTGGTAATAAAATTTTCACTTTTGAGAACAAAAAAATTTAATCCTTAAAATTATTTTTTGTTGTAGTGTGACACGGTTAAAACTAATATTTACTCTAAACAAAATATAACAATGATTCATACCACTAAAAAAAAGATCACTAATAACACTAATACATTGGAATGCAAAAAAAAAAAAAAAGGCATAGACAGTGGACAGGACCTACTATCACATCATTAGTAAGACTGTTAAAGCACCAGTTTTAATACTCTTAACCATTTTTCCAAGATATGAGGTCATTGCTTACGGTTATAACATCTATTTTTAAATGCAAAACATGGGTGTGCTTTTCATAACTATGAAATTTTTTTATTTATTTATTTTGAAGTCGCATGTTATTACTTTTAGGGTACATATTTTATTTTATTTTTTTCTCAACTTATGTTTTATAATTTTTCATTTTATCTGTGATAATTAACTTTATAATATTTTTAACATCAAATAAAGTCCACATCCAATCAAAGGGATTTTGGTCCGTGAACTCTAAACGGGTGGCCCCCTAATCGGAAGCCAAATTCCTTCAAGACTTGAACTAATATTTAATCAGAGCTTTTAATTTTAGTGGTGGTGTAGCATTATTTTGTATTATGAAATTATGAGTTCAATTTTGATGAAGAGGAATTTGATATTTGTGGTTTATTTTACCTCCATTATTGGGTTATTTGTGGGTAATTCTATTTTCACACGCTATTTACTTTATATACGTACTTAATACGTTGTTATTTTTTTACAATTTTATCACTAAACAAAACAACTAATATGAATATCAATACACACAAAATCTAAAAACCAAGTTTTCTTAGGTGACAAAAATGTGTGTTTTTTTTTCATAGCCACAATTATCATTCGAAAACCCAATTTCGAAAATGTTGCACTTACATGGAAATTGTTGGAACAGTCTTCTGTATACAATAAATAAATTGGAACCAAATTAAACAAATAAAATAAATAATTTACAGGATTTATTTTACCAAACCGAATGAATTTTTTAAAAGATCAAGTCGAGTGTGTGACACTCTGTCCGTAAAACCCCGCTACGATGCTTACATATAAAAGGTGTCTATCTCCCAAGATACAATGATCTTCATAAATTGTAGTAGCACACCAAACAATTTGTACAGAGAACATAAAACCTGTGTTTTAATACTCTCTGAATTTTTCTCTAAAACTAGTATGAAGAATAATAATGCAAGAGAGCAAAATGAAGGCAAGAAAATCAAATTTTTTGAATCATTTGACTGCTGGAAATGGTCTGCTATAAATAGACCCGAACAGGTCTGAAAAACAAACTGAATAGGTAGGTTTTTTAAATGAACAAGTGCTACAGATATAATTCAAATTTCGAATAGATAACTGCTTCCAACTGTAACAGATCTGCTGGCATTTTTGGACAAACAACTGCTGGGCAGTTTGGATCTGTCTGGGTAGTTTTAAACCTGTAAAACAGTTTGAATCTGTTCAAAAATTTGAATCTGTTGTGGAATTCGGAAGAGGCACAATTTTTTGGAAAAAATTTGAATTCAAATTTGAATCAAAAACATTTTGAAATTCAAATAAATTTTATCCAAAAAATTAATGTTAGAACCAACCCGACCCACATTCGCGCCTGGTACGGTTCGGTTCCGCTCGGTCAACCGGTGGCGGCTGCGCGCGCACATGTGTGGTGGTTTGAGCTAAGGTTATATTTGTCCATAACTCCTCTCTTCTACAAACTTGGGGTGCCCCCTGGGGCCCAACCCAAGTGTTGTCACCTAGAGCTTATATACATACATAAGCTCTCTTAGGCCCCGTTTGTTTTTAGAAGTAGAATGGAGGGGATTGATAGTGAGGAGATTGTTAGTGAGGGGATTGATAGTGAGGGGATTAAGTAAAATTGTGTTTGTTTTGATGATAGTTGTTAGTGTAGGAATTGTTAAATTATTTTTATATAAAATAATAAACCAAATAAAAAAAATACAAAAACATTAAACATTAATGTTTAAAAAAAAATGCCCAACATGTAAAAAATTAAAAATAAAATAAAAAAAATTTTAGAAAAAAATAAAACAAATAAAATAATGATTTTTACTTAACAAAAAATACAAAAATTAAATATTAATGTTTAAAAAAAAATGCCCAACATGTAAAAAATAAAATAAAAAATAAATACAAATAAAAAATTTGTAGTCCGCCGGACTATTTTTCTAATACCAAGTCCTAGAGGCCCATCCGAATCCCTTTGGGAAGACCCATCCAAATCTGGAGCTCACTATCAATCCCCTCCCCATCTCTCAAAACAAACACAATATTAGTGGGTCTCACCTCACTACCAATCCCAATCCCCCATCTAACTCTCCAAACAAACGGGGCCTTAAAGTTTCAATATGGGACAAGCCTTATAAGGAAACCCACATTAAATTCTTTAAATGTCGATTCTACGAACCCGAAAACGACGTCAAGTTCCCATTCACTCATAAATGGTTTTGACGAACCGTCTTCACCATATGACTTGCCATATAGCAAGGAACACGTCACCTCTTTGAACCCACCTCAAAAGACATGTGGACCCTACTCAATTTTGGGTTCAAAGTTGGCCCAAAATAAGCCTATAAAAAATTAAATTTTCCAACAATCTCCCACATGAATGGAATTTGACGGAGAGAAAATGCAACAACATGATCTAATTACAGAGAGTACAAAAATTGGAAATATTCTGCAAATGATAGGTAGCTTTTGGCTTTTAACCTTCCATTGTGAGACACTATCGGATTTACTAGCTAACTAGTGAATATGATGTCAACCATTTGTGTAAACCAAGACAATAGAACTCACATAGTATATCACCAGACACAGTTTAGTTCTTATTGTTGTGTTCATTTTGGCCCTGAACCACCTGGTCTTTCATGAGTGTTCTAGAAAATTGTAGCCTTTTACAAATCTCATAGAACTGGCCCAGTTCACACTCACATAGGTGATTCTTATGAAGAGTATCCTGCCATATTCCACTAAGTATACCTAGATATAAGAATCATTAAAAGTATTTACTTAACCTAAAACGCTGCAGACATCACTATTTTATTATAGAAATGGGTAGGAGTTTAACTCCCCAGTGATCTTTATGAGTCATACATAACTCGATTGTCCGTTTGAAACTAGATCTTAGGATCTCCAGTCAACTAGGTTGGGTTGCTGTTGTGGTAACTCTTATTTAATAGGCTTAAGTCCCATTTCCCTTGATGAATTCTCAACTAACTCTCTTGCTAACCCTTTTGTACGTGGACGACATGATTGTCAAGTCCAAGAAAAGAGAGAGCCACTACACTGCCTTGCAAAAATTCTTTCAACGGATCAGGGAATATCGGTTGCGGCTAAATTGTCAAAAGTGTACGTTTGGTGTTACAGTAGGAAAAATGCTGGGGTTCTTGATCACACAGAGAGGTATCGAGGTCGATCCTTCCAAAATCAAGGCCATCTTAGAAATGCCACCACTAAGGACTGAAAAGAAGGTGCGAGGCTTTCTGGGTGAAGTGTAATTCATAAGATGGTTTATTGCAAAATTAACCTTGACTTGTGAACCACTCTATGATCTCCTGAAGAAAGGAAAGAAATTCCAATGGGACGACCGATGCCAAGCTGCTTTTGAACAGATCAAGTAATATTTACAGAACCTGTCTGTGTTGTCACCGCCTAAGCTGGGGAAACCGTTGATCTTGTATCTTTCAGTGACTGAAACTACAATGGGCTGCATTCTTGCACATGAGTCTGAGGACAAAGTGGAGAGAGCTATCTACTACCTGAGTAAGAAAATGCTGGATTACGAGACCCACTACACTCCGCTGGAGAAGGCTTGTTTGGCCTTGGTATGGGCTACCAGGAAGTTACGGCACTACCAATTAGCTCACTCTGTAATACTGGTTTCAAGATTAGATCCCATTAAATATCTCTTCGAGAAACCGACACTTACGGGTAGGCTAGCTCGTTGGTTGCTTCTGCTTTCCGAATTCAATCTGAAGTATATGACGCGCGAGTCAGTAAAGGGGAGAGCGGTAGCGGAGTTCCTAGCCGATCACCCAGTGGAAGGGAATGAAGCAGTCGAGTATCTATTCCCAGACGAGGCCATTCTGCATGTCGAAGAAGAGTTTTGGACGATGTACTTTGACGGAACGTCAAACCAGTATGGGTATGGGATAGGGGTGTTGCTGATAGCACCCGACAATTCCCTCATACCCTTAGTATTCAAACTCCAGTTCAAAGTATTGAACAATGAAGTAGAATATGAGGCATGTATTGCTGGTTTAGAAGCCGCCCTAGAACTAGAGGAAAAATGGTTGGACGTCATCGGGGACTCGAACCGTGTTATATCTCAAGCTAAAGGAGACTAGAAAGTCAACGAAGAGAAGATGAGAATCTATCACCAGACCTTGGACGTGCTAATTCCTCGATTTGAGAAACTGAACTTCATTCATCTGTTAAGAGAGAATAGCAGGTTCGCTGATTCACTAGCAACTCTATCTTCTATGATAGACATCCCTTTTGGAGTCCAGATGCGTCCGATCATCATCGAACAGAAATTTGTGCCGGCCTACGAGCTGATTGCTGACATAGATGAAGTACAAGATGAGAACCCCTAGTATTACGATGTCTGGAACTTCTTGGAAAAAAGAGGCGTATCCACCAGGGGCAAATGTCAAAGATAAGAAGGCAATTCGAAGAATGGCTGCTCAATTCATCGTCTGCAGGGGAAAACTGTATAAGAGAGGTCATCTCGGGATGTATAAGTTATGTGTTGATACTGAAGAGTCCAAACGCCTAATGGAGGCCATCCATGGAGGAGAGTGCGGAGCGCACATGAACGGGGTGATGCTAGCCTGGAAGATCCTTAGACAGGGTTATTACTGGTCCACCATGGATGAGGATTGTATTGGCTTTGTCTGGCGATGCCACAAATGTCAGATCCATGCAAACTGCATGAACATTCCGCCGTCGAAGCTGTACAACATGACTTCGTGTAGACGCGCCCCGGGAGGGCCTCGCTACTACAATTCAGACTCGATTTTGTGTCACGGTTCTAAATCTGAACCAAAGAGTCCAAATCCGGCAAATCGTTTTGAGAAACAGATTTTTGAAAAGAAGTGCCAAACATGGACTGCTTTGCCAGATACAGAGTCGCCACCTAAATATTTTTTATGGGGGAATTTAGGAAACCCTGACTCGGTGCCAAAGGCCATGTGTCCGTCATCACCAAAGTTACCTCGGCTCGGGAGCTTGGGTACGATTGGGGAAGGTCAGCTATGAGCACCCCCTCTTGCCCGATCCGAAGATCGGCCTCTACTAACCGTGATATCCGATTTCGAAAACGTTTATGCGTTCTTATTCCGGTTATTAGCCTAGAATTACTATGTTATGCGTACAGCAAACAAGTATAGACCAAATCGCCTAGATTGGAACAAAACATTGCATATCCGTTTGTTTGGAAAACAATTTGAATTTTGCTACTCGCAAGTAGGCTAAAACACGGATTTCAATGAGCTGTTCCAACTCAAACAATCCAACCTTCATCCACAGGCACTTAAGCAGTTATATCATATAAGCAGCTAGCCTCATGGTAATCATGCTGTCATGTTAACATTCACACTTATGCGAGATGCTAAAGCATAGATACTTACATCGTACTCCGTGCCCAAAACAAAGAACTCGTTAGCAATCAATGCATTATCCAAGTCCATGTTTAAATGCCTAATGCAACGCATACAGAATGTCACTAGAGTAGGCTCGGCTAATCTATAAATGACATGTGAAAATGCACAAGTAGCATGTATTCAAGTTTAGATTTGAAATACTTATGCAGTTAGTATGATGCGCCGAGCCCGGTGCATGCAAGACAAATGTGTGGATGCACGCATGCAAAGCATAAGGTATGCTATATTAAACATGTCCTAATACTAACCATCAAAGCAGGTAAGTAAAAGGGAGAAAGAAGTGGGGGTTGGAAGACATGCACACACGCACCCACACTTAATACAAATTCGCCCTTGCTCGGAGGGACCGAAAGAATAATACAAATTAACTAACTCGCAAGCTAATTAATCATTACAAATCACCTAATTAATTAACAAATTAACTAAGCATAAGAAAAGCAATAAAAGGGGGGGGCCTCGGGAAGAGGGTTCGATGCGCGCGTGCTCGGGTCTTGCTCGGAAGTGCACTGCCATGCATAGGCTGCCTCTGTTTTCCCTGCTCTACCTCTTTGAAGACTGCCAAAGTCTCAGAATTGCTTCCCTGGACATTGGGAGACACCACCGGCTGTGTAGAATGGCCACCGGCAGTAGTATGTGATCATCTGCTGTTGGTGAAGCTATCGGCCACCAATGGATTGCCAGTCGGCACTGAACACTGCCGGTTGGCAAAGAATGTCTGCAGAACCTGCAATTGACAGCAGCAGAGGGCAAGGCATAGCATGGCAATGCAATTCAAGCAATGTATGCACCAATCCTATCCCTTATCATGTGTATGACTCAAAGGGACGTGGTCCTTGGTTCTCGGACCATCAATCGCGCATTTCAATGCGTGATGGCCCAAGAGACCAAGTTGTGCATTTTAATGTAAAATATAATGCACACAAACAAACAAATAGCCCAACCTCTATCACTTGATCAAGAGACAAGGCATGCATGCTCAATGTAATGCAACCTAGGCATATGAGATAAGTATGCACCATGAAATGTAAGTAACAAAACCATGTGCAATAGGCACATGAGCTAAACAGGTAAGCATGCAAGGCATATAACAACAATACTAATGGCAAGCATGCAACAACATGTGAGGGAATTAGCATGGAGACATGCAAAGCATCTTAGCAAAGGAAATGCATGCAAAATGAAAAGTGACTTAAGCATGCAACACATGCGATAGACCAAGTATGTGACAACACACAAGGTGAGCATGCAACAACAAGCAAACAATGGACTTATACCAATTTGGGCAGCTCTCAAATAAGCCCAAAACAGTGGCCAAATGCTGAGGAAATGAAGGCCAAAATACACACAAACATGCATGCACACATGGTTCAAAACTCAAGCATCAAAGAGCAACTTTTAAGCACACTTAAAAGGGACAAACATGGACATATGGCATGCATTATAAATCATGCTATAAGAGGTGCCAAACCAACTTAAACAAGACAAATATTAGCATGCAAATGGTCCAAGCATTTAAAGCAAGTCAAAGGGGACTTAAACCATGGCTAAGCCAACCAAGCCTCACAAGGCCAAGAAGGCTTAAAACAGGTCCAAGGCAGACCTAGACCATGCAAAGGGACCCCCTAGATGGCATCTAAGTGGCTCAAATTCAAAAGCATGCACAAAGGCCAAAACATGGAGCATACAACATAAGCTTTCAAAGCATTAGAGAGGTGTCCAAGGCAAGCATACAAGCATATCAAAGGGACTGAAATAACATGAAAAATGGTCCCAACCCACTAAATCGAAGCAAGTGATGCATGCAACACACTCATACACTTGAGGCCAACAAACCAAAAATGCAAAGGGGCTATATAATGCATGCCATGGTCGACCAAAATGGCTAAGGACAGACCTTAAACATGGCAAAATAAGCATGAAAGCTTCACAAAGCTAAGCCTAAAGCATGCTAGAACAATGGATTACAACCTAAGGCATGTTAAGGCAACAAAATGGCATTACAAGGCATGTATGCTAAGAAAGCATTATGTACCAAAACCAACTGAAAACAGAGGCATATTATGACATAATAAGCACAAAAATCAGCTAAGGCATGGTCAACATGAACCTAAACATGGTGGTCCCTCAAGAGGCCAAAAATGGTCCTTTTCAAGGACAACAAGGAGAGGGGGTGGCCCTCTCCTTCCTAGGACCTCAAGGCACCATCCTCACCTCTGAAATCCCTCAAGATTTCAGTGGTGAGGAGGCCCAAACTCAATGGTCCCGGAGCTCACACAAAATGGGGCCTCTCAAGGCCTAAGAGGGGTCAAACACCTCCAAACCACAAAACACTCTAAAGCAACTATTTAGAGGGCCTAAAAACAGAACGTTTTTATGTTATAAACTAAGCACAAAAATAGTTGTAAAGTAGGAAAAAATAATATGCAAGAAAGGGGTAAAAAGGGGAAAGATTCTTACCCTTGAAGCCCTTCTTCAAAAATGATGGACCAGCTGGTTCTTCAAGCTCAAAACCACCCAAGAACACCAAGAACAACCTCTGGTCCTTCAAGGAACCAAGAAAAGGTGTAGCACTGTGTGTTTGTGTGCAATAGTAAGACACAAACACACTTATACACATACAAAGGCAAAATGAGAGAGAGATATAGAGATAGAATATATATAAATTCTAACCCTAAAACCAAAGCATCCTCTCTTTTTTTTTAACCCTAAATCCAAGAGAGGAGCCTCTCTCTTATAGAGCTCCCCGTTGTAAAGCTTGTCAAATAAGCTTGTCAAGAGAGAGATCCCTCCATACACGTGTATGGAGGGGAGAAAAGGTGGGTGCCAGCTATCAAAGCTAGCACAAAATATCTACTAAAAGTAGATGAACAGTGATCGGCCGTTCAAAATTGTCATTTTGGCAAAATAAATGGCCGACCGGCAACAAAGAGTGCCGACCGGCAATATACATTACCGGTGGCATAAAATCACTGGCCGGTGGCCTCTAGCCATGGCCAGTGGTGTGTGGGGATGCCTCACAAGGCATTCCCTGCCCCTCCAAGGCAAAACACAAGTGTTTGGTGCAAAACCAGACACAACGCGGTCGAATTTGGAGATCCTGAGGCAAGGCGCGTAGCCGAGACCCCCGGGAACTCCAAACGAACACGAACAAGGGTAATCACCAAGTGTTCCAATGGTGACGTCCAAGTCTTGAGGACGGTCAAAAATGGGGTGTCTACAGTTACCTCTCTTTGACAGAACTCGAAAGTCATAACAATGACGGGAGTGAATGTCAAAGCCCACAGACGACCCATTTTTGACAAGGCCGAAGACTCAGACAAACATGCAAGACAAACAAGATATGCGCCCGAAGGCGGGGGCAAGATGCAAGACAATGCACAGAGCCGGACATAACTTATGATCATGCAAAGAAAGCTGTAACGAAGCACGCATGCGACAGTTTTAAGCTAGGAAAGACCAAACTACACTACAATGCAGAGAGGGAGTAAGAGAATTATACGATTCTCGATATGTCTCACTCTGAGTATACCATACCTGTCCGGTTCATCTGGTTCCACCAGTCGCAAATGAACCGTACATACAATATCGTGCCTGCAAAGAAAACAAACTTAACAGGTACAATGTGATTAACAATCATGCATATTAATGTACTTGAAAATGCGTGACAACGCAAAGGAAGTGGGAAGCATATCAACGCCGTGAAGGAACAATCATGTAAGTGGAGCACACGGTCTACGCGGGCAACGAAATTGATCATAAGCATGCGGTCTACGCAAGCAATGAAATTGGTTTCAGACGTACGGTCTACGCAAGTAAAACATGCGGTCTACGTAAGTTATGAAACTGATTTTAAACATGCGGTCTACGCGAGCAAAATATGCGGTCTATGCAAGTAATGAAATTGAATATAAGCATGCGGTCTACGCAAGTAATGGAATTTGATTATAAACATGCGGTCTACGCAAGCAAATCATGCGGTCTACGCAAGTAATGAAATTGAACATAAGCATGCGGTCTACGCAAGCAAAACATGCGGTCTACGCAAGTAATGAAATTGAACATAAGCATGCGGTCTGCGCAAGCAAAACATGCGGTCTACGCAAGTAATGAAATTGAACATAAACATGCGGTCTACGCAAGCAAAACATGCGGTCTACGCAAGTAGTGAATTGATTACAAACATGCGATCTACGCAAGCCAAAACATGTGGTCTATGCAAGTAATGAAATTGAACATAAGCATGCGGTCTACGCAAGCAAAACATGCGGTCTACACAAGTAATGAAATGATTGCAAACATGCGGTCTACGCAAGCAAAACATGCGGTCTACGCAAGTAATGACATGATTGCAAACATGCGGTCTACGCAAACAAAGCATTGCGGTCTACGCAAGCAAAACATGCGGTCTACGCAAGTAATGAAATTGAACATAAGCATACGGTCTACGCAAGCAAAACATGCGGTCTACGCAAGTAATAAAATTGAACATAAGCATGCGGTCTACGCAAAAATGAATGTAAAATGAAACGCAATATATACAAAACTATGTATGAACAATGCAAATGAAAATGCAATGTAATTGAATCATGATCCAACCATGAGTAGTTCGAAACCACACCTATGTCAAATAGATTGATGGAGGTAACATATTCGTCTACCATAGAACGGTCAACAGAACTATGAGTAACGTAGACGGACACAAGAACAGGTATTGGGGGGGACGACAAAGGTGGGGAAACGACCCGCTGGGGAAAGGACAACGATCCTAATGCTAGATGCAACAATTACACTACAATGTAATATATAATGAAAATGCTGGGGGAATGGCAATGGACATGGCACGCGGGCCAAACCAAATCTTGCCTAGGCAAAGCATGTACGTATACAAGCCACGTCTAACATAGAACGGTCCACTGAATTATGCTTTGACACGAGAAGTATGGGCACATACGGGACCAAGCTCAACATGGAAAGGCGCAAGCCATAGATGGAAGGTGATGTAATGAATGCATGCAAGCTACAATGCAATATATTTACAAATATGCAATGGAATGGGTACAATGGATATGGCACGCGAGCCAAACCATGTATTGCCTAGGAAGGGAATGCATACGTACGAGCCGCGTCTAACATAGAACGGTCCACTGAACTATGCTTCGATATGAGAAGTATGGGCACATACCGGACCAAGCTCAATCATGGAAAGGCGCGAGCCATAGGTGGAAATGATGCAGTGGATGCATGCAAATTACAATGCGATATACACTATATTACAATGATGTATGAAAATGCAACTATTTAGGATGGTGCATGATAATGCGACCATTTACGATGAAGCATGACAATGCAATTATATTTTTTGTTTGTTTTTTGAAATGCAAATGATGCATGAAATGCATGATTTTGAAATCCGCAAAGACGCGCGGCCTTTGGGATGCAGGACAATGCATGATGATGCAAGTGCGTGACAACGCACGTTCGATGACAATGCAAGTGAACCTGAATACGCAACCACGCGCGTCTTTTGAAATGCATGACAATGCGACTGAGCGGGTTTAAGGTCTCGCCAGACCGGCGGATGCATGATTTGGGATACGCAAGACAGCGCGACGCGCATGATAGCGCTGTAGAATGCATGGCAAATGCAACTTTTGAGTTTTTGTAAACCAAAAGGATACGGAAAGGATACACCTTGCACGAATTTGAGTGCCGCGCACAGAAGACACGATCCGAGGTCAAAACGGAGGCCGATTGAGCGTCGGAAATGCACTATTTTGCACTGTTTTGAGCATTAAAGGCCTTGGATCACACATATAACCCAAACAAGGCTGTGGGAGGATCAAAAACCACTGTAGGAGACCACCGGCCATCAGAATACACCACCGGCCGTCCATCGGCCATCACAAAATTTCCACTGGCACAATATATTGCCGACCGGCAAAGAGTGTGGCTGACCGGCAAAAAGTCCCTGTATTGTGGCAGTTTTGACATTTTGCTACGGGTGTTTTAAAATAGGGCTTCTAGCCCTATTTTCTTCACTTCCTTTTGCTCAAAAATCCTCTCTCCCTCTCTCTCTAGAGTGTTTTCCTCCTTCGATTCTCTCATTTTCGTGCGTTCTAGCCCCCGTTTCGTTGTCCGATTCGCAAATACCTTCGCATTTTGAACGTTTTGAACTGAACGAAACTTCGTTTCGGTGTCTCTTTCTTGATTTTCGCCACTCGAGGCTTGTTTCCCTCGAGTTTTTCTCGATACCCGTGCCTTTTCCGTACTCCGGCTTTTCCGGCCTTTTCCGACCCTCTCGGGGTTTGACATTTTGTTGACTTTTTGCATTCTTGCCCGGTTTTCCGTCTTCCGGCCACTTTCTCATTTTCTTCGGGATGGCGGACGACCTTCCACAGGGCGGGATCCCTCCAGAGCTCCAGATGGATCCCAAGGCCGACCCCTTGCCACTTCGTATCCGGCCGTTCGATCCGGAGACCTACAAGCCTACGGTTCATGTGATGCTCGCCGATGGACTACGCCAGTTCCGGAGCTTCGAGAGGGGCGTGGCACCCGAGCTTCTCCTGCATGAGCCTACCTCCCATTTGTCCTTCGGCGCTTCTGAGGTAACATTCTTTCCTCTGTTTTATTATTTTCTGCAATGTAGAACATGACTGCCATTAGTTGATTCTGTTATCTAACTGCCTAGCCCGGATACACCGATACACTGTACACTGTAGTCGATTGCAAACAAACTTACAACTGATATCTGTTTGAAACTTACACGTGCACACACACTGCACTGACCCTGAATCACCCAAACACACGGCGCACACTGTATTTCACTGCATACACACTGGTACCTGATATCTACTTGAGTCTGAAAACATGCACACATGCTGTATTTGCCCTGAACCACTCAAACATGCTGACACATCACACGTTGTAGTTCACTGTAAGTACACCGGCACCCGATGTCTTGTTCGAATTTGAAAACATGCACACATGCTGTATACCTGTATGCTTCTCAAAACTGCGTTTTGAATATTGCCTCGCAATCGTTGTGTTTGATTACAGGGGGATTCCCATACCATCCGCGGGTATGGGAACACCGTTGCTTGGGATTGGTACATAGAGCTGCTGGACGCAGTTCGCCATATCGTTGACGAGGCCAGTTTCGGCATCTTCTGCAGGGGGCTCTCCCGACTTACGACCTGCAGGCCCTTGCTTGCCACTTTAGTGGAGAGGTGGTGGGATACCAACAACTCCTTCCACTTCTCCGTTGCGGGGGACATGACGATGACCCCTTATGATTTCTCGATGCTCACCGACATCGGGGTAGGGGGTGATCCGATTCCCTTTGACACTGATATGGATGAGTGGGACGCCGCCCAGCTGTACCTGCTCGGCACTCAGCCTCCCCTCGCTCGAGCAGGGTTTGTCTGGTATTCGTGGTTTGAGAGCCACTTCCGGATCCAGCCAGCTTTGGCGGAGGAGGTGGACCAGTACACGCGGGGCTTCATCATGTTCCTTTTCGGGACGACCCTTTTCGCCGATCGGGCGAACACCGTGCCTTTATGCCTGTTGAGCGCACTGGTGGACGTCAGGCGCATCCGCCGCTATGATTGGGGTGGCGTAGGCTTGGCCATATTATACGGTAATATGAGCTCTTCTTCCTGCCTCAGCGGACAGCTTCTTGGCGGCTACTGGCGAGCTTGGGAGGTACATCTTCTTCCCCTTTTATATTTCTGCTTTCTGCTTTCTGTATTCTGTAGACTGCACACACTGTACACTACCCCACTGTATATTGCACACCCGGCACACATATATTCTGCTTTTTACTGACTGCATACTGCATATACTGCACATTCTGCACAATACACTGCACAACACACGGCTCTGCCGTTTCTGCTTTATTCTGTATTTTGCCTTATCTGATAGTCATACTTATATCTGTTCTGCAGTTGTGGGTGTATGCCTACTTTCCTAGGCTTGCCCCAGTACCTGATGTGGAGACCCTACTCGGCGTCCCATTTTCCCATCGCTTTGATGTGCGATGCGTGCGGAGACCACGGGAGTCTTTTATTTTCTTCCGCCGCTACTTCGACACCATCACCGCCGCAGAGGTATGTTCAACTTTAGAATTTGCTTAGGCTTCGCTTAGCACTGCATTTTTGATAACAGATAGATAACAAACTGCATGTTTACTCGCAGATCACCTGGCAGCCCTGGGCTCCATTGCTGGCCGGGGTGAGAGACCATTACGAGGGTGCTGATGAGACAGCCCGCCTCAGGATCCTGTTGGAGGGCCCGGTCTATCAGGCTTGGTACCTGGGTGAGCGTTTCTTGCGCCAGACCTTGGGTCTACCGGAGCAGATAGTTCCGGGTCCGCCCCCTACACATATGAGGCATACAGAGGAGTTCTCCCTTGAGCACATGAGGGAGTACACCATCGGCTGGGGCGCGGAGTGCCACAGAGGCGAGGGCGACTATGCCGACTACGTCCGGACCTACATTATGCGACCCCTGGGCAGTGGCCGCCGAGCTGAGAGAGAGGGACCTGCGGCGTCAGTAGCTAGAGCGGGAGCTGGGGCAGGGACGTCGAGGACAGCTCGTGTCCGTAGCAGGAGCGGAGCTCGGAGGGGTCGGGGGACTGGCTGGCCTGCCCTGCCCACTTTACTGACATATAGGGGGCAGGATGGGGCGACCTACCAGATCCCCTTTGCTCCTTCCCAGGCTGATCATGAGTTAGCCGGTATCCCCGACTTACCTCCGGTATGTATTACTTCATTTTACATCTTGCATTGGCATTTCATTTCAGTTTATTTGATATTCCACGGAATACTGATATATCTTATACTCTTGCAGGCGTCCTCCGAGTACACTCGGCAGTCCGTGGAGTTGAATGCCTCCATGATGGGGATGCTACAGCGGACCTTCGACCTCCTGGCCCTCTATAGTATTCCGGTATGTCCTCTTGACGACGGTCTCAAACCATTCTTAAACTGATTCGCGTAATCTGATGCTTGATACAACACCTGACACACTGATCTCACAGCGTCTGATACACTGCATACACTGCATTTATACACTGCACTCTGTACTAATAAACTGCTCACGGCATTTGCACACTTGTACTCGTACACTGCATTCTGCACTAATAGGCCGCTCACGGCATTCACATACTGTACTCATATACTGCATTCTGCACTGATAGGCTGCTCACAGTATTCTGATGTATTTGCCTTTTGTGCTTTTCAGCCTCCCTTCCAGATTCCTCCGGCGGGTGGCGCTCCGGCTGGGCCCTCTATTCCTACTCGAGGAGGGCATGGAGAAGCTGTACGTCCCCGTACCAGGGCGGGGCGTGTTCATGTCGGGAGTAGCTCTCGGGCGCCGACCCCTGACGATGACGATGACGATGATGATGAGTCCGAGGCAGAGGCAAAGGGCGGGTCATCTGAGGAGGCTGGAGACGACTCAAACTCAGGCTCAGATGACGATGCTGACGACGATGCCCCTAGACCTTCGTCCAGGAAGAGGGCGAGGACAGATCCCCGGGCCCGAGACTACTGATGA
>NW_021024687.1:7090902-7106651 GCF_004153795.1 Camellia sinensis
ACATTATCTAAATACTTAAACTCTAAGAACAAAACACTATAAAATGAGTAGGAAATCCCTACCTCGAAGAAAACAACACAAATGGTGAAGACAAAGATGAGTGCCCAAAAACCAAAAATTGCTCCAAATCGGCCCAAATGTTCAGATTAGAAGAAAAGCCCTCGACTCCCTCGACACTGCTGGCTTCCCCCTCAGGGGCTAGTGCCACGACTGACGGGCGTGGAGATGGAGGTGGTAGGCTCATATGTGGAGGAGGAGGGGGTTGTAAACCTTCTGGGTTGGGGGGAAAGGGCGGTGGAGCAGTGTGGTTCGGGGTTCTTTCTTGGTTGGGTGGAATGTCTGGGGGTGGAGCAAGGAGGTTTCTTTGGAGCAAAGCATTGATCAGGGCCTGGTTTTGCTCGGCCATGCGGTTAATACTGTTGGTAAGTTCGATGATGTACTGTGGTGGGTTGTTTGGATGGGAAGGGTCTGTTTGATGATCGGTGGCATTATGGTGGGAGGCCATGGACCTAGTCGTGACCATACACCTGGACGGGTGAGAGGAAAAAGGTGATAATGAGAAAGGAGGGCTCCGGCGATAGCGAACACAACTAGCGCACGAATAAACCACAAGGTTCTTAAACAACCATCTTCTAAAACACAAAAAAATTTAACCTACTAAAATAGTTAAAAACTAAGATAACCTACTAAAATAGCCAACTTCCCAAACAAGGCCTAGAGGCTAAATCACATAGCATGTCATATAATGTACCCCAAGATTTTTAAACGTCTTTAAATATAGACAGGGGAAAAAATAGTAATAGAAAATACAAATATTTTGAGTGAACAATACATTAAAAATGTATAATTCTTAAAATTACAAAAGCAAGGTTCTTAAATTAAAGCTATTATAAAGCATGGATACTTCGACAAACATGTCATACCCGTATTAGGCATAGTACTTTTGTATATGCATCATACCCCATAAGTACCTAGTGCACTAGAGTGGTGTGGTAGTCGGTAGCCATGAGCTGGTGAACCGGTGATGACGTGCCTGATATGGCAATAGAGTGGTCATATGTGGTAGTACAACATTGCTATGGTGCAATGGAGGTGGAAATGTGGTGGAGGGGTTAACGTGTCGCGTAGGAGGAACGAATAATGATGGTATTTGGTAACATTCAAGGCATCGATAGTTAGAAAGAGATGGAAAAAAATGATTGACAAAAAGAGAGGATAAATAGAAGGAAGGCCTTACATAGAGGAGAAAATGTTTTAAATATTTATCTAAAAAGGGTAAATTGCAACTTCAAAAAAAAAAAAAAAAAACCTAAGGTTTGACAAATCCTCCAGATTTTTGCTCAAGTCTATTCCGGTCATTAAGAGGCTATCAAGGACAGAAAAAGGTAACGGTTGACACCGTGGAGGATTATGATCGGGTGACAAATCCTCCATCTACTTTATCGGGTTTGATCAGCATCTCGGCATAATCATGTTTGCCTCTATAGTTTTTCTAATTTTTTCTGATAAAAAAAAAAGAAAAAGTGTTATGGTTATGATTCATTAGTAAAAGTTATGATTTGTCATGTGAATCATAATAAAAAAACTGTTACGATTCAAATGTTGTGATAATTTGTTGAAAATAACTACATTTGTTATGAATCGTTGTAATATTGTTATGATTGACACCGTGGTGTTTATTATGACATTGTTATGATTTATTGTAATACTATGATGATATTTGAAAGAAAAAAATATAATTCTTTCATGTAAGCTGTTGGATGATCGATTTAGCAGGTCACTCTTTATGCTGTGGCACGATATGCACCATACAGTAAGTGCATATCATATGCTTTTTTAGAAGGTGCACATTATGGACTTTCCCTAAAAAAAACATTACTTCTAAGGGGGGGAAAAACACATAATTTATGCGAGACCATTAAAGACGTTATGTGCTTACTTGATAAAAAAAACTTAAAATAATAGGACCATAGATTAATCAGCGTAACATATGGATTAGGTATTACATTCAAGAATGGGCCTGTTATGCTCAATGTAGGATCTACCGGGCTTATCTTTAAGGTCAGATTTTTCTCAAGTTTACATTTCAGCAAATTTAAAGGGCTCATGGGACCTATCACAGATCTCATTTTAATAATTTGAACTGTTCATTTTGTAAGGCTCTCATTGTATATCAGTTCACTCTAGCATTGGTATCAAGTCGCAACAATCTGAATGTATGGCCTTTTCATCCAATTAATGAAGACAAGAGTCCCAAAAGAGTATAAGTTGAAGTAGAATTGTGACAGAGCACAGGCCAAAGTACCTATCACAGATCTCATTTTAATAATTTGAACTGTTCATTTTGTAAGGCTCTCATTGTATATCAGTTCACTCTAGCATTGGTATCAAGTCGCAAAAATCTGAATGTATGGCCTTTTCATCCAATTAATGAAGACAAGAGTCCCAAAAGAGTATAAGTTGAAGTAGAATTGTGACAGAGCACAGGCCAAAGTATTTAATTGACTTATTTGAAAGAGGGGATTTCAATGCCCCACACTAGAAGGGAACCTTTTCTGGTTTGTTTTCTTTCTTTGTCTTGGTAAATTATGGTAATGTGGACCACTTTGTAACTGGGAAAGACCAAGAGGATATGCGTTTTGTATTTTCCTAGTGCCTAGTCTCTCCACTTGTAAGAGATTTTCTTTTTTGCTTTTGTGAATGTTTTTTTTTTTTTAGCCGTGTTGAGCCTTGGGAAGTATCATATATTTTATTGTAATAAATTTTTCTCACTTTAGCCAATAATAAATAAATAAAAGTCCCATACTAGTTGGCTTCTTGATTTCAGTATTAAATCATTCTTACCCTCTCACGAGGAATTGATTTAGGAGAAAAATGTTAGTTAGCTATACACCTACTGCTCTCCAGTTTGCAACTAGAGAGGATAGTGCAACTGAATAATATGGATATGTTTTCCCCAAAAGATACCAATGCTCTGAAACACTGTATCAGGGCAAATAAAATGAAGTGAAATTTATGAAATAATTTCACACTTTTCCCTCATTTTCTTCTTATTTTTTCTATGATTTCTTTTTCTCTCCCTCTTTCTTCACAATCCATGATTCAATTTTTCTTCAAGGAAAATGATATTCTATCATTGTCATCGTTAATTCTCCTATATGAAGAGAGGCACACAATACAAATGATGTTTATATTGGTCTTCGTTTTGATCTAAATCAATATTTGCAATCGACACTTAGATTAACTAGATGAAAACCCGGATAATCCACTTACGAAGGATCAAAGACGGTTGATTTTGTGATTGGCCAGTAGATGTTTCCTATCATCCGCTGTGATGAAGAGAAACAAACATACTGCATGAGGTTGAGGAGGATTTGGGGGGCTGCTGTGTGGCCAAATGGGTCCATTTCGATAATGCGAACCGTTCACATTTTAGAATACATCGAGTAAAACATACCTGCAAAAAATTAAGTTAATCGAATATCGTTAACCCTTTCATCTACTCATATTTGTATTTATTTTAATACTTTAAATCACAATTGTTATTTATTTTTGTAGATACAAATGTGAGTAGATGAAAGGGTTAACGATATCGGATTAACTTGATTTTTTGCAAGTATGTTCTACTTAATGTATTCTAAAATGTGAACGGTTCAAATTATCGAAATGGGCTCCGAAATGGGCCCATTTGGCCATACAGCAACCATTAAAAAATCGTTGGTAATTTCTCCTCTTCTTCCATTACAAATCCTAAAATGAAGATGAATATAAGATTAAAATTTTACTTTTATGTTTGCACTTTCTGATCGACTTTCAAGTCTGTTTTATAATGTAATAAATTTAGAAAAAAAGAGAATGTATAAAATTTGAAAAAAAGAAGAAGAAGAAGAAAAAAAAAGGCATTAGTTATATTTTTTATTAAATTAATGAGTACCAAGAATTTTTTTTTATTTGTTTTTAATAAGTAATCCAACATGATTGATAAGGTAGAGATCAAAGATTAACTTAATGGATGAAGTATCCCTATTAAATGTAATGTCCTTATTCAAGTATTATTGTTGCATAATTCAAAGCTTTCTATACTCAATTGTTCCTCCCAAAATTGTGTTTAAAAAATAAGTTGTTCAAATTCAAATAATTATATAAGTTGAGCTTAAAACATATTAGAAACTACAAATTTTGTTTCAAACTGCCTTATTGGACTTGCAATGAGACCAATTCACCATCATTTAAACACGGCCTTGCAATGATTACTTTTTTTGCTTTCACCTTTACTGGAATTTTTGTAATGTTTTGCTGTCAAATATTAAAAATTAAGATCAATGAATTATTTTACAGAAAAAATATTTTTCTTCTAAAATATATATTACAAAGCTTAAAAGTAAAAATAATTTATATTTAATCCATACATTGCACAGTCAACTCAACTGCCAATATTATCAGACAATTCAATTTATTTTTACATAATTTCACATATTAAATTTCAATTGACTTTAACAAATACTACTACCCTTAACCAGTGTTCATTTGAGCGACAGATAGAATTCCTCCAAAAATGAACCAAAGGTTGTTGCATATTGGTGATTCAAATCCACTCTATCTATCACAAACAATTTTGGTTTTGGTTTTCTTGTTATCTTTCGTTTTAGAATAAGATTTCAACTAGATTAACAAAAAGATACATACTCCAAATATATCCACATTTTAATTCCAGTGGCTTCCTTCTACCTCTAGCAGTATCTTGAGACCTCTTTAAATACCCGAAAAATAAGTAGAGTACAACATACATAACAAACTACCCCAGGGATCGGATGAGCTATTTCTTACAAACACAGTGGAACTTAAATAATAGTATCTCTGAAAAATTGAACCCTAAACACCCAATTTTTGGTTTTCTTGTTATCTTTCGTTTTAGAATAAGATTTCAACTAGATTAACAAAAAGATACATACTCCAAATATATCCACATTTTAATTCCAGTGGCTTCCTTCTACCTCTAGCAGTATCTTGAGACCTCTTTAAATACCCGAAAAATAAGTAGAGTACAACATACATAACAAACTACCCCAGGGATGGGATGAGCTATTTCTTACAAACACAGTGGGACTTGATAACATTATCTCTAAAAAAGTACAACATACATGACAAAGTACCCCACAGAGCTATTTCTTACAAACATAGTGGAACTTAATAACATTCACTAAAAAATTTAACCCCAAACAAACACCCAACCTTGGTTCAGCATGAACAAAAATTACACACGCTGTTCGAGATCCTCATGCTGATTTTCATCCAGCATTTCATTTGGTTGTTGCTCATTTGCATTGCCATTCCTAAATTTATCCATTAATTCCTCTTAAGTGTCGACAAAATCACGTTTGATCTCAACAAACGAGCAACGTACAACAATTCCAGAAACACAGACCCACATGCCCAAAACCAACCACAGAAAAACAACAGTACAACATACATAGCAAACTTCCCCAGGGAGCTATTTCTTACGAACACAGTGCAACTTAATAACAGTATCTTTAAAAAATTGAACTATAGCAATCCCGGGTTTACCCTTGTTGTACAGTGATCCGGACGTGTGTCCGTGGATGTTGGTTGTTGTTTATTATCTTGTTTGCATCCTTTTTACTTTGTATGTTGAGTTATGGGATGTGTTGGGCAGGTTTGTTATAGGTTGGTTGTGTTTGGGAGCCTAGTGTTGCTGCCCAGATTTTTGGCCCTTCGCTCGAGCTAGGAGTTTGTCGCTCGAGCAAGAGTGAGGTTCGTGTCTGGTGGGTCGAGCCAGGGTGGCTTCGCTCGAGCGAGTGTTGCGTCTGGTTCTGGACCTGAGAGTTGCCTTTCTTGGCTCGAGCGAGCTTCCTTCGCTCGAGCGGTCTGTGGTTTTCTTCGCTCGATCGAGAACTTCTTGGCTCGAGCGAGAGTTTCTGTGTCTGGTCGCTCGAGCGACAAAGGCTTCGCTCGAGCGAGCGTGTTTTATATCAGCGGACAGTAGCGATTTTGAACTTCAGTTTTTCACTTCTTTTTTTGATCAAACCCTAAATCCGAGACCCTCTCTCTCTAAACTTACATTCTCTCTAAGAATTGATCTCCCTAGAGTGTGAATCTAGCCTAGGGCTTTTGTTAAAAAGATAGAGGGCGTTGAGAGCTTTGATTTAATCTGAAAAAGTTTGGATTTGGAGCAAGTTGATCTTCGAGTCCTCATCTCCTTTTTAGCTTAAACTTCGAGGTAGGGATATCCTACTCCTCTCTATGGATTTTGTCTTTAAATTTTGGTATTTTGAGATGTTGGGCCTGGCTTGGTAATTTTGTGAAAGGTTGGGGCTTTTGTGTAATTTACAAAAGTTGGGATTTTATTCATAATAAACCTAGATGCATGTTTGGAATAGAGAAATGGAATAAATGTTAAATCATTGATGAAAATGGGACCTAAGGGTTGAAATGGTAATTATGGAAAATGGCCTAATTACATTGTTTGATTAGATATATGAAATTTATTGGATTGTTACGTACATTTGACATGTAGAGTTTGTCCTCCATATGTTTTTTTCCATTCATAACTAAAATGACCACTATATAAATTATAATCAAGTAACACATCTTCAATTATAAAAAAAAGTAAAAAATTACAATAGGTCATAACTAATATCAAAATGAGTCATAACTAACTATTACTTGATATATAGTAATAGCCAAAATAACAACCACAAGAAGTTATAACTAAATTATATATAACACTATAATGTGTCATAACTAAAGCCCACGAAAATCATAATTCGACATATGATAGACACTTTTTTTATGGTGTGTTTTATAGAATTTCTCTACTAAAATATATTATTTCTATCTCAACTTATCTTCTTTTTTAATTTTTCAATCTACCTATAAATAGTTACTCCCCAATATTTATATAAAATTTAATCCCAAATCCTATAATTTAAAATTCACATTTATCCAAATGGACCCTTAATATTTAAGTTTAGTAATATCTCATTGTTGTTTATTATAAAAAAAAAATAAAAAAATTTGCTTGGTTAGAGTTTTCCAAAAATACTTTTCAGAAAATTCTACTTTCTTATTTTTCGGGTTTTTTTAAATTTATTTTTACTGATTTTTTTTAATTTTTAGGCATATCTAACATAAAAATAACTAAAAAATAAAAAATTTGTTAAAAAAACCTTTTAAAAATTCACTAAATACCAAAAATACAAAAAAAAAATATATGAAAATTATGTACATTATTTGTATTTTTATGTATTTATTAATTTTTAAAAATATTTTTTCACAAATTTTTTAAATACATCTAAGTAAAATTCATCTAAAAATGTAAAAAAATATTTTTAAAATTTAAAAAATATTCACTAAAAACAAAAAAAAACACGAAAACTAAAAAACTCAATTTTTAAAAAACTTAATTAAAAAAACTCAAACCAAACACACTGATGTTATCATTAATTTGTGCCCCCTCTCCATCAAATTCCTGGCTACACCTCTGGTTATTATCACTACGCCAAAATTGGGCTTTAGCAGCGGTTTTTTACCACCGTTAAAGGCTGTAAAACCGCCGTTAAAGCCTTTAACGGCGGTATTAACGGCGGTTTTGAAACCGCCGTTTATGCGCGTGTCGAAAAAAGTACAATCGTCGTAAAAAGGTAAATTACCGTCGTTAAAAGTCGACCAAAAACGGCGGTGACATAGGACCAAAAACGGTAGTTTTTTACTGCCGTTAATAGGTTCAAATTTTTCAAAAAATAATTAATTTGTGCCCCCTCTCCATCAAATTCCTGGCTACACCTCTGGTTATTATCACTACGCCAAAATTGGGCTTTAGCAGCGGTTTTTTACCACCGTTAAAGGCTGTAAAACCGCCGTTAAAGCCTTTAACGGCGGTATTAACGGCGGTTTTGAAACCGCCGTTTATGCGCGTGTCGAAAAAAGTACAATCGTCGTAAAAAGGTAAATTACCGTCGTTAAAAGTCGACCAAAAACGGCGGTGACATAGGACCAAAAATTTGTTACCGCCGTTAAAAGTGGGCACTAACGGCGGTTTTTTTAACGGCGGTAACAAAACCGTCGTTAATAGTACCTTTATCGACGGTTTTCGTTCCGCCGTTAATAGTACCTTTAACGACGGTTTTCGTTACCGCCGTTAAAAAAACGGCCGTTAATGTCCTGTTTTGGTGTAGTGACTCTACTTGTTTTTCTGGTATTTGATGAGGTCCCAAGATACTGCTAGAGGTAGAGGGATGCCGCCAGAATTTAAATGTGGATATTGACATGGACAGGCCCACGAGGCATACGGCCCACAGCAAACCACCCCGAACCCATCGCTTAGGACCAATAGCATAACCCGGTTGGCAAAGCCCAGGACAGCTGGAGGCCATCTAGTCACGGGGGGCCAATGGCATTCGGGCACGTGGCAGGTGGAACACGGGCCACGTCAGCAGACAAAGATCTGCAGAGTTATTACCACAACACATCACCATTAATGCATCCCATCACAGCATTTATTACGACAACACCTCCCCGTCGGAACAGAGCCCGCTCACCCTGAACAAGGTAAGCTACGACACAGGCTTTTGGCGGAAGGAGGCACGTCACGAGAGACAGTGAAATGATTACCAAAGGATATAAGCAAGAATGGAAGACAAGAGGAAGGTTAGGCTTTTCTATCTCTCTCTTTCTCTCTCTCTCTACATTTTCCTTCTTCCCCTACTAATTCACTCGCCGGAGGGTTCACTGGGGGACTACCCCGTTCCCCTTTGGACTTGCTTGCAGGTCATTTGGTGGAATCATCACCCTGAACCGGAACTTGGAGAGCCTGGGCAACCCCGACCCATCCACCTAGGACGGACCATATTACCGTATTATCAGTTGGCGCCGTCTGTGGGAACCTTGTGGTTTATTCGTGTGCTAGTTGTGTTCGCTATCGCCGGAGCCCTCCTTTCTCACTATCACCTTTTTCCTCTCACCCGTCCAGGTGTATGGTCATGACTAGGTCCATGGCCTCCCACCATAATGCCACCGATCATCAAACAGACCCTCCCAACAGTTAGGATGTCAGAGGATCAGAGATGGAGGTGGAATCGAAGCGTCAAAGGAACTTGAATTGAACGAGATGTTCTCTAAGAATGCGGAAGAGGTTAGAAGGGAGGAAGAGGATTTTGTTGGGCTGAATAAGTCTCAGGGTCAGAGCCCAGATGATCTTCGAATGTTAAATGGGCTTGGCAGTCATGCAAGAACAAACACAAAAACATGGTTTTCGTCCCAACTTTCGGATCAAAACGAGACTTTCCTCAAGAACACATGAAAACCATTTTCTCTTTCCAAAACTACTTCAAAACGATGCATGACATGCAAAACAGATCCGATCATGCAATGCAGCTAGATAATCCATAACAACATTCAAAGTAGATCAAGAATCTTACCCCAAAGCTCGAATCTAACGGTTCAAGCCACGAAGATCAAGCTTGGAAGACTATTCTCACTCAAGAACCCTTCTTCCTCCTCTCTAGAGCTTCTCTCTCTAAAACAAAGATTTGAGACAAGAAAATGATGTGTTATTTGTTTCTAAGTCTGCCGGCTGTCTTAACAATCAGCTCGGACACGTGGCGCTGCCGGGTTGGTTCAACTCGAAAAGGTGATTGATAGATAAGACAAGTCTCTGACAAAGCGTATGCAGCAAGCTCGGGTAAGACACATCGGCAATAAAGGACATCGGCTCAAATCAAGAATCCGGTAACAGGATAACAAGGACATCGGCTAGGGAGGACGACGCTTGACTAAGCTGTGCCACACCTTGGCCGGGGTGTGCCACATCTCGGCCTAGGCCATACCTGCCTGCGGACAAGGTTCACTAAGTGCAAAACATCTCGGCAATGAATGCCCGAAGTGAAGATGGGGTTGAACAAGATCTCAAAACAAATCTAAGTACAAGGTTCAAAGGCGGACTAAGCTCAAGATGACCTCGGCTACGCACACACCGAACAAGGGACAAGATCACACAAGTAATACTAACAAAACAAGGCAAACAAATCCTTCCAATTATTAAAACAAGGCAAGATCATGCAGGAATGTATGCAAGTATGACAAGAGTAAGGTGAGGGTTGTTACAAAGAATTTACTGAGAATTTACTCAGTAATTTGCTGAGAAGTTACTGGGAATTTACGGAGTATTTACTGGAAATGCATTGCGTATTTCACCTACTCCACCTACTACACCTACCACCACCTACTACCACCTACTACACACCTACCACTACCACCTACTACCACCTACTCCACCTACTCCACTACATCTCCTATATGAGGAGCCCCTCACCATTTGTAATATATAACATACATCAATCAATAATACATCAATCTTAACAGTAGGAATGGTAAAGGGGTGGCAAATGCAATGCCTATTCAGACACAGCAACCCAGCCAAATCCGCTACCAATTAGTGGTTTAGGTTTACTTATTTTTAAATCCAGGTCATATTTGGGAAACTTGATGCGTAAAAGGAGGTTTGTATGCAGTCCTAGCAGCATTGGGCAACAAATAGATTAAAAATTAATTAATTAATTAATTAACACTTGGGCAAATTAGGACTTCAAGTTAAAAGAAAATACTTTACCAGTTGAGTCTCCGAAGGGGGCACCCCAACAGCTTACGCCACATTTCCCCAATAAAACACTCAACTTGAGTCTACATAAATACACATAAAAAAAAGGTACTACCACTTGACCAATTAGCACATGATGTTAATCTAAACATACATGATATTTCTCCTCCTTCAAGTCAGTGGGTTTGCATTTGAGTGCTTTTTTTCCTTGCGTATGAGTTTATTTTACATCATGTACATTCAAGCATATACACATTTATTTCATATATATAAATATACCATCCACATATTATTAAACATATAAACTTACAACATATCACGTATAAACATAATGTATGGGACATAATCAACTATACTTGACATAGAGTTTTTAGTCTTACATCCATTCATAACTTCTTATTGGATCTTAAATCCACAAACCATGATTTAAGTATTTCTTCCACACAAATTGCACATGAAAATTTCAAGTTGAACAGAAATAGATAGAGCTCTCATCTACAAAGCCCTCCTATCAGAGTTGTATTATGTGAAGAAATGTGGACATAACTATTAGATAGCTCTTAAATTCTTAATCTTTGGCGGGCTGGAAATTTGGTAATATGGTATTGCTATGAAAAGAGCATAAAATCCAACAGTCAATTTTTTAGAAAAGCAAATCTGACAAAAAGGTTATGAAAGAGTTAGAACACAATTTTAAATACACACGTCTACATATACATATTCATGGAGAGGTACATTTGCATTCCTTTCAGCTAAGTTGAGTTTTTTCTTTTAGTTTCCTATTCTCTTTTCTTACTTTCTTTCCTTTTTATTTGTTTTCTTTTTAACATTTGTATAGGCAACCCTCAACTATGACCCATTTTAACCCACACCTCCTAAATTATATTACCTGATGGGTATAACCCTTAAACTCAGATCCTGTGCCCCTTTGATAGTCGACCGCAAAATTGAACATATGAAAGTCACATGCAAATTTATAAACTGAAATGACAATCTTATCCATCCATTTCTCTTCCTCTTCTAAATATACCGTTTGTTTTCTAAATATTTTTTTATTTGATAGAGAGGAATGCATGCATATATCTACATATTCACATACGTAACACAAATTGAATGCTTCCAAAAAATCGAGGTTACAACTTACATATGCATACTGATTTATGTGTGCTTGTGTACATCAAGAAATACACTCACACACACATATGTATCCATTGCAGATTGTGCATCATGGCCCTATCCAATTCCAAACTGAGAGAGTAGTGAACGACCAATAGTCATACAAACATGTAACACCCCTATATATTTTGAGGTATAATTGATTAGGCGGTGGAAACA
The DNA here is from genome assembly GCF_004153795.1 of Camellia sinensis. Taxonomy (NCBI): domain Eukaryota; kingdom Viridiplantae; phylum Streptophyta; class Magnoliopsida; order Ericales; family Theaceae; genus Camellia; species Camellia sinensis. The sequence continues at coordinate 7,102,853 of NW_021024687.1, forward strand.
TTTTAATTTCCTTAGCTTGATTATCCCCAAAACATCCATTTAGAACAATTGCATAAATAAATGAAATGAAACATTCATTACCACTTATTATACCTTCCCAGCCTCAAACACAAGGAGTATAAGATTTTATAAAGAGAAAAGATGAACAAACTTGTTCTTGCCAAAGCTGAATGTGTACAAAGAACTCAAACATCTAGCCCTTCCATTCAACATCTAGGCATACAAGCATCTATATATAGATACACACGTAGCTTTAAACACAAAACCATCATGTTTTATATCACTATCACCTAATTATTTATAGGGAAGAGAGGTAAGCCAAAGCCCAATAAACAATGATAGGGCAGAGCTATTTTAGGACAAGGATATCTCCAATTTGAATAATCGTAAGTCTACGAAAATCTTAGAAGCTTAATTTGCATTTTAAGCATAACATATTAAATGCATTTCCATTTCCAAACATAGTGATAAGGCCCATCCGGAGAGTGGGTACCATAACCTATCAGAACATGACCATGTCGACTAAGATTTTGTTAGAACCACAAACTAGTGGTGGTAGATCCCATCATAACAAATTAGTACATTTTGCATCCCCTAATAGCCACTAGGACCATTGTTGTCAAATCAGAATACTAATCACTGTGTTTGGTTGTGGTTTTTTGAATATGGTTTTTTGAAAATTTTATACAACTTGTTTGGTTATTCTAAAAAATGAGTTATGTTTTCAAAAAAATAAATGAGATAGGTAGGCTTTAGTAGAATAGGTACGTATAGATAGGCTTTTGGAAATGAGATATGTAGGCTTTAGTAGAATAGGTACATATAGGTATATATATGTATGTATATATATATATATATATTTAAAAAATCGGAGAGAATGTTTTGATGTGATTTTTTTGTATTTTTTTAATTGTTTCAATCATTAATTTAGAGGGAAATTTGAAATTGTAATGATATATTTTTTTGAAAACCAAACAAGCATTTTTTTTCAAAAAACAGTTTTCAAATCATTTTTTCAAAAAAAATTTCAAAAAACGGCAACCAAGCATGCTGAATTGTGTATCATTTTCTTTTATCTTTCTAAGGCCATGTTTGGCAAAGGCTATTTTTTGGCTTTTTAGGTTAAAATTCAAAAAAGACAATTGATTAAAATAGTCAATAAGACAAAATATCACATCAAACTCATAATCATTTCACTTTTTCTCTCACAAACATCACATCCTACTACAAAAAAAATCCAACTATCTTCCCAAACACAAAAATTTTAACCTACTAAAATAGCCAAAAATTAAAATAGCCTACTAAATAGCCAACTTCCCAAACAAGGCCTAAATCGCATAACATATCGTATAGTGTATCACAAGATTTTTTACGTCTTTAAATATAGACATGGAAAAAAATAGTAACAGAAAATACAAATATTTTGAGTGAACAATATATTAAAAATGTATAATTTTTTAAAATTACAAAAGTAAGGTTTCTTAAATTAAAGCTATTATAAAGTATGGATACTTCGACAACCATGTCATACCCGTATTGGGCATAGTACTTTTGCATATGCATCATACCCCAGAAGTACCTAGTGGACCATGAGCTGGTGGACCGGTGGTGACGAGCCTGGTATGGCAGTGCAGTGGTCATATGTGGTAGCATGGCATTGCTATGGTGCAATGGAGGTGCAAATGTGGTGGAGAGGGTAATGTGTGGCATAGGAGGGACGAATAATGACGGTATTTGGTACCGTTCAAGGCATCGATAATTAGAAAGAGACGGAAAAAAATGATTGAGAAAAGGAGAGGATAAATAGAAGGAAGGCCATACATAGAGGAGAAAATGTCTTAAATATTTATCAAGATACGGTAAATTGCAACTTTAAAAAAAATAAAAAAAAAACCCTAAGGTTTGATCTGATCATTGCAACAATTTAAACCCTAACTTCTTAATTATTACAGTATAAAGTCTAAAATTTTAAATTGAGTACAATTTTAAATATATTATTTTTTTTAAAAAAAATCAAAAACAAATTTCAATTTCCCCCCCCCCTCCCAAATAACAGGTGTCATTTGTTAAAAAAAAAAAATTATGGTCAACCGGTCGGACGACCAGACAGATATCTGAGAATGTCCGGGAGGATGAGCAGGTTGTTGGAAATTGCTTTAAAGGAAAAAAAATTGAAATTTGTTTTTTATTTTTTTTAACAAAAATAATATATTTAAAATTGTACTCAATTTAAAATTTTAGACTTTATACTGTAATAATTAAGAAGTTAGGGTTTAAATTGTTGCAATGATCAGATCAAACCTTAGGGTTTTTTTATTTTTTTTAAAGTTGCAATTTACCGTATCTTGATAAATATTTAAGACATTTTCTCCTCTATGTATGGCCTTCCTTCTATTTATCCTCTCCTTTTCTCAATCATTTTTTTCCGTCTCTTTCTAATTATCGATGCCTTGAACGGTACCAAATACCGTCATTATTCGTCCCTCCTATGCCACACATTACCCTCTCCACCACATTTGCACCTCCATTGCACCATAGCAATGCCATGCTACCACATATGACCACTGCACTGCCATACCAGGCCCGTCACCACTGGTCCACCAGCTTGTGGTCCACTAGGTACTTCTGGGGTATGATGCATATGCAAAAGTACTATGCCCAATACGGGTATGACATGGTTGTCGAAGTATCCATACTTTATAATAGCTTTAATTTAAGAAACCTTACTTTTGTAATTTTAAAAAATTATACATTTTTAATATATTGTTCACTCAAAATATTTGTATTTTCTGTTACTATTTTTTTCCATGTCTATATTTAAAGACGTAAAAAATCTTGTGATACACTATACGATATGTTATGCGATTTAGGCCTTGTTTGGGAAGTTGGCTATTTAGTAGGCTATTTTAATTTTTGGCTATTTTAGTAGGTTAAAATTTTTGTGTTTGGGAAGATAGTTGGATTTTTTTTGTAGTAGGATGTGATGTTTGTGAGAGAAAAAGTGAAATGATTATGAGTTTGATGTGATATTTTGTCTTATTGACTATTTTAATCGATTATTTTTTTTGAATTTTAACCTAAAAAGTCAAAAAATAGCCTTTGCCAAACATGGCCTTAGAAAGATAAAAGAAAATGATACACAATTCAGCATGCTTGGTTGCCGTTTTTTGAAATTTTTTTTGAAAAAATGATTTGAAAACTGTTTTTTGAAAAAAAATGCTTGTTTGGTTTTCAAAAAAATATATCATTACAATTTCAAATTTCCCTCTAAATTAATGATTGAAACAATTAAAAAAATACAAAAAAATCACATCAAAACATTCTCTCAGATTTTTTAAATATATATATATACATACATATATGTACCTATATGTACCTATTCTACTAAAGCCTACATATCTCATTTCCAAAAGCCTATCTATACGTACCTATTCTACTAAAGCCTACCTATCTCATTTATTTTTTTGAAAACATAACTCATTTTTTAGAATAACCAAACAAGTTGTATAAAATTTTCAAAAAACCATATTCAAAAAACCACAACCAAACACAGTGATTACCTACCGAAAATCTAAAGCTTAATTTGCATTTTAAGCATAACATATTAAATGCATTTCCATTCCCAACCATAGTGATAAGGCCATCCGGAAGTGGGTACCATAATCCTATCAGGAACATGACCATGTCGACTAAGATTTTGTTAGAACCACAAACTAGTGGTGGTAGATCCCACATAACAATAGTATATCTTTGCAATCCCCTAATACCACTAGGACATTGTTGCCAAAATCAGAAGTAC
>NW_021024687.1:7107691-7126538 GCF_004153795.1 Camellia sinensis
GCTGCCAATCTTGGCGGTTTTGATTGGGTTGGTGGGATCAATGTTAACTTCAACAAGTTCCGCCACAGGTTCTCCTCTGACCAGCTCGTCCTCGTCTCGAACGTCAAGCCCTTCAATGATCATGGCCTCTTTCATCTTGACTTCTTTGAGGGAGGCGACATAACACTCCCTGGCCACGGCCTGTTCTCCTCTGACAGTTCTGACGCCGAGATCGGTAGGGAATTTGATGGCAAGGTGATATGTGGATGTGATGGCTTGGAAGGCGTTTAGGGTTGTGCGGCCAAGGATGATGTTGTAAGCAGAGGGGCAGTCAACCACAAGAAAGGTGAGCAACTTAGTGGTCTGCCGCGGGTGCTCGCCAATGGTGATAGGTAGATCGATGGAGCCGATGGAGGTCACACGGTCGCCGGTGAAGCCGACCAGAGGGGTTTGGAGAGGAGACAAGCTTTCTTCCCCAATCTTGAGCTAGCGGAAGCAATTGAGGAAGATAATGTCTGAAGAGCTGCCGTTGTCTACGAGGACTCGTCTGACTTTGTAGTTGGAGAGGATGGCGGAAATGACAAGGGGGTCATCATGTGGGTAACGGACTCTTGCACAGTTGGTGTCGGTGAAGGTGATGGGTTCGATCCATTGTTTTGACTGTTTGGGAGGTCGGTCCACCGTCGCCACTGCTTTGTCTAAGCCCTGCCTGATTTTTCTGAGTTCTGCCTTCTGAGCCGAGCGGGATGGTCCCCCGCAAGCAAGGCCGCCTGAAATAACTCGGATTTCTCTGACTGGTGGAGGGGGATTACCAGGAGGCCGAGGATGTGGTGGTGGGCGATCGTGGCCTTGGTTAGGTGGGCCTTGATTGCGGGGTGGTGTTTGTCGGCGATTGTTCCTGGTGAGGTCGGTTCTTTGCCTCTGAGGAGGGCGGTTATCTGTGAATCGGCTGAGGCGGCCCTGGCGTATGAAGGTCTCAATCTGATCTTTGAGGTTAATGCACTCGTCGGTGGTATGACCATGGTCTTGGTGGAAGCGGCAGTATTTGGACTGATCTTTTCGAGTGGAAGGGTTTCGTGAAGGTAGGGGCCACTTGAGGGGGTAGTCCCGTTGGATCTGATTGAGGACGTGCTCCATAGGGGAGTTGAGAGGTGTGTATCGCTGAAACCGACCGAGCGGTCTGGTCGGAGTCGTCCGGTCGGCACGGGGGGGTCGGTCATTATAGTGGGGTGTTTGGCTATTATACTGGGCGGCTTTGGGTTCGGGGTCTTTCCTCTTGTCTCTAGGGGTCGGATTTTTAGGGGTGGGCTCTTGTCGAGCGGCCAGGGAATCTTCAGCATTCATGTACTTTTGGGCTTTGGATAGTAGGGCTGCCATGGTGGTTGGAGGGTTTTTGGAGAGGGAGAAAAGGAAATCCGACGACCGCAGGCCGGCCATGAAGGCGGTGAGGATGACCTTGTCATCATTCTCCGCTACTTGAAGGGCCTCGGTGTTGAAGCGGGTGACGAAGATGCGGAGCGACTCCCCCTTGGTCTGACGAATGTTGAGGAGTTGGGTGGCTGGGCGTCTCTAACGCTGGGCCCCGATGAAGTGGCTCAGAAAAGAGTCACTGAGGTGTTGGAAGGTGGAGACGGAGTCCGCCGGTAACTGGCTAAACCACAATCGAGCTGATCCCTTTAGTGTCACTGGAAAGGCTCGACACATGATCTCGTCAGGGAAAGCATGGAGGATCATGAGGGTGCGGTAGTTTTCCAGATGGTCGACGAGGTCTGTCGTGCCATCGAAAGAGTCAATGGTAGGCATTTTGAACTTGGCGGGCAACGGTTTGTCGCGGATGGAGGCAACAAAAGGCGAGTGGGCGGTGGCTGAGGGCTTGTGTTGGATGTTCTGGATGACCCCTTGTAGTTGGAGTTTCATAGCTCGGAGTTCCGCGTCCCAGAGGGGAATGTTGTCGCCATGGTCGGTCAATGGGGGCTGGACACTGCTGGCTTCCCCCTCAGGGGGTAGTGGCACGACTGGCGGGCGTGGAGACGGAGGTGGTAGGCTCATATGTGGAGGAGGAGGGGGTTGTAAACCTTCTGGGTTGGGGGGAAAGGGTGGTAGAGCAGTGTGGTTTGGGGTTCTTTCTTAGTTGGGTGGAATGTCTGGGGGTGGAGGAAGGAGGTTTCTTTGGAGCAAAGCATTGATCAGGGCCTGCTTTTGCTCGGCCATGTGGTTAATACTGTTGGTAAGTTCGATGATGTACTGTGGTGGGTTGTTTGGATGGTAAGGATCTGTTTGATGATCGGTGGCATTATGGTGGGAGGCCATGGACCTAGTCGTGACCATACACCTAGACGGGTGAGAGGAAAAAGGTGATAGTGAGAAAGGAGGTCTCCGGCGATAGCGAACACAACTAGCGCACGAATAAACCACAAGGTTCCCACAGACGGCGCCAACTGATAATACGGTAATACGGTCCGTCCTAGGTGGATGGGTCGGGGTTGCCCAGGCTCTCCAGGTTCCAGTTCAGGGTGATGATTCCACCAAATGACCTGCAAGCAAGTCCAAAGGGGAACGGGGTAGTCCCCCAGTGAACCCTCCGGCGAGTGAATTAGTAGGGGAAGAAGGAAAATGTAGAGAGAGAGAGAGAAAAAGAGAGATAGAAAAGCCTAACCTTCCTCTTATCTTCCATTCTTGCTTATATCCTTTGGTAATCATTTCACTGTCTCTCGTGACGTGCCTCCTTCCGCCGAAAGCCTGTGCCGTAGCTTACCTTGTTCAGGGTGAGCGGGCTCTGTTCCGACGGGGAGGTGTTGTCGTAATAAATGCTGTGATGGGATGCATTAATGGTGATGTGTTGTGGTAATAACTCTGCAGATCTTTGTCTGCTGACGTGGCCCGTGTTCCACCTGCCACGTGCCCGAATGCCATTGGCCCCCTGTGACTAGATGGCCTCCAGTTGTCCTGGGCTTTGCCAACCGGGTTATACTATTGGTCCTAAGCGATGGGTTCGAGGTGGTTTGCTGTGGGCCGTATGCCTCGTGGGCCCGTCCATGTCAATATCCACATTTAAATTCCGGCGGCATCCCTCAACCTCTAGCAGTATCTTGGGACCTCATCAAATACCAGAAAAACAAGTAGAGTCACTACACCAAAACAGGACATTAACGGCGGTTTTTTTAACGGCGGTAACGAAAACCGTCGTTAAAGGTACTATTAACGGCGGAACGAAAACTGTCGTTAAAGGTACTATTAACGACGGTTTTGTTACCGCCGTTAAAAAAACCGCCGTTAGTGCCCACTTTTAACGGCGGTAACAAAACCGCCGCTAATGCCCAATCATTACCGCCGTTAATGACGGCGGTCTTTGTCGGCGAAACTCCGACGAAACTCCGGCGTGCTCCGGCAAAACTCCGGCGAGCTCCGACGAAACCATCTACAATAAAGTAAAAGTAATGTTTAAATATTTATTTAGGGAATATATTTCATGAAGAGTGGCTATGATAGAGTGGTTAGTGTGGGTGGATGAGAGGTTGAGGGTTCAAGACTTGGGGAGTGTAAGAAGAAAGAATTATTTTTTGAAAAATTTGAACCTATTAACGGCGGTAAAAAACTACCGTTTTTGGTCCTATGTTACCGTCGTTTTTGGTCGACTTTTAACGACGGTAATTTACCTTTTTACGACGGTTGTACTTTTTTCGACACGCGCATAAACGGCGGTTTCCAAAACCGCTGCTAAAGCCCAATTTTGGCGTAGTGATAGATAACCAGAGGTGTAGCCAGGAATTTGAGGTGAGAGGGGGCACAAATTAATGATAACATCAGTGTGTTTGGTTTGAGTTTTTTTAATTAAGTTTTTTAAAATTGAGTTTTTAGTTTTCGTGTTTTTTTTTTGTTTTTAGTGAAATATTTTAAATTTTAAAATATTTTTTTTTTACATTTTTAGATGAATTTTACTTAGATGTATTTAAAAATTTGTGAAAAAATATTTTTAAAAATTAATAAATACAAAAAATACAAATAATGTACAGAATTTTCATATATTTTTTTTGTATTTTTTGTATTTAGTGAATTTTTAAAAGGTTTTCTAACAAATTTTTATCTTTTTAGGTATTTTTATGTTAGATATGCATAAAAATTTAAAAAAATTCAGTAAAAATAAATTTAAAAAAACCCGAAAAATAAGAACGTAGAATTTTCTGAAAAAGTATTTTTGGAAAACTCTAACCAAGCAAATTTTTTATTTTTATCTTTTTATAATAAACAACAATGAGATATTACTAAACTTAAATATTTAAGGGTCCATTTGGATAAATGTGAATTTTAAATTATAAGATTTGGGATTAAATTTTATATAAATATTGGGGAGTAACTATTTTATAGGTTAGATTGAAAAATTAAAAAAGAAGATAAGTTGAGATAGAAATAATATATTTAGTAGAGAAATTTATATAAAACACACCATAAAAAAAAGTGTCCTATCATATGTCGAATTATGATTTCGTGGGCTTTAGTTATGACACATTAGTAGTGTTATATATAATTAGTTATAACTTCTTGTGGCTTGTTATTTTGGCTATTACTATAATATCAAGTAATAGTTAGTTATGACCCATTTTGATATTAGTTATACCTATTGTAATTTTTTACTTTTTTTTTATAATGAAGATGTGTTACTTGATTATAATTTATATAGTGGTCATTTTAGTTATGAATGGAAAAAAACATATGGAGGACAAACTCTACATGTCAAATGTACGTAACAATCCAATAAATTTCATATATTCTTTATTGAGGTTAATTATATTGCATGTCAATAATTATAGATATCACCATTATATTGAAATTTTTATAAATAATAATATAACTTATCATAGTCTCTTTACTTTCAATCAAAATAACCATTATTGTTCTCATAATTTTAAAAATATCATTGATATTTCACTTTAAATAATTATTTTATAATTTTTTTTATGTAAATATTTTTTTTTATGTTAAAAAAAAAAATCCAAAATCTCAGGGGGGCACGTGACCCCCTGGGCTTGATGTGCCTCCGCCTTAACAAACTACCCAGGATGGGATGAGCTATTTCTTACAAACACAGTGGAACTTAAATAATAGTATCTCCATAAAATTGAACCTAAACACCCAACTTTGTTCAGTAGAAAAGGAGTACAACATACACAACAAAGGTACCCCCGGGAGCTGTAAGCCCCAACATCTGAGCCATTAAATGCGCACAATAATACAACACAAGTAAGATAGATAACCAGAACATCTGAATATACATATATAATTAGAGTTAATATCACAGATAATTCGTTTATGTTCCATTACAGGATTACCAAACCAAAAGTCAAGGAAAAGAAACAACTAGTCTAAGTCTTCAAATGAACCACAGCTCCAACACTTCATCTTGTTTGCCTTCGAAATAACCTTCACCATTGTAATTTGCTTCATCACCTGGCATGACACGCCATGAGCTTGGAATGCCCAGTAAAAAACACACACACCCCCATATCTTCTATCAACCAATCAACCATACACAGAACAAAATAGGTAACATAACATACAATATTACAATAAGGTTCTATGAATTAGTAGTTAGATTAGACCTCTAGAATCCCCCAAAGAGATCCTTCTACCAACCACAAGGATTGAACACCGACTATTCAGAACTCCCCTTTTTGCTGCTTTGCAGACCTTACCACCTATGCCCACCTCCTGGTTATTTACCGGTCAGTGACATTGATGGACCTCAAAAGGGACGGCAAACAAGTGGGCTCGCTTACACCCAAATCGTGCCTAGGGCTCACTTACACCTGCACATACCATACCAAATCGTGCCTAGGGCTCGCTTACACCATGCACATATCATACCAAAGGGCTCGCTTACACCCCGAAACCACCGCATAGAGTCTGAATACATTCGTGTCAACCTAGGGCTCGCTTAGACCGCTTGCGCAAGACTTAACTCTTTGGTTTTAATTTCATTCACATGTTTATTACATAAATCATTCTAAAGCACAAGGGTGAACGTCACCCACTACCAACCCTTTCCATTTCCTATTTATTAGATCCTTTGCAAGCAAGCTAGTCACATTCGGTAATTCGGTAATATAAAAGAGCATGAGACAAACATAGAAATGAAATATAGCCCATGATAATCATACATAGGTATGGTAAGGCAAGAAAATAACATTAGGCATGCTTTGAAATACTTAGAGACAAACGACACAACAAAACACCATTTCCAGCACTATTCGGTTCTGTAGGGCTAACAAGAACGCTTTGGTAAAAATACTTCTAGGTCAAATTAGGGGTTGAAATTGCACAGAAATAATAATTAACCAGTCTTAGTTTTAGTTCCAATTTTCAGAAGTTGCACAGCCCCTCCACAAATTCATCTACAAACTATATTCGAAAATCTGTCCAGATTTGTCACCCTTTGGGAAAACTAGCTTTTCTCTCAATTTACCCGACGGTTTTCACTCAAATAAAATCTTTTGAAAAGAGGACTCAGAGTGCTAAATTTTGACAGAAGAATCCATATGAGATGATTTTTCTAGAATTTTATAAAATTTCTAAAAGTGGACTGTTTTTCAGAGACTCAGGACCAGATTTTTCAATAAATTATCCAAGCCATAAAAAACACACAATTAGGAGCTAATAAAATTGTCACAAGCTCTACACAAATACAATATCCTACAATAAATTCAGATTTGAGAATTAGATAGATTTGATATTTCGTTTAAATTAGAGAAGTTCCGACAGTGCCTAATTTCACAAGTTTGCAAGACAATGGCACTATTTCATACCTACACCTTCACACACACCAAAAACACCCTATTTACCATCAATTTGTAACACAAGAGGCATGCTAAACCATAGAATGAGATGATGAAAGGATTGGAGAAAATAAGAAAGGGGTATGTTCTTACCTTCAAGAATTCCTTCTCTTTCCTTTTTTTTTTGCTTCCCTTCCCTTTTTTTTTCTTCTTCTTCTTACTTCTCTACTTCCCTTCCCTTGAGCCAACTCTCCCTCTCTCACCCTCTCCTTGGGCTTTAGAAAAACGTGGGAGTGGTTTTGGACAAGCCCTCAATTTATATAATATAAGGTAGCTTAATGGCTAAGAAGCTTAATGGCTGAGAAACTAAATAGCTAGATATTTATATTTATTTTATTTTATTTTATTTTTGTTGTTATCCAATCACTTTTCCACCAACATATTATATATATATATATATATCTTGGGCTTTAGAAAAACGTGGGAGTGGTTTTGGACAAGCCCTCAATTTATATAATATAAGGTAGCTTAATGGCTAAGAAGCTTAATTGCTAAGAAACTAAATAGCTAGATATTTATATTTATTTTATTTTATTTTATTTTTGTTGTTATCCAATCAATTTTCCACCAACATATTATATATATATATATATATATTTAAACTATGTATATATCCAAATAAACAATAGTATTCTATTCAAATAAATAATAAAGGAAAGAACAACAAAACCAAAAAAATAGAAATAAAAATAAAATGTGTGAGTTAATTAAGAAATTATGAGATAAAATAAATAAAACCAAGTTTTAGGATAGTTCCAATGTTCTATGATTTAATTATGGTAACACCCGGAGAAATTATTCTTTACTTGGGCCCTTACGTAGACTTTTACGAAACTAGGGCTAAAATGCTATTAACCTAAGGCTTAGGGTTTCAAGTGTAATGACAAAAAAAATTAGGATCTCTACAAGAGCTATTTCTTACAAACACAGTGGGACTTGATAACATTATCTCTAAAAAAGTACAACATACATGACAAAGTACCCCACAGAGCTATTTCTTACAAACATAGTGGAACTTAATAACATTCACTAAAAAATTTAACCCCAAACACCTACCCAACCTTGGTTCAGCATGAACAAAAATTACACAGGCAATCACCCAACCTTGGTTCAGCATGAACAAAAATTACACAGGCAATCAGTGATGCTCATGTTAACTTTCATCCGGCATTGCCATCCTCAATTTATCCATTACGCTTCTAAATTCCGCAAATATGTTGATGCTGACTTACACAGGCAGTCAAAGAGGCCCATCCCTACTTTCATGTGCATTGCCATTCTGCTCATCCTGACTTTCATTTGCATTCCTTTGGGCATATGGGTCTGTGCTTTTGGAATTGTTGTATATCGCTTCTTTGATGAGATCAGAGATGATTTTGTTGAAATTGTTGCAGAATTTAGAAGCGTAATGAAAGAAGCGATAAACAACAATTTCGACAATTGTATATTGCTTCTTTCATTACGCTTCTAAATTCCACAACAATTTCAACAAAATCATCTCTGATCTCATCAAAGAAGCGATATACAACAATTCCATAAGCACAAACCCATATGCCCAAAGCCAACCACCCAATGGCTGGGACAATGATCAATGTTGGCAAAATAACAGCAAGTACACCTGAAAACAAACTTAATTTGTTCACTATCACATGATCTTTGCCGTTGGTTCGGAGTACTAATTCTGCCAACAATGATGAAAAATAGATCACAATAGTGACAACGAATGCTACTGCCATAGGATAATGTGTTTCAAATGGTTGGTACGTTGTTTGGAGGATGCTACCCAACAATGTAATGAAAACCCAAAAAATTTTGTGGAATTCATCATAAGAATTAGCTGCCACCTCCCTACAAGCCATCACAAGAGAATAAAATGAGCATTAGAATACAAAATAAAGGGTTAAGTGCAATACAATTGAATTCACAGGAGTGGCGCCAAATGGACACACAAAGAAAAAGGCAAACAAGGTAGTAGGTATTGTAAAAGGGTGGCAAATGCAATGCCAATTCAGACATAGGAACCTAGCCAAATCTGCTACCAGTTAGTGGTTTAGGTTTACTTATGTTTACATGCAAGTCGTATTTGGGAAAATTGATGCTTAAAAGGAGGTCTGTGTGCAGTCCTAGAAGCATGACAAATAGATTAAAAAGAAATAAATAAAAGTAAATTAATTAAGGCTTGAAGTTAAAAGAAGATACTTTACCACTTAGTCTCCTAAGGGGGCACCCCAACAGCTTAGACCACATTTCCCCAATAAACACTCAACTTTGAGTCCACATAAATTACACATCAAAAAAGATGCCTAAACCACTTGACCAATTAGCACATGATATTAAATCTAAACACACATGATATTTCTCCTCCTTCAGGTTAGTGGGTCAGCACTTGAGTGCTTTTTTTTTCCTTGCATATGAGTTTATTTTATATCATGTAAATTTAAGCATGTACACATTTATTTCATATATATAAATATACCATCCATATATGATTAAATATATAAACTTACATACATATCACATATAAACATAATGTATGGGATGGGACATAATCAACTATCCTTGATATAGAGTTTTTAGTCTTACATCCATTCATAACTTCTTAGTGGATCTAAACTCCACAGACGACAATTTTAGTATTTCTTCCATACGAACTGCACATGAAAATTTTAGGTTGAACAAAAAATAGATAGAGCTCTCATCTACAAACCCACCTATCAGAGTTGTATTATGTGAAGAAATGCAGACATAACTATAAGATAGCTCTTAAATTCTTTTTCTTTTTTTTGGATAAATAAGATAGCTCTTAAATTCTTAATCTTTGACGGGCTGGAAATTTGAAATATGGTATATATTATGGCTATGAAAAGAGTATAAAATTCAACAGTCAATTTTTGAGAAAAGCAAATCTAACGAGAAAGGTTATGAAAGAGTTATAACACAATTTTGCATACACACTTTTCTACATATACACATTCATGGAGGTGCACTTACATTCCTCTTAGCTAAGTTGAGTTTTTTCTTTTAGTTTCCTCTTCTCTTTTCCTACTTTCTTTCCTTTTTATTTGTTTTATTCGAATATTTATATAGGCAACCCTCAACTATGACCCATTTTAACTCACACAAATTATATTTCCTGATGGGTACACCCCTTAAACTCAGATCCTATGCCCCTTTGATAGTCTACCGCAAAATTGAACATATGCAAGTCACATGCAAATTTATAAACTGAATTGACAATCTTACCCATCCAATATACCGTTTGTAAATTCCGCTTCCAAAAAATCGAGGTTACGACTTACATATACACACTGATTTATGTGTGCTTGTGTATGTCAAGAAATACACTCGCACATACCCATATGTATCCATAGCAGATCGTGCATCATGGCCCTATCCAATTCCAAACTGAGACAGTAGTGAACGACCAGTAGTCATACAAACATGTAACACCCCTATATGTTTTGAGGTATAATTGATTAGGTGGTGGAAACATTTTAATTTCCTTAGCTTGATTATCCCAAAAACATCCATTTAAAACAACTGCATAAATAAATGAAATGAAACATTCATTACCATTTGTTATACCTTCCCAACCTCAAACACAAAGAGAACAAGATTTTATAAAGAGAAGAGAAGAACAAACTTGTTCTTTCCAAAGCTGAATGTGTAGAAAGATCTTAAACATCTAGCATTCCATTCAACATCTAGGCATACAAGCATCTATATATAGATACGCACATAGATTTAAACACAAAATCATCATGTTTTATATCACCTAAATTTATAGGGAAGAGAGGTGAGCCAAAGCCTAATAAACAATGATATAGCAAAGCTATTTTAGGACAAGGATATCTCCTATTTGAATAATCACAAGTCTACGAAAATCTTGGAAGCTTAATTCGCATTTTAAGCATAACATATTTAATGCATTTCCATTGCCAAACATAGTGATAAGGCCCATCCGGAGAGTGTGTATCATAACATATCGAAACATGACCATGTCGACTAAGATTTTGTTAGATCCACAAATTAGTAGTGGTAGATCCCATCATAACAAATTAGTATATTTTGCATCCCCTAATAGCCACTAGGACCATTGTTGCCAAATCGGGATACTAATTGTGTATCATTTTTTTATCTTTCTAAGCCACGTTTGGCAAATGTTATTTTTTGACTTTTTAGATTAAAATCTACAAAAAGACAAAATAAGTTAAAATAGTCAATAAGACAAAATGTCACATCAAACCCATAATCATTTCACTTTTTCTCTCACAAACATCGCATCCAGCTATAAAAAAATCCAACCATCTTCTAAAACACAAAAAAATTTAACCTACTAAAATAGTTAAAAACTAAGATAACCTACTAAAATAGCCAACTTCCCAAACAAGGCCTAGAGGCTAAATCACATAGCATGTCATATAATGTACCCCAAGATTTTTAAACGTCTTTAAATATAGATAGGGGAAAAAATAGTAATAGAAAATACAAATATTTTGAGTGAACAATACATTAAAAATGTATAATTCTTAAAATTACAAAAGTAAGGTTCTTAAATTAAAGCTATTATAAGCATGGATACTTCGACAAACATGTCATACCCGTATTAGGCATAGTACTTTTGTATATGCATCATACCCCAGAAGTACCTAGTGCACTAGAGTGGTGTGGTAGTCGGTGGCCATGAGCTGGTGAACCGGTGATGACGTGCCTGATATGGCAATAGAGTGGTCATATGTGGTAGTACAACATTGCTATGGTGCAATGGAGGTGGAAATGTGGTGGAGGGGTTAACGTGTGGCGTAGGAGGAACGAATAATGATGGTATTTGGTAACATTCAAGGCATCGATAGTTAGAAAGAGATGGAAAAAAATGATTGACAAAAAGAGAGGATAAATAGAAGGAAGGCCTTACATAGAGGAGAAAATGTTTTAAATATTTATCTAAAAAGGGTAAATTGCAACTTCAAAAAAAAAAAAAAAAAAAAACCTAAGGTTTGACAAATCCTCCAGATTTTTGCTCAAGTCTATTCCGGTCATTAAGAGGCTATCAAGGACAGAAAAAGGTAAAGGTTGACACCGTGGAGGATTATGATCGGGTGACAAATCCTCCATCTACTTTATCGGGTTTGATCAGCATCTCGGCATAATCATGTTTGCCTCTATAGTTTTTCTAATTTTTTCTGATAAAAAAAAAAAAAGAAAAAGTGTTATGGTTATGATTCATTAGTAAAAGTTATGATTTGTCATGTGAATCATAATAAAAAAACTGTTACGATTCAAATGTTGTGATAATTTGTTGAAAATAACTACATTTGTTATGAATCGTTGTCATATTGTTATGATTGACACCGTGGTGTTTATTATGACATTGTTATGATTTATTGTAATACTATTATGATATTTGAAAGAAAAAAATATAATTCTTTCATGTAAGCTGTTGGATGATCGATTTAGCAGGTCACTCTTTATGCTGTGGCATGATATGCACCATACAGTAAGTGCATATCATATGCTTTTTTAGAAGGTGCACATTATGGACTTTCCCTAAAAAAACATTACTTCTAGGGGGGGGGGAAAACACATAATTTATGCGAGACCATTAAAGACGTTATGTGCTTACTTGATAAAAAAAACTTAAAATAATAGGACCATAGATTAATCAGCGTAACATATGGATTAGGTATTACATTCAAGAATGGGCCTGTTGTGCTCAATGTAGGATCCACCGGGCTTATCTTTAAGGTCAGATTTTTCTCGAGTTTACATTTCAGCAAATTTAAAGGGCTCATGGGACCTATCACAGATCTCATTTTAATAATTTGAACTGTTCATTTTGTAAGGCTCTCATTGTATATCAGTTCACTCTAGCATTGGTATCAAGTCGCAACAATCTGAATGTATGGCCTTTTCATCCAATTAATGAAGACAAGAGTCCCAAAAGAGTATAAGTTGAAGTAGAATTGTGACAGAGCACAGGCCAAAGTATTTAATTGACTTATTTGAAAGAGGGGATTTCAATGCCCCACACTAGAATGGAACCTTTTCTGGTTTGTTTTCTTTCTTTGTCTTGGTAAATTATGGTAATGTGGACCACTTTGTAACTGGGAAAGACCAAGAGGATATGCGTTTTGTATTTTCCTAGTGCCTAGTCTCTCCACTTGTAAGAGATTCTCTTTTTTGCTTTTGTGAATGTTTTTTTTTTTTTAGCCGTGTTGAGCCTTGGGAAGTATCATATATTTTATTGTAATAAATTTTTCTCACTTTAGCCAATAATAAATAAATAAAAGTCCCATACTAGTTGGCTTCTTGATTTCAGTATTAAATCATTCTTACCCTCTCACGAGGAATTGATTTAGGAGAAAAATGTTAGTTAGCTATACACCTATTGCTCTCCAGTTTGCAACTAGAGAGGATGGTGCAACTGAATAATATGGATATGTTTTCCCCAAAAGATACCAATGCTCTGAAACACTATATCAGGTCAAATAAAATGAAGTGAAATTTATGAAATAATTTCACACTTTTCCCTCATTTTCTTCTTATTTTTTCTATGATTTCTTTTTCTCTCCCCCTTTCTTCACAATCCATGATTCAATTTTTCTTCAAGGAAAATGATATTCTATCACTGTCATCGTTAATTCTCCTATATGAAGAGAGGCACACAATACAAATGATGTTTATATTGGTCTTCGTTTTGATCTAAATCAATATTTGCAATCGACACTTAGATTAACTAGATGAAAACCCGGATAATCCACTTACGAAGGATCAAAGACGATTGATTTTGTGATTGGGCAGTAGATGTTTCCTATCATCCGCTGTGATGAAGAGAAACAAACATACTGCATGAGGTTGAGGAGGATTTGGGGGGCTGCTGTGTGGCCAAATGGGTCCATTTCGATAATCCGAACCGTTCACATTTTAGAATACATTAAGTAGAACATACTTGCAAAAAATCAAGTTAATCCGATATCGTTAACCCTTTCATCTACTCACATTTGTATCTACAAAAATAAATAACAATTGTGATTTAAAGTATTAAAATAAATACAAATATGAGTAGATGAAAGGGTTAACGATATTCGATTAACTTAATTTTTTGCAGGTATGTTTTACTCGATGTATTCTAAAATGTGAACGGTTCGCATTATCGAAATGGACCCATTTGGCCACACAGCAGCCCCCCCAAATCCTCCTCAACCTCATGCAGTATGTTTGTTTCTCTTCATCACAGCGGATGATAGGAAACATCTACTGGCCAATCACAAAATCAACCGTCTTTGATCCTTCGTAAGTGGATTATCCGGGTTTTCATCTAGTTAATCTAAGTGTCGATTGCAAATATTGATTTAGATCAAAACGAAGACCAATATAAACATCATTTGTATTGTGTGCCTCTCTTCATATAGGAGAATTAACGATGACAGTGATAGAATATCATTTTCCTTGAAGAAAAATTGAATCATGGATTGTGAAGAAAGGGGTTAATGAGTACCAAGAATTTTTTTTTATTTGTTTTTAATAAGTAATCCAACATGATTGATAAGGTAGAGATCAAAGATTAACTTAATGGATGAAGTATCCCTATTAAATGTAATGTCCTTATTCAAGTATTATTATTGCATAATTCAAAGCTTTCTATACTCAATTGTTCCTCCCAAAATTGTGTTTAAAAAATAAGTTGTTCAAATTCAAATAATTATATAAGTTGAGCTTAAAACATATTAGAAACTACTAATTTTGTTTCAAACTGCCTTATTGGACTTGCAATGAGACCAATTCACCATCATTTAAACACGGCCTTGCAATGATTACTTTTTTTGCTTTCACCTTTACTGGAATTTTTGTAATGTTTTGCTGTCAAATATTAAAAATTAAGATCAATGAATTATTTTACAGAAAAAATATTTTTCTTCTAAAATATATATTACAAAGCTTAAAAGTAAAAATAATTTATATTTAATCCGTACATTGCATAGTCAACTCAACTGCCAATATTATCAGACAATTCAATTTATTTTTACATAATTTCACATATTAAATTTCAATTGACTTTAACAAATACTACTACCCTTAACCAGTGTTCATTTGAGCGACAGATAGAATTCCTCCAAAAATGAACCAAAGGTTGTTGCATATTGGTGATTCAAATCCACTCTATCTATCACAAACAATTTTGGTTTTGGTTTTCTTGTTATCTTTCGTTTTAGAATAAGATTTCAACTAGATTAACAAAAAGATACATACTCCAAATATATCCACATTTTAATTCCAGTGGCTTCCTTCTACCTCTAGCAGTATCTTGAGACCTCTTTAAATACCCGAAAAATAAGTAGAGTACAACATACATAACAAACTACCCCAGGGAGCTATTTCTTACGAACACAGTGGAACTTAATAACTGTATCTTTAAAAAATTGAACCCCAAACACACAACCTTGGTTCAGCATGAACAAAAATTACACACGCTGTTCGAGATCCTCATGCTGATTTTCATCCAGCATTTCATTTGGTTGTTGCTCATTTGCATTGCCATTCCTAAATTTATCCATTAATTCCTCTTAATTGTCGACAAAATCACGTTTGATCTCAACAAACGAGCAACGTACAACAATTCCAGAAACACAGACCCACATGCCCAAAACCAACCACAAAAAAACAACAGTACAACATACATAACAAACTACCCCAGGGAGCTATTTCTTACGAACACAGTGCAACTTAATAACAGTATCTTTAAAAAATTGAACCCCAAACACCCAACCTTGGTTCAGCATGAACAAAAATTACACAGGCAGTTCGGGATCCTCATGCTGATTTTCATCCAGCATTCCATTTGGTTGTTGCTCATTTGCATTGCCATCTATTTCATCCAGTATTCCATTCGGTTGTTGCTCATTTGCATTGCCATTCCTCAATCTATTCATTAAGTCCTCATAAGTGTCGACAAAATCACGTATGATCTCAACATGCGAGCGACATACAACAATTCCAGAAACACAGAGCCACATGGCCAAAGCCAACCCCCCAATAGCTGGGACAGTGATCAATATTGGCATAATAACAGTAAGTTCACCCAAGAACAAACTTAATTTGTTCACTGTCACATGCCTTATGCCGTTGGTTTGGAGTACATATTCCGCCGACAGTGATGAAAAATAGGTCAAAATAACGACAATGAATGCTACCACCCCTCCATAATGTGTTTCAAATGGTTGATACATTAATTGGATGGTGGCACCCTCCAATACCATGAAAACCTTACAAATTTTGTGGAATTCATTAGAAGAATTAGCTTCCGGTTCCCTACAACACAAGATAATGAAATGAGAATTAGAATACAAAATAAAGGATTAAGTGCAATACAATTGAATTCACAGGGGTGGCACCAAATGGGCACACAAAGAAAAGGGCAAACAAGGTAGTAGGTGTTAAACCTAAACCTACTTCACCTACTCCACCTACTACCACCTACTACACACCTACCACTACCACCTACTACCACCTACTCCACCTACTCCACTACATCTCCTATATAAGGAGCCCCTCACCATTTGTAATATATAACATACATCAATCAATAATACATCAATCTTAACATGGTATCAGAGCAAGGTTGACAACCTAGTATTTTCGCTTCACCGGCGGGCGGCAACCTCACCTTGGCCGCCCGCCGGACCTCTCATCTCTCAACTGTTTCTGCATGACTTCCATCACAGTGCTCAAGCACTGTTCCACTCGCTCCGTTCTGCTTATGCAGGCCGCAATCCTAGCTTTGGGAGATTCACTAGCAGGGACGCGGGGTTGCTCCTGAAGCCTGAATGTATCGACAATGTCAACTACCTTGACAGCTTGATCATTGACACCCTCGTCTTCATCACTACCTTCTGCGGAAGGATTTGCACCAATGTCAACATCAACTGCTCCTTGCACAAACGGATAGACCAACATGATTAGCAAGCTCTCGGATCGTCCAAACAAACGGAGAAGAGATCGGAGAGAGAAACACTGCGAGACAGAGCGAGCAACAGAGTCCGGTAGAAATGGAAGCACTCTTTCAGATCTGAGCAAGAGAGATACACACACAAACTCAAAACCCTAACTCTCCCCCGTCTTTCTCTCTCCAATTCAAGCCCCAATTCGGTGATTTCTCTCTCTCCAAAACCACCCATTCCTCAAACCCTAATTCCAAATTCAATTTCGACGCCACTTCAATGGGGTTTGTCCCGCTCGAGCGACCTCTGGCCTGGAAGGACTTGACTCTGGAGTCTAAAGACTCACTCTTGTCCGGAATTGCTGTCACGGCGAGGACCGCATTGCCGGTGACGAAGCGGGTTGCGATGAATTTCCGTTGGGGGGTCAATTTTCCTTCTGATATCAGGAAACAATTGCCTTTCCTAACTGTGAATAAGATTGGTATAGAGAGGGTTGATGAGGTAAAGGAAACGAAGGAAGTGAAGGTGAAGAATAGTGAGAGTAATTTAGGTGATTTGGAGCTATTGAAGGGCTTGTGTCTCTCGGTGACCCGAGAATTGGAGGTTTTGCAGGTGGGGGCTGAGAATGAGTATATCCAGGCTGAACATAGCCTCCTTGCCGGACTCACAGAGACCAACCTTCATATCTCTCTCTCTCTCTACTCAAGTCTATCCACGATATGTCTACTTTCCAGCCCATCCCTCCAACACCTTTTGCACACCCATCCCCCTTTTTTATTTTTAAACCAATCTCCACCAACACAAAACATGCTCATATGCATCCCAGCTCTCTCTCCACTCTATCACATGGACTTGTCCCCTCTCTCTCCTCCTATCACGTTTGATTTTAAAATCCATTATTTTTATTTATTTTCTCCAAACTATTTTTCCACTCTTTTAAATATCCACATTTATTTTTCTTTCCCATCATTTCTTTTAAATTTTTCTTTCCACCACTCTCTTTTAATATTTCTCTTTAGCAACTGCATTACTGAATGATGGTTGATTTTATTCTCAAAAAACAAAAAAAAGCAAAAAAAAAAAATCCATTCACAACCAACTCGGTTTTCATTCCACAAACTTGTCATTTCTTCATGCCGGGATCAACCCCGATCACAATTTTACACCACAACCGAAAAACAACAAAAACAAAAACAAAAACAAAAACAAAACAACCACATCACAGCGGATTTGTTCTTCCTCTACCTGCCGCCTGGCTCTTCTTCTTGCCTCCGTCCTGCGGGCCCTTGACGTGTTGCCTCCGTGTTTCCCACGCCACCAGCACGTTCACCCCCCTGCTCCTCCACTGCAGCAATATAGCGGACCTCCAAATTGAACATAACGGTAAGCCTTCCGCTTCAGTTCAATTGTTTCTGCTTTTAGCACACATATCCTCTGCTCGCGCATCCTTATACATCGTTGGGCAGAGCCAGTTGGCGTTTAACGCTTCAGCCTCATTTGTCCTACTCTGAAGCGGTGACGAACCAAGTTTGTGACTGCCGTCATCAGTCTCCACACATGACTTCAATGTATACTGATTGCCTCAATATCTGATTGTGCTGCCATTCTTTTGCTCCACACCATAGAAAGTCAACGGGGACGCAACTCAGGGGTGTTGTAGGTTCCGACGCCACCGCACCAGTTATCTCTCTGTTGACTCGTTGAGGTCAGGGAAAGAATGAGCAGACCCACGGAAGACGACGGGCCATTTTCTTCTGGGCAAGCAGAGTGTTTACGAGTGTTACAGATTTCTCGCTCATGAAAACGCAGGCGTTTTCAGGGTTTTTTTTTTTCGCAAGTTTTTTGTCTTCGGCCTCAGCCTCACCTCTGCCTCCGTCTTGGTTAAAAGCCAAGGCCAGACACGCGCAATCATGCGCCGCTACGCGCAGACGACCATGGGCGCGCCTTTTGATTGGCACACCTTTTTATGGATTGGGCACTGCCTTTTGATGGCATGCTTTGGAAAGATTGGGCACGCCTTTTTGAGGGCCGCGACTTTTGAGGGCTGATATATCTATCTACATGTATATCTTTTGGGCACCTATCTAACACTCATACAGT
>NW_021024687.1:7126563-7310916 GCF_004153795.1 Camellia sinensis
GAGGTGCAGCAGTTAAACGCCCAACTGGCTCTGCTCCAACATATTTATAAGGATGCGCGGAGCAGAGATATGTGTGCTAAAAGCGGAAAACAATGAACTGAAGCGGAAGGCTACCGTTATGTTCCGATTTGTGGTCCGCCATATGCTGCAGTGGAGGAGCAGGGGGGTGAACGTGCTCGGTGGCGTGGGAAACACGGAGGCAACACCGTCAGGGCCGCCCAGGACGGAGGCAAGAAGAAGAGACCGGCGGCAGAGTAGAGAAGAAAAATCCGCCTGTGGATGTGGTACCACCTACTCCACCTACTCCACTACACCTACTCTCCACCCACATCTCCTATATAAAGGAGACCAACCATGTACATAATACATAACATTCAATGACATTAATATACATTATTATCTTTCTCTATACATTATTTAACATGGTATCAGAGCAAGGTTGAGAACCTAGTATTTTCGCTTCCCCGGCGGGCGGCACCCTCGCCTTGGCCGCCCGCCGGACCTCTCATCTCTCAACTGTTTCTGCATGACTTCCATCACAGTGCTCAAGCACTGTTCCACTCGCTCCGTTCTGCTTATGCAGGCCGCAATCCTAGCTTTGGGAGATTCACTAGCAGGGACGCGGGGTAAGCCTCTGATTCGAAGGACACTGTCCCTTACAAAACTTTTCACACCCAGTTCTCTCCCTCCAGCTTGGGTGTCAACAATTTGATGTACTTTTTGATGAATGCAACAAACTGCTTCTTATCAAAAGCAGGTTGCTCCTGAAGCCTGAATGTATCGACAATGTCAACTACCTTGACAGCTTGATCATTGACACCCTCGTCTTCATCACTACCTTCTGCGGAAGGATTTGCACCAATGTCAACATCAACTGCTCCTTGCACAACCCACTTCCCATTGACCTCCCACAACACTCAATTATGGATTTCCCTGTATGGAAACGAGTCCGAGAGAAGCTCATCACCGGTAAGTAAGTCCTGATAGACCAACATGATTAGCAAGCTCTCGGATCGTCCAAACAAACGGAGAAGAGATCGGAGAGAGAAACACTGCGAGACAGAGCGAGCAACAGAGTCCGGTAGAAATGGAAGCACTCTTTCAGATCTGAGCAAGAGAGATACACACACAAACTCAAAACCCTAACTCTCCCCCGTCTTTCTCTCTCCAATTCAAGCCCCAATTCGGTGATTTCTCTCTCTCCAAAACCACCCATTCCTCAAACCCTAATTCCAAATTCAATTTCGACGCCACTTCAATGGGGTTTGTCCCGCTCGAGCGACCTCTGGCCTGGAAGGACTTGACTCTGGAGTCTAAAGACTCACTCTTGTCCGGAATTGCTGTCACGGCGAGGACCGCATTGCCGGTGACGAAGCGGGTTGCGATGAATTTCCGTTGGGGGGTCAATTTTCCTTCTGATATCAGGAAACAATTGCCTTTCCTAACTGTAAATAAGATTGGTATAGAGAGGGTTGATGAGGTAAAGGAAACGAAGGAAGTGAAGGTGAAGAATAGTGAGAGTAATTTAGGTGATTTGCAGCTATTGAAGGGCTTGTGTCTTTCGGTGACCCGAGAATTGGAGGTTTTGCAGGTGGGGGCTGAGAATGAGTATATCCAGGCTGAACATAGCCTCCTTGCCGGACTCACAGAGACCAACCTTCATATCTCTCTCTCTCTCTACTCAAGTCTATCCACGATATGTCTACTTTCCAGCCCATCCCTCCAACACCTTTTGCACACCCATCCCCCTTTTTTATTTTTAAACCAATCTCCACCAGCACAAAACATGCTCATCTGCAAACCCAAGACCCTCTCTCTCCACTTTATCACATGGGCTTGAGTAGAGAGAGTGAGAAGTGTGATTTCAAACTGCCAAAAGGAAGAGAGAGAGCTCGAGAGTGGTCTCAGCATCACGGTTTCAAGTTCACGCAGCTTGTGTCTGAATTCAATAAAATCATCAATTACACCGGACCCATATGAATGACACTCTTGCTGAGATATGGGACTTCCATTGGGTGAGAAACATGAGAGTTGACGGAGAATTGTAAACAGCATAACAGCCCGTTGCTGGAAATGAGTCCAGCGTGCAATAATCTTTACTGGAAGTGTGAATGGAGAAGTGACTCCCATGGCCGCTGCTGCTGCGACGTGGTCATCGAATCGGAGTTGCCCTGTAAAGTGAGGAAATTATCGTCCCCGTACTGGTGAAAGAGAGAGAGCCTGTGTGTTGAGAGAGCTTGTCGGGCATTGATAGCATGTGGAGCTGTTGAACTTGATGATGAGCATGGGAAATAATAGCAGCAGCAGCAGATTTCTCTCTCAATCAATCAGCCCGGTCTCTTCTTCTTGCCTCCGTCCTGGGCGGCCCTTGACGGTGTTGCCTCCGTGTTTCCCACGCCACCGAGCACGTTCACCCCCCTGCTCCTCCACTGCAGCATATGGCGGACCACAAATCGGAACATAACGGTAGCCTTCCGCTTCAGTTCATTGTTTTCCGCTTTTAGCACACATATCTCTGCTCGCGCATCCTTATAAATATGTTGGAGCAGAGCCAGTTGGGCGTTTAACTGCTGCACCTCATTTGTCCTACTCTGAAGCCGGTGCGACAAGTTTGTGACTGCCGTCATCGTCTCCACACATGACTTCAATGTATACTGATTGGCCTCAATATCTGATTGTGCTGCCATTCTTTGCTCCACAGACCGCATAGGAAAGGTCAACGGAGCAAACTCAGGGGTGTTTGGTTGAGGTTCACGGGCCACCGCACCAGTTATCTCTCTTGTTGACTCGTTGAGGTCGGGAAAGAGAGTGAGCAGACCACGGGAAGACGAGGCCATTTTCTGGGCAACAGAGTGTTACAGAGTTTCTCTCTCAGAAAACGCAGCGTTTTTCAGAGGTTTTTTTTTTCGCAAGTTTTTTGTCTTCGCCTCAGCCTCAGCCTCTGCCTCCGTCTTGGTTAAATAGCCAAGGCAGACACGCGCATCATGCGCCGCTCGGCGCTAGACGACCACA
The DNA here is from genome assembly GCF_004153795.1 of Camellia sinensis. Classification (NCBI taxonomy): domain Eukaryota; kingdom Viridiplantae; phylum Streptophyta; class Magnoliopsida; order Ericales; family Theaceae; genus Camellia; species Camellia sinensis. The sequence goes on from NW_021024687.1 coordinate 7,129,576, forward strand.
TGGGCGCGCCTTTTGATGGCACACCTTTTTATGGATTGGGCACGCCTTTTGATGGCATGCCTTTGGAAAGATTGGGCACGCCTTTTTGAGGGCGCGACTTTTGAGGGCTCGATATATCTATCTACATGTATATCTTTTGGGCAGCCTATCTACACACTCATACAGTGTCTTCTACAACGGTCAGCTTTATCACTCCCTTTGTTTCAACCTCAAATAGGTTTCTATCTTCTCACCTATTTGAGTTTGAGGGGGGGTTATACATATATCATGTATCATGGTGAGCATGGTTACACACCATGGGAACCCCCCAAGCCACCCATGGCGCACTCCCTAAGTCGCCACCTTGGTGCACCACCACAAGCTTATACAACGGTCCGACATGACCCCGTAAACTGTCCCGACATTGATTCCGGTCAGCTTCTACAACGGTCCGACATGACCCCGTAAACTGTCCCGACATTTATTCCGGTTCGCTTCTACAACAACGGTCTGACACGACCACACAGTGTCTGCTACATCGGTCCGGCATGACCTCGTAAACTGTCCTGCTACAACGGTCCGACACGACCATACCGTGTCTTCAACAATGATTTGACACAACCATACAGTGTCTCCTATCCTATTTTATTTTATTTGTCAGTTTATTTTCCTATTTTGTTACTCTCTCCAAACTCAAGTTGGTTTGTGTCTAACCTCCTTGAGTTTGAGGGGGGCTGTTAAACCTAAACCTACTTCACCTACTCCACCTACTACACCTACCACCACCTACTACCACCTACTACACACCTACCACTACCACCAACTACCACCTACTCCACCTACTCCACTACATCTCATATATAAGGAGCCCCTCACCATTTGCAATATATAACATACATCAATCAATAATACATCAATCTTAACAGTAGGAATGGTAAAGGGGTGGCAAATGCAATGCCTATTCAGACACAGGAACCCAGCCAAATCCGCTACCAATTAGTGGTTTAGGTTTACTTATTTTTACATCCAGATCATATTTGGGAAACTTGATGCGTAAAAGGAGGTTTGTATGCAGTCCTAGTAGCATTGGGCAACAAATAGATTAAAAATTAATTAATTAATTAATTAACACTCGGGCAAATTAGGACTTGAAGTTAAAAGAAAATACTTTACCAGTTGAGTCTCCGAAGGGGGAACCCCAACAGCTTAGGCCACATTTCCCCAATATAACACTCAACTTTGAGTCTACATAAATACACATAAAAAAAGATACTACCACTTGACCAATTAGCACATGATGTTAATCTAAACATACATGATATTTCTCCTCCTTCAGGTCAGTGGCTTTGCATTTGAGTGCTTTTTTTCCTTGCGTATGAGTTTATTTTATATCATGTAAATTTAAGAATATACACATTTATTTCATATATATAAATATACCATCCACATATTATTAAACATATAAACTTACAACATATCACGTATAAACATAATGTATGGGACATAATCAACTATACTTGACATAGAGTTTTTAGTCTTACATCCATTCATAACTTCTTATTGGATCTTAAATCCACAAACCATGATTTAAGTATTTCTTCCACACAAATTGCACATGAAAATTTCAAGTTGAACAGAAATAGATAGAGCTCTCATCTACAAAGCCCTCCTATCAGAGTTGTATTATGTGAAGAAATGTGGACATAACTATTAGATAGCTCTTAAATTCTTAATCTTTGGCGGGCTGGAAATTTGGTAATATGGTATTGCTATGAAAAGAGCATAAAATCCAACAGTCAATTTTTTAGAAAAGCAAATCTGACAAAAAGGTTATGAAAGAGTTAGAACACAATTTTAAATACACACGTCTACATATACATATTCATGGAGAGGTACATTTGCATTCCTTTCAGCTAAGTTGAGTTTTTTCTTTTAGTTTCCTATTCTCTTTTCTTACTTTCTTTCCTTTTTATTTGTTTTCTTTTTAACATTTGTATAGGCAACCCTCAACTATGACCCATTTTAACCCACACCTCCTAATTTATATTACCTGATGGGTACAACCCTTAAACTCAGATCCTGTGCCCCTTTGATAGTCGATCGCAAAATTGAACATATGAAAGTCACATGCAAATTTATAAACTGAAATGACAATCTTATCCATCCATTTCTCTTCCTCTTCTAAATATACCGTTTGTTTTCTAAATATTTTTTTTATTTGATAGAGAGGAATCCATGCATATATCTACATATTCACATACGTAACACAAATTGAATGCTTCCAAAAAATCGAGGTTACAACATACATATGCATACTGATTTATGTGTGCTTGTGTACGTCAAGAAATACACTCACACACACATATGTATCCATTGCAGATCGTGCATCATGGCCCTATCCAATTCCAAACTGAGAGAGTAGTGAACGACCAATAGTCATACAAACATGTAACACCCCTATATATTTTGAGGTATAATTGATTAGGCAGTGGAAACATTTTAATTTCCTTAGCTTGATTATCCCCAAAACATCCATTTAGAACAATTGCATAAATAAATGAAATAAAACATTCATTACCACTTATTATACCTTCCCAGCCTCAAACACAAGGAGTACAAGATTTTATAAAGAGAAAAGATGAACAAACTTGTTCTTGCTAGAGCTGAATGTGTACAAAGAACTCAAACATCTAGCCCTTCCATTCAACATCTAGGCATACAAACATCTATATATAGATACACACGTAGCTTTAAACACAAAACCATCATGTTTTATATCACTATCATCTAAATATTTATAGGGAAGAGAGGTGAGCCAAAGCCCAATAAACAATGATAGAGCAGAGCTGTTTTAGGACAAGGATATCTCCAATTTGAATAATCGGAAGTCTATGAAAATCTTAGAAGCTTAATTTGCATTTTAAGCATAACATATTTAATCCATTTCCATTTGCAAACATAGTAATAAGGCCCATCTGGAGAGTGGGTACCATAACCTATCAGAACATGACCATGTCGACTAAGATTTTGTTAGAACCACAAACTAGTGGTGGTAGATCCCATCATAACAAATTAGTACATTTTTCATCCCCTAATAGCCACTAGGACCATTGTTGTCAAATCAGAATACTAATTGTGTATCATTTTTTTTTTTATCTTTCTAAGGCCATGTTTGGCAAAGGCTATTTTTTGGCTTTTTAGGTTAAAATTCAAAAAAGACAATTGATTAAATTAGTCAATAAGACAAAATATCACATCAAACTCATAATCATTTCACTTTTTCTCTCACAAACATCACATCCTACTACAAAAAAAATCCAACTATCTTCCCAAACACAAAAATTTTAACCTACTAAAATAGCCAAAAATTAAAATAGCCTACTAAATAGCCAACTTCCCAAACAAGGCCTAAATCGCATAACATATCGTATAGTGTATCACAAGATTTTTTACGTCTTTAAATATAGACACGGAAAAAAATAGTAACAGAAAATACAAATATTTTGAGTGAACAATATATTAAAAATGTATAATTTTTTAAAATTAAAAAAGTAAGGTTTCTTAAATTAAAGCTATTATAAAGTATGGATACTTCGACAACCATGTCATACCTGTATTGGGCATAGTACTTTTGCATATGCATCATACCCCAGAAGTACCTAGTGGACCATGAGCTGGTGGACCGGTGGTGACGAGCCTGGTATGGCAGTGCAGTGGTCATATGTGGTAGCATGGCATTGCTATGGTGCAATGGAGGTGCAATGGAGGTGCAAATGTGGTGGAGAGGGTAATGTGTGGCATAGGAGGGACGAATAATGACGGTATTTGGTACCGTTCAAGGCATCGATAATTAGAAAGAGACGGAAAAAAATGATTGAGAAAAAGAGAGGATAAATAGAAGGAAAGCCATACATAGAGGAGAAAATGTCTTAAATATTTATCAAGATACGGTAAATTGCAACTTTAAAAAAAATAAAAAAAAAACCCTAAGGTTTGATCTGATCATTGCAACAATTTAAACCCTAACTTCTTAATTATTACAGTATAAAGTCTAAAATTTTAAATTGAGTACAATTTTAAATATATTATTTTTGTCAAAAAAAATAAAAAACAAATTTCAATTTTTTTTCCTTTAAAGCAATTTCCAACAACCTGCTCATCCTCCCGGACATTCTCAGATATCTGTCTGGTCGTCCGACCGGTTGACCATAATTTTTTTTTTTTAACAAATGACACCTGTTATTTGGGAGAGGGGGGGGGGAATTGAAATTTGTTTTTGATTTTTTTTAACAAAAATAATATATTTAAAATTGTACTCAATTTAAAATTTTAGACTTTATACTGTAATAATTAAGAAGTTAGGGTTTAAATTGTTGCAATGATCAGATCAAACCTTAGGGTTTTTTTTTTATTTTTTTTAAAGTTGCAATTTACCGTATCTTGATAAATATTTAAGACATTTTCTCCTCTATGTATGGCCTTCCTTCTATTTATCCTCTCTTTTTCTCAATCATTTTTTTCCGTCTCTTTCTAATTATCGATGCCTTGAATGGTACCAAATACCGTCATTATTCGTCCTTCCTACGCCACACATTACCCTCTCCACCACATTTGCACCTCCATTGCACCATAGCAATGCCATGCTACCACATATGACCACTGCACTGCCATACCAGGCCCGTCACCACTGGTCCACCAGCTTGTGGTCCACTAGGTACTTCTGGGGTATGATGCATATGCAAAAGTACTATGCCCAATACGGGTATGACATGGTTGTCGAAGTATCCATACTTTATAATAGCTTTAATTTAAGAAACCTTACTTTTGTAATTTTAAAAAATTATACATTTTAATATATTGTTCACTCAAAATATTTGTATTTTCTGTTACTATTTTTTTCCATGTCTATATTTAAAGACGTAAAAAATCTTGTGATACACTATACGATATGTTATGCGATTTAGGCCTTGTTTGGGAAGTTGGCTATTTAGTAGGCTATTTTAATTTTTGGCTATTTTAGTAGGTTAAAATTTTTGTGTTTGGGAAGATAGTTGGATTTTGTTTGTAGTAGGATGTGATGTTTGTGAGAGAAAAAGTGAAATGATTATGAGTTTGATGTGATATTTTGTCTTATTGACTATTTTAATCGATTATTTTTTTTGAATTTTAACCTAAAAAGTCAAAAAATAACCTTTGCCAAACATGGCCTTAGAAAGATAAAAGAAAATGATACACAATTCAGCATTCTTGGTTGCCGTTTTTTGAAATTTTTTTTGAAAAAATGATTTGAAAACTGTTTTTTGAAAAAAAATGCTTGTTTGGTTTTCAAAAAAATATATCATTACAATTTCAAATTTCCCTCTAAATTAATGATTGAAACAATTAAAAAAATACAAAAAAATCACATCAAAACATTCTCTCAGATTTTTTAAATATATATATATACATACATATATGTACCTATATGTACCTATTCTACTAAAGCCTACCTATCTCATTTTCAAAGCCTACCTATATGTACCTATTCTACTAAAGCCTACATATCTCATTTATTTTTTTGAAAACATAACTCATTTTTTAGAATAACCAAACAAGTTGTATAAAATTTTCAAAAAATCATTTTCAAAAAACCACAACCAAACACAGTGAATATGATTTATTTGTAAAATTTTAATTCATAAAAGATATATATATATATATATATATTTTAAAATTTTAAAATTTTTCTAGTACATAAAAATAGAAAAGAGTACTAAAAAAAAGGAATTGGAATCCTCTCCTTGCACTCCCTTCTTGCGCTCCGCCCTTGAAGGCCTTCAGGCCTACTTTTAGGCCCAATTTTGATAATCCGAACCGTTCATATTTTATGATTTATTCAGTATATCATACCTGTAAAAAATCAAGTTGATCAAATATCAGAAAGCATATGTTCGGAAAACTGTTTATTAAATTCTTTAAAAAAATAGTTTTTAGTTCAATTTTTCAAACACATACTTTCTGATATCCGATCAGTTGGGAAGGTATAATAAATGGTAATGAATGTTTCATTTCATTTATTTATGCAGTTGTTTTAAATGGATGTTTTTTGGATAATCAAGCTAAGGAAATTAAAATGTTTCCACCACCTAATCAATTATACCTCAAAACATATAGGGGTGTTACATGTTTGTATGACTACTGGTCGTTCACTACTGTCTTAGTTTGGAATTGGATAGGGCCATGATGCACGATCTGCTATGGATACATATGGGTATGTGCAAGTGTATTTCTTGACATACACAAGCACACATAAATCAGTGTGTATATGTAAGTCGTAACCTCAATTTTTTGGAAGCGGAATTTACAAACGGTATATTGGATGGGTAAGATTGTCAATTCAGTTTATAAATTTGCATGTGACTTGCATATGTTCAATTTTGCGGTAGACTATCAAAGGGGCATAGGATCTGAGTTTAAGGGGTGTACCCATCAGGTAATATAATTTGTGTGAGTTAAAATGGGTCATAGTTGAGGGTTGCCTATATAAATATTCGAATAAAACAAATAAAAAGGAAAGAAAGTAGGAAAAGAGAAGAGGAAACTAAAAGAAAAAACTCAACTTAGCTAAGAGGAATGTAAGTGCACCTCCATGAATGTGTATATGTAAAATTGTGTTATAACTCTTTCATAACCTTTCTCGTTAGATTTGCTTTTCTCAAAAATTGACTGTTGAATTTTATACTCTTTTCATAGCCATAATATATACCATATTTTAAATTTCCAGCCCGTCAAAGATTAAGAATTTAAGAGCTATCTTATTTATCCAAAAAAAAGAAAAAGAATTTAAGAGCCATCTTATAGTTATGTCCACATTTCTTCACATAATACAACTCTGATAGGTGGGTTTGTAGATGAGAGCTCTATCTATTTTTTGTTCAACCTAAAATTTTCATGTGCAGTTTGTATGGAAGAAATACTTAAATTGTCGTCTGTAGAGTTTAGATCCACTAAGAAGTTATGAATGGATGTAAGACTAAAAACTCTATATCAAGGATAGTTGATTATGTCCCATCCCATACATTATGTTTATATGTGATATGTATGTAAGTTTATATATTTAATCATATATGGATGGTATATTTATATATATGAAATAAATGTGTACATGCTTAAATTTACATGATATAAAATAAACTCATATGCAAGGAAAAAAAAAGCACTCAAGTGCTGACCCACTAACCTGAAGGAGGAGAAATATCATGTGTGTTTAGATTTAATATCATGTGCTAATTGGTCAAGTTTAACTTCAAGTCCTAATTTCCCCAAGTGTTAATTAATTAATTTATTGATGATGTCAGTAAAAATGCATTGAATTTAGTGAAAAGTATCTTGTATTCTTCAAATTTTTTATCATTTACTTGTGTCTTAAAAACACTATGTAAAAATAAGTAAACCTAAATCACTAACTGGTAGCGGATTTGGTTGGGTTCCTGTGTCTGAATTGGCATTGCATTTGCCACCCCTTTACCATTCCTACTACCTTGTTTGCCCTTTTGTTTGTGTGCCCATTCGGTGCCACCCCTGTGAATTCAATTGTATTACATTTAACCCTTTATTTTGTATTCTAATTCTCATTTCATTATCTTGTGTTGTAGGGAACCGAAAGCTAATTCTTCTAATGAATTCCACAAAATTTGTAAGGTTTCATGGTATTAGAGGGTGCCACCCTCCAATTAATGTATCAACCATTTGAAACACATTATGGAGGGGTGGTAGCATTCATTGTCGTTATGTTGATCTATTTTTCATCATTGTCGGCTGAATATGTACTCCAAACCAACGGCATAAGGCATGTGATAGTGAACAAATTAAGTTTGTTCTTGGGTGTACTTACTGTTATTATGCCAATATTGATCACTGTCCCAGCCATTGGGGGGTTGGCTTTGGCCATGTGGCTCTGTGTTTCTGGAATTGTTGTATGTCGCATTTCATTTTCTTGTGTTGTAGGGAACCGAAAGCTAATTCTTCTAATGAATTCCACAAAATTTGTAAGGTTTTCATGGTATTGGAGGGTGCCACCCTCCAATTAGTGTATCAACCATTTGAAACACATTATGGAGGGGTGGTAGCATTCATTGTCGTTATGTTGATCTATTTTTCATCATTGTCGGCTGAATATGTACTCCAAACCAACGGCATAAGGCATGTGATAGTGAACAAATTAAGTTTGTTCTTGGGTGTACTTACTGTTATTATGCCAATATTGATCACTGTCCCAGCCATTGGCGGGTTGGCTTTGGCCATGTGGGTCTGTGTTTATGGAATTGTTGTATGTCGCTCGCATGTTGAGATCAGACGTGATTTTGTCGACACTTATGAGGACTTAAAGAATAGACTGAGGAATGGCAATGCAAACGAGCAACAACCAAATGGAATACTGGATGAAATAGATGGCAACGCAAATGAGCAACGACCAAATGGAATGCTGGATGAAAATCAGCATAAGGATCCCGAACTACCTGTGTAATTTTTGTTCATGCTGAACCAAGGTTGGGTGTTTTGGGTTTAATTTTTTAAAGATACTGCTATTAAGTTCCACTTTGTTCGTAAGAAATAGCTCCCTAGGGTAGTTTGTTATGTATGTTGTACTCTAGTTGTTTTTCTGTGGTTGGCTTTGGGTATGTGGGTCTGTGTTTCTGGAATTGTTGTACGTTGCTTGTATGTTGAGATCAGATGTGATTTTGTCGACACTTAAGGGGAATTAATGGATAAATTTAGGAATGGCAATGCAAATGAGCAACAACCAAATGGAATGCTGGATGAAAATCAGCATGAGGATCTCGAACTACGTGTGTAATTTTTGTTCATGCTAAACCAAGGTTGGGTGTTTGGGGTTCAATTTTTTAAAGATACTGTTATTAAGTTCCACTGTGTTCGTAAGAAATAGCTCCCTGAGGTAGTTTGTTATGTATGTTGTGCTCTAGTTGTTTTTCTGTGGTTGGCTTTGGGCATGTGGGTTTGTGTTTCTTGAATTGTTGTACGTTGCTCGTATGTTAAGATCAGACGTGATTTTTTCGACACTTAAGAGGAATTAATGGATAAATTTAGGAATGGAAATTCAAATGAGCAACAACCAAATGGAATGCTGGATGAAAATCAACATGAGGATCCCGAATTGCCTGTGTAATTTTTGTTCATGCTGAACCAAGGTTGGGTGTTTGGGGTTCAATTTTTTAGAGATACTATTATTAAGTTCCACTGTGTTTGTAAGAAATAGCTCCATGGGGTAATTTGTTATGTATGTTGTACTCTACTTGTTTTTCTGCTGGCTGAACCAAGGTTGGGTGTTTAGGGTTCAATTTTTTGGAGATACTATTACTTAAGTTCCACTGTGTTTGTAAGAAATAGCTCATCCTATCCCTGGGGTAGTTTGTTATGTATGTTGTACTCTACTTATTTTTTGGGTATTTAAAGAGGTCTCAAGATACTTCTAGAGGTAGAAGGAAGCCACTGGAATTAAAATGTGGATATATTTATTATGTATCTTTTTGTTAATCTATTTGAAATCTTATTCTAAAACAAAAGAGAACAAGAAAACCAAAACCAAAATTGTTTTGTGATAGATAGAGTGGATTTGAATCACCAATACGCAACAACCTTTGGTTCATTTTTGGAGGAATTCTATCTGTCGCTCAAATGAACACTGGTTAAGGGTAGTAGTATTTGTTAAAGTCAATTGAAATTTAATATGTTAAAATTATGTAAAAATAAATTGAATTGTCTGATAATATTGGCAGTTGAGTTGACTATGCAATGTACGGATTAAATATAAATTATTTTTACTTTTAAGCTTTGTAATATATATCTTAGAAGAAAAATATTTTTTCTGTAAAATAATTCATTGATCTTAATTTTTGATATTTGACAGCAAAACCTTACAAAAATTCCAGTAAAGGTGAAAGCAAAAATGGTAATCATTGCAAGGCCGTGTTTAAATGATGGTGAATTGGTCTCATTGCAAGTCCAATAGTTTGAAACAAAATTAGTAGTTTTTAATATGTTTTAAGCTCAACTTATATAATTATTTGAATTTGAACAAGTTATTTTTTAAACACAGTTTTGGGAGGAAAAATTGAGTATAGAAAGCTTTGAATTATGCAATGATAACACTTGAATAAGGACATTACATTTAATAGGGATACTTCATCCATTAAGTTAATCTTTGATCTCCACCTTATCAATCATGTTGGATTACTTATTAAAAACAAATAAAAAAAATTCTTGGTACTCATTAATTTAATATAAAATATAACTAATATTTTTTTTTTCTTCTTTTTTCAAATTTTATACATTCTCTTTTCCTTCTAAATTTATTACATTACAACACAGACTTGAAAGTCGATCAGAAAGTGCAAACATAAAAGTAAAATTTTAATCTTATAATCATCTTCATTTTACGATTTGTAATGGAAGAAGAGGAGAAATTACCAATTACTGATACATATTTTCAAGACATAATAAGTAAATGGTTTTGTTGCTGACACATTCTAATGTAGGTAAACGATTTTTTAATGGTTGCTGTGTGGCCAAATGGGCCCATTTCGGAGCCCATTTCAATAATCTAAACCGTTCACATTTTAGAATACATTAAGTAGAACATACTTGCAAAAAATCAGTGGACCATACATTTTAGAATACATTAAGTAGAACATACTTGCAAACCGAAGGTCGTTTTGATGAAAATGAATGGACCAAAGGTCGTTTTGACCTATATGAAAGGACCGAAGGTCGTTCTGACATGAATAAGTGGGCCGAAGGCTGTTTTGACATAAATGAATGGGCTAAAGGCCATTTTGACATAAATGAATGGGCCGAAGGCCGTTTTGACATAAATGGATGGGCCGAAGGCCGTTTTGATATAAATGAATGGGCCGAAGGCCGTTTGACAGAAATGGAAACCTGAATGGGCCAAAGGCCAGTATGTTGAAACTACAGTCATTTGATCTAAATTTTGTATAAGTATTTATATGTTAAGTAGAAATGTGAATTGGGCCAAAGGCCGTTTGGAACATGTTGTTCTACATTGTTATGTAATTTATGTATTTGATATTATAATCACTGGGCTATTGCTCACGCTCATTCATGTGTTTGTAGGTGAGCCAAGAGAAGTCCAAACCCAGCCCCAGTGAAGTCTACCAGGAATAACATGAGTTTTGGAGAGTCAGCCTTGTGTCTCACGCACGAGACCCATTCTTGCCATTTTGTTATGCATTCATAGTTTGTCTTGTTGGCAAGGACTTTATGTATATCTGTATATAGTTTGACATGGGTTGACTCAGTTTGGATGATCCTGTCTGTAAAAAGATTTTATGGTACTATATTTTGTTGTGGGTTATTAACATATACGTGTATGGTTTGTTTGATGTGCATATAAGCACGGCTCTATGGACAAAGTTTTTAATTATTGCTTCCGTTTGGCCCCTTTACTCTGACGAGTTATGTCTGTTTTGGTCTGAGGCCGTAGGTAATCTCAGGATTACTGGCCGGTTATGTCCTTAACCCATAGGGGAGAGTTCGGGTCATGACAGAGTGGTATCAGAGCACGAGTTAATAACTCACACACTTGTCCAAAAGAGCTATAAGCATCTAGATGAGATCTAGGATGCATTCATAAACACGAATTTAGTAGCATTGATTATATGCTTAGATGTTTTGATATGAACAATTATATGTGTAAGTTAGGAACTACTTGCATTACAAACTATCTGGGAATATGTGCTTCTTAGTATATACACACTTGTGTATCTTTTGTGTAAAATATAATGCAAGTTTAATCAGATGGTGAGGACCAGAGGTGATGAGATGGAGGAATCTTCTACTGCCAGACTGGACAGAATGGAAAGACTGATCCAAGAAATGGCAGAAGCTTTGAGACAGCAACAGGAGTGGCAACAACAGTGGCAGCAACCACACCCACCACCTCCACCTCCGGTACCACCCGTGCCAGATAATCAAAATGACGACCGGATAATAGCTCTCACCAAGGAATTCAAGAAAATGTAACCACCACAGTTCCATGGCAGGCTAGATCCTTTGAAAGCTGAGGCTTGGGTTCTTGGGATCGAAAGATTGTTTGAAGTGTTTCCGTACTCGGATACACAGAAAGTGCTTCTAGCCACCTTTATGCTAGAAGACGAAGTGAGAAGGTGGTGGATGTTGATGCGAGAAAACCACAGAGATGTTGACTGGGTAAGATTTTTAGAAATCTTCTATGACAAGTACTTCCCACAGTGTGTCCGGGATAGGAAAGTGGCAGAGTTCATGGAACTCAAGCAGGACAGCATGACCGTAGCTGAGTATGAGGCCAAATTCACTGAATTCGCCAGGTTTGCACTGCATGTAATTGACATTGACTATAAGAAGGCAAGACATTTTGAAGGCGGGCTCCGAAGTGACATCCTAGGGAGAGTGAATGTCTTGAAGTTGGAGACCTACATTGGGGTACTGGACAGGGCCATCATATCAGAGGCCAACATAGCTATACAAGCTAAGCCAACAACGGAATGGAAGGGCAACAAAAGACAGGGCTTCTTTCCGAAGAAGAAATTTCTGAAAAAGCAAAACACGGGCTCCTCAACTACTTCAAGTTCTTCCCGAGACATAGCTCCCATGTGCAACATTTGTAGCAAAAGGCACCGTGGAGTCTGTTACCGTGCATCGGGAGCCTGTTTCAAATGTGGAAAGCAAGGGCACATAGCCTGAGAATGTAATCAGAACAGTGGGAAACTCGCAGCTAGTTCAACTGCATCAGTTCCAAAGCCGAGAAATACTTTGAGATCTGCCACTACAGGGGACACAGTGAGACAGGGGAGAGTTTTTGCGCTTGTTCCGGGCGATACACGGAATGCCAATGTCGTTGTCTCAGGTACTCTTTCGATATGTAATCAGAATGCTTTTGTATTAATTGATTCTGGATCAACACACTCATTTATGACATACATGTTTGCATCTAGACTGAATAGACCCCTAGAGTTATTTCCATATTTGTTATGTGTATCTGCTCCATCGGGGGAATCTGTGTTATGTGAATATATATATCAGTTTTGTGACATGCAAATCGAAGGTGCTACCCTATATGTAGATTTGTTGCCCTTGAACTTTAGACATTTCGATGTAATTTTGGGCATGGATTGGTTGACCAAATATTGTGCTACCATAGATTGTGTGACAAAAAGGGTTATATTTAAACCGCCAGAACAGAAAGAGATTGTGTTTGTGGGTAATGGGGTAGTGCCTCCACCTTATTTGATATCCGCAATGAAAGCATGTAAACTGATCAGGAAAGGGTGCCAGGGTTATTTGTGCTATGTGTTGTCTGAACAATCTGAGAGTGTTGAGTTGAATAATATTCCGATTGTCAGAGAATTTCCGGATGTGTTTCCGAATGAATTACCAGGGGAATTGGTAGACAGGGAGATAGAGTTTACTATTGAGACTGTGCCAGGCACCCAGCCTATTTCTAAAACTCCCTATAGAATGGCTACTGCCGAAATGAAAGAATTAAAGGAACAGTTGCAAGACCTTCTTGATAAAGGGTTTATCCGGCCTAGCACTTCGCCATAGGGTGCACCAGTGTTATTTGTAAAGAAGAAGGATGGTACTTTGCGCCTGTGCATTGATTACCGGGAATTGAACAAGGTAACGATAAAGAACAAATATCCCTTACCCCGTATTGATGACTTATTTGACCAGTTGCAGGGATCACAGGTGTTTTCTAAGATTGATTTGAGGTCCGGGTATCATCAGCTGAAGGTTAAAGCAGAGGATGTTGAGAAAACCGCATTCAGAACGAGGTATGGTCATTTTGAGTTTCTTGTTATGCCATTTGGAGTGACTAATGCTCCGGCAGCATTTATGGACTTAATGAATAGAATTTTTAAAACCTACCTTGATGAGTTTGTTGTTGTCTTCATCGATGATATTTTAATATACTCTAAAGATAGACTTGAACATGAACATCATTTGAGGACTGTTTTACAAATACTTCGGGAAAGAAAACTATTTGCTAAATTAAAGAAATGTGAGTTTTGGTTGGATGAGGTTGTTTTCTTAGGGCACGTGGTCAACAAGGGAGGAATTTCAGTGGACCCGCAGAAAATAGAGGCAATTGTGAATTGGCCTACACCGACTAATGTGACAGAAGTTCGCAGTTTTATGGGTTTGGCTGGGTACTACAGGAGGTTTGTGAAGGACTTTTCGAAATTAGCTGTGCCTCTTACCCAATTGACACGTAAAGGACAACCATTTGAGTGGAATAGTGAAAGAGAATCAGCCTTTCATGAATTGAAAACAAGATTGACCACGGCACTAATTTTGACACTACCTTCAGGTATGGAAAATTTTGTGATTTTCAGTGATGCATCTTATAAAGGTTTGGGTTGTGTGTTAATGCAGAACGGAAAAGTTATTGCTTACGCCTCCAGGTAGTTGAGGCCACACGAGAAGAACTATCCAACACATGACTTAGAATTGGCCGCAGTTGTTTTTGCCTTCAAAATTTGGCGGCATTATCTGTATGGAGCAAAATGTGAAGTCTACACGGATCATAAGAGCCTGAAATACTTCTTCACGGAGAAAGAGTTGAATATGCGTCAGAGAAGATGACTAGAACTGATAAAAGACTACGATCTAGAGATTCAGTATCATCCCGGGAAAGCTAATACAGTGGCGGATGCCTTGAGCAAAAAATCAATAGGGAGTATGGCTTGTTTGCTTACTGAACAAAGGGAGATTTTGCAAGACTTTGAAAAGTCTGAAATTGAAGTGGTAGTGTGTGAACAGGGCGGATTGATAGCCGCTATTACAGCCGAGCCGGCAATTGTTGATGAAATCAAGCAAAAACAGAAAGAGGATGAGTTCCTCAGAAAGGTAATTGATGAATTTGAAGTCAGCCCAAAAGCAGAGTTCAGTGTCGAGAATGGAATGTTGAAATTTTGAAACCGAATATGTGTCCCTGATATCCCGAAACTAAAGAAGAGGGTTTTGGATGAAGCCCACAGATCCGTATTTGCTATGCATCCGGGTAACAATAAAATGTATCGGGATTTGAAACAAACCTATTGGTGGCCTAAAATGAAGAAAGAGATTGCAGAATATGTGTCCAAGTGCCTTCAGTGTCAGCAAGTTAAGGCTGAACATCAGAAACCAGGCGGTCTACTTCAACCTCTCCATTCAGGAAGTGGGAACATGTGACTATGGATTTCGTTGTTGGCCTATCTCGGACTTCCGGAGGTATGGATTCTGTTTGGGTTGTAGTTGATAGACTGACTAAATCTGCACATTTTCTGCCTGTCGAAACTACATTTACTACTTATAGGTTGGCTACTATTTATGTTGATGAAATTGTCCGTTTACACGGAGTTTCGGTATCCATTGTGTCGGATAGAGATCTGAAATTTGTATCTAGATTGTGGAAGAGTTTGCAGGAAGCTATGGGAACAGAACTAAGGTTCAGCACTGCATTCCACCCACAGACAGATGGGCAGTCAGAACGAACGATACAGACTTTGGAAGATATGCTTCGCATGTGTGCTTTGGATTTTCAGGGGAGTTGGGAAGATTACTTGCCACTTGCAGAATTTGCTTATAAAAATAGCTTCCACTCTAGCATCGGTATGGCACCATACAAGGCTTTGTATGGTAGGAGGTGTAGATCACCTATTTGTTGGACAGAGGTCGGAGACAAAGCTTTACTTGGGCCTGAAATTGTACAAGACACCTCTGAAAAGATCAAAATCATTCGGCAAAGGCTCAAAACAGCTCAAGACTGATAGAAAAATTATGCAGACGTTCGGAGAAGACCTCTTGAGTATGAGGTCGGCGACCATGTGTTCATCCGTGTTTCTCCGATGAAAGGCCAAGTCAGGTTTGGGAAAGAGGGCAAGTTGTCGCCCCGTTACATTGGGCCGTTTCAAATTTTGGAGAGGCTTGGTCCAGTTGCTTATAGAATTGCTTTGCCACCGGGATTCGAGCAAATCCATAACGTGTTTCATGTGTCGATGTTGAGGGGTTACCTCCGAGACCCGTTACATGTGATTGATTATCATCGGGTAGCTATTGATGAGAATGTGGAATACGCTGAATGGCCAGGAAGAATTGTTGACCGACAAGTGAGAGAATTATGAAACAAGTCCATCCCAATGGTGAAAGTAGAATGGAAGGAACACTATGGGACGGATGCTACGTGGGAAAAAGAGGAGGAAATGCGACTACGCTATCCACATTTGTTTCCCGACGAAGGTAAATTAAGTTTGGAGGACCAAACTTCCTAAAGGGAGGAAGACTGTGACACCCCTGTTCTGTATTATGCTAATTGGTCCCAAATGCCAATGTGATTATATGTTTTGATATGATTTTGTGTGCCATTATGCGAATATATATGATTTTGAAGTTTTATCTGTTCATCGTAGGAATATCTGTTTGAATAACCTGCTTTGGAAATTAAATTGAGGGCCTTATCGGCCACAGAACCCGAAATTGATTACGCCATTGTGATTGGCATAATTTTTAGAGCCTACGGTGAAATTTAATTGAAAAATTGATTCGGACCAGATTAAGTTGATTAAATTGGTAAATTGGTGGCCAATTATTTACTATTATTATCATGAGTTAGTGGGAATTGTTGGGTAAGGTCACTACACTTCCCATTCTCTCCTATGTATTCATTTTGGCTGATCAAACCTGGAGAAAAGGAGGAGAGTCGGCTGTGGAGAGGGAGAGAGGAGAGAATTGTGCAAATTGTAGCTTAAAGCTTGGGAACCTTGAAGATAATCCAAGAATTGTTATAGATTGTGTGAATCAAAGCTTCTAGGTGAGAAATTCTTGGATTATAGTTTGTAATTTTGTGTGGTCAAGCTAATTGGGTGATCAAAAGTAAGATTGAAATGAAATTGGGTTGGTTTTGTTGGATTAAAGCTTGATAAATGCGTGCATGTGAGGAAATGTTTTGAAATAGCATGTATAAGCTTAAAATACATGATTCATGTAGAGTTTTGATTGAAACTCATGTCTTGATCACCATTTGTGTTGTCTAAGTTGAGAATGTGGCAATTCATCACATGCATGTACAATTTATGAAGATATGAACTTGAATGTATGAATTTGTTATGTTAGAATGAGTTTGATGGGAGATTGGGGCATGCATGTGAATTATTTGTGAATTGAGCTCCATTGGGTTGTGATTTGGGGTTTACATCATGTTAGTATAATTATATTTGAGATTTGAGTCATTGCATGCAAGATATGTTGGTTGGAAAACCGAATTTGAGCTCAAGAACACATTCTGGGTTTTTCATAATTTTGAGGCCCGCTCAAGCGGGAGAAACTACGCTCGAGCGTAAATTTCGTGCTCCCAGCACTTTTTGCAGAGTTGGCCGTTCGCTCGAGCGGGATATTCCATGCTCGAGCGAGGAGCTTTTGTAGATGAGCCATCCGCTCGAGCTCCCCATTCGCGCTCGAGCGTAATTTTGAGGTAACCAGTATTTTTGCAGGCCTCTTGGGTCCGCTCGAGCGGGGACCCTGTTTTCTGAAATTTCGTTCATGCGTTCTGTGTTCCGTTTTCCGTTCTGTTTCACTTGTAAACACTCTTAGGCATATGCTAAGCATTGTAAATAAGTGAATAAGATAAGAATAAAGCCTAAAGAGGAATATGTGAATCAAAGAACGAATTGAACTGTTAGTGACCCTCTTGTGTTCATGAAATGTGTAGGGTCAAGGTCCAGGGCAAATCCACAAGCCGATCACTGTGAGTAATATCAATATTTGAAAGCTTGTCAATGTCCAATTGTTTATTCCCTTATAAACTTTATAAAGTGTTAATTGGGATTGTGGACAAAAGTCTGACATGAAAGAAATGAATGGACCGAAGGTCGTTTTGATGTAAATGAATGGACCGAAGGTCGTTTTGATGTAAATGAATGGACCGAAGGTCGTTTTGATAGGAATGAATGGACCGAAGGTCGTTTTGATGAAAATGAATGGACCAAAGGTCGTTTTGACCTATATGAATGGACCGAAGGTCATTCTGACATGAATGAGTGGGCCGAAGGCCGTTTTGACGTAAATGAATGGGCTAAAGGCCATTTTGACATAAATGAATGGGCCGAAGTCCGTTTTGACATAAATGGATGGGCCGAAGGCCGTTTTGACATAAATGAATGGGCCGAAGGCCGTTTTGACAGGAATGGAAACCTGAATGGGCCAAAGGCCAGTATGTTGAAACTACAGTCATTTGATCTAAATTTTGTATAAGTATTTATATGTTAAAGTAGAAATGTGAATTGGGCCAAAGGCCGTTTGGAACATGTTGTTCTACATTGTTATGTAATTTCTGTATTTGATATTATAATCACTAGGCTATTGCTCACACTCATTCATGTGTTTGTAGGTGAGCCAAAAGAAGTCCAAACCCAAACCCAGTGAAGTATGCCAGGAATAACATGAGTTTTGAAGAGTCAGCCTTGTGTCTCACGCACGAGACCCATCCTTGCCATTTTGTTATGCATTCATAGTTTGTCTTGTTGGCAAGGACTTTATGTATATCTGTATATAGTTTGACATGGGTTGACTCAGTTTGGATGATCCCGTCTGTAAAAGATTTTATGGTACTGTATTTTGTTGTGGGTTATTAACATATACGTGTATGGTTTGTTTGATGTGCATATAAGCACGGCTCTATGGAGAAAGTTTTTAATTATTGCTTCCGTTTGGCCCCTTTACTCTGACGAGTTATGTCTGTTTTGGTCTGAGGCCGTAGGTAATCTCAGGATTACTAGCCGGTTATGTCCTTAACTCATAGGGGCGGGTTCGGGTCATGACAGTTCTACATTTGAGGTAGGGATTTCCTTGTTCTTTTTCAATACTTTGTCTATAGATAGACACATGGTAATTTTGTATTGCATGAAAATCATATCCATGTTGGATTTGTTTGAAATCATGAGAAGGAACCTAGGGTTGGGTGTTGAAAAATGGTTATGTTATCATTGATGGTTGTTTTGGGCTAATTGGAGTGTAAATTAGCATGTTGTAGTCGACAGAAGAAAAAATGCCCTAAATCATATTTTGATTGATAAATTAAAATGGAGGATAGTGAACCCTTTTTGTAAATCTCTATTGTTGATGTGGGTTGGGTGAAGGTGTTAATGCCTAAGGGGTTAACTTTGGCTTTGGAATGGTTTGAAATGAATGTAATGGACTAATGTGAGTTATGGCTTTATTATCAATGGAATTGGTTTTGTAAAACAAAAAAAACAGATTTGGTTTTGTGTCAATAAAAGGGACGGAGTTGGTTTTGTGAAAACAAAAGGTAACAGAACGTGTCTTGTAAAAAGGGAAAAGTATTTTTGAAATACGAATGAAAATTGGATTGTTGTTTCTTGAGTGTTGAACACACACTTGTGTCGGATTGTATCTTTAACTACCATGTTAATGTTGTTGTTGGGTTTGTGGTCTCATAGTAATTGAGTCTTTAATAGATATACTAAATATTTGCATCTAGAGGTTTTGTCCTTGGTCATCGGTGGAGGATGACACAGTTGTGTTGAATTGTCGTGTATGCATCATACCATTATTGATTGAACATCGTATGTGATGAAGTGTTGAGATACATTATATATGTATGCTTGCTCGGGAGGAGGTAGTTATGTGTTTATAGACTTTAACACATTGTTTGTATCTTGATAGTTTGTATATATGTGTTATACATGTTGATTATGCCCTGTTATGTTGGATTGGTGGTGTTATACCTTGCGCTAAGAATCAGAGGTACCGTGACCTTCTAGCTAGCGCCTGGAGAACTGACTGCGCTGAGAATATAAGGCACCATACCCTTCTAGCTAGCGCCTAGTAAACTGGCATGTTGTTGTGATAGGTGTATCTTTGGCTTACTACGCACATAGCTAGTAGAGCAAAGTTTTGTTGTTGATATTTCAGTGTGTCTGGGAATATCATGGAGTGTGTCAGGTACAGTTTTGGAGGGCCGAGTTGCCTCATTGTTTTAGCTTATGCATGTTGGTGAGTTGTTATCTCCCTTTTTATAACGGTGCACGTATAGATTTGATTGTATCGGGAAGAAGCCAAAATGTCATCTTTGTCTTTTGGAAAGCGTGAAGGAGAATGGATTTTTTTTTAAAAAGAAATATATACTTTGAAAAGGCATATCTGTGTATGTTTGGAGAACGGAAGAGAGTAGTGGGCTTAGTGAATTTGTTTACTAAGGTAATGTTACTGTTATGAAAGATTAGGAACGGGGATTAATGAAAAGAAAAGAAAATTGAATCGCCTATGGCGTTGACAAAAATGGTTGTTTTCAAGAAAAGTTCATACTTATGTATGTTTTGTATAAACTGTCACATTACTATTCTAGTATGAGATTGGGTATTCATGATCATAGCTATCTGTATGTTGTTATTGTTGAGCGCCATGTTGAGATCCCTACTGGACTATATGTTCATCCCACGTTGTTGAATCTTTTTCAGGTGTTGAGCTGAATATGGTGCAAGATTTGGATCTTCTGATTTATTGGCCACGGGGCCTCTCTTATATGGGCGGAATGCCATATGTGTAAAAGGGTTGCACCCTTCTTCTTGATTCGTTGTTAATGATGTAAGCCCAAGGGCAATTTATTTATTATAATCATGTTGTATTTACTTGCATAGGAATGAGAGCAATGTTATTCACTTCTATGAGTTGAATATACGAGTTTATTTCCACATGTTATCTCTGAAATGGAATTAAGTAAATGAAATTGGTAATACTTCAAGTAATAAAAAGTGGGGCGTGACACATTTGGCTGCACAGCAGCCCCCCCAAATCCTCCTCAACCTCATGCAGTATGTTTGTTTCTCTTCATCACAGCGGATGATAGGAAACATCTACTGCCCAATCACAAAACCAACCGTCTTTGATCCTTCGTAAGTGGATCGTCTGGGTTTTCATCTAGTTAATCTAAGTGTCGATTGCAAATATCGATTTAGATCAAAACGAAGTCCAATATAAACATCATTTGTATTGTGTGCCTCTCTTCATATAGGAGAATTAACGATGACAGTGATAGAATATCATTTTCCTTGAAGAAAAATTGAATCATGGATTGTGAAGAAAGGGGGAGAGAAAAAGAAATCATAAAAAAAAAGAAGAAAATGAGGGAAAAGTGTGAAATTATTTCATAAATTTCACTTCATTTTATTTGCCCTGATACAGTGTTCAGAGCATTGGTATCTTTTGGGGAAAACATATCCATATTATTCAGTTGCACCATTCTCTCTAGTTGCAAACTGGAGAGCAATAGGTGTATAGCTAACTAACATTTTTCTCCTAAATCAATTCCTTGTGAGAGGGTAAGAATGATTTAATACTGAAATCAAGAAGCCAACTAGTATGGGACTTTTATTTATTTATTATTGGTTAAAGTGAGAAAAATTTATTACAATAAAATATATGATACTTCCCAAGGCTCAACACGGCTAAAAAAAAAAAAAAATTCATATCCATATTATTCAGTTGCACCATCCTCTCTAGTTGTAAACTGGAGAGCAATAGGTGTATAGCTAACTAACATTTTCTCCTAAATCAATTCCTCGTGAGAGGGTAAGAATGATTTAATACTGAAATCAAGAAGCCAACTAGTATGGGACTTTTATTTATTTATTATTGGTTAAAGTGAGAAAAATTTATTACAATAAAATATATGATACTTCCCAAGGCTCAACACGGCTAAAAAAAAAAGCAAAAAAGAAAATCTCTTACAAGTGGAGAGACTAGGCACTAGGAAAATACAAAACGCATATCCTCTTGGTCTTTCCCAGTTACAAAGTGGTCCACATTACCATAATTTACCAAGACAAAGAAAGAAAACAAACCAGAAAAGGTTCCATTCTAGTGTGGGGCATTGAAATCCCCTCTTTCAAATAAGTCAATTAAATACTTTGGCCTGTGCTCTGTCACAATTCTACTTCAACTTATACTCTTTTGGGACTCTTGTCTTCATTAATTGGATGAAAAGGCCATACATTCAGATTGTTGCGACTTGATACCAATGCTAGAGTGAACTGATATACAATGAGAGCCTTACAAAATGAACAGTTGAAATTATTAAAATGAGATCTATGATAGGTCCCACAAGCCCTTTAAATTTTCTGAAATGTAAACTCGAGAAAAATCTGACCTTAAAGATAAGCCCAGTGGATCCTACATCGAGCACAACAGGCCCGTTCTTGAATGTAATACCTAATCCATATGTTACGCTGATTAATCTATGGTCCTATTATTTTAAGTTTTTTTTTTATCAAGTAAGCACATAACGTCTTTAATGGTCTCGCATAAATTATGTGTTTTCCCCCCCATAAAAGTAATGTTTTTTTAGGGAAAGTCTATAATGTGCACCTTCTAAAAAAGCATATGATATGCAGTTACTGTATGGTGCATATCATACCACATCATAAAGAGTGACCTGCTAAATCGATCATCCAACAACTTACATGAAAGAATTATATTTTTTTCTTTCAAATATCATAATAGTATTACAATAAATCATAACAATGTCATAATAAACACCACGGTGTAAATCATAACAATATGACAACGATTCATAACAAATGTAGTTATTTTCAACAAATTATCACAACATTTGAATCGTAACATTTTTTTATTATGATTCACATGGCAAATCATAACTTTTACTAATGAATCATAACCATAACACTTTTTCTTCTTTTTTTTTTATCAGAAAAAATTAGAAAAACTATAGAGGCAAACATGATTATGCCAAGATGCTGATCAAACCCGATAAAGCAGATGGAGGATTTGTCACCCGATCATAATCCTCCATCTGGGTGTTGCGAAATAGATTTAGGGCTTGGGAATCAAGTGGTGTGGTATAGGACATGTTGGCTTTATTCAAGGTCAGAGATAGTCCATGATGCTCTTTATGATGTAGTCAAGATGAAAGATTTGAAAATCCAAGCTTCAAGCTTGACCTACAACAGTTTGTTGTACAACTTAAGGCACACTGGTATCACATGGGATGTATATGATGAAATCAAAGCTAGTGGGAGTCTTCAGAGTGAGCACACCAATTCAATTCTTATAGATGGTCTATGCAAACAGTCATTGCTACAAGAAGCAGTAGCCTTCCTACGAGAGAATGAAGGGAAGCATTTTGGGCTTTGTGTTGCTTCACTCAATACCCTCATGTCAAGGTTCTGTAAAATGGGCTACGTAGATGCTGCAAAATCTTTATTTTGTATGATGTTGAAGCATGGACTACTTCCTGATGCATACAGCTACAATATTTTTATTCATGGGTTATGCATAAGTTTTCAGATGCAGAAAATATAGATGGAACAATCAGTAAAACAGGGGCAGAGAAGATTGCCGGAGTTGAACTTCGCAGGATGGTCTTCTAGGGCAAAGAAGATCACCGGAGATGCACTTCGTGGGATGGTCTTTTAAGGCGGAGAAGATTGTCGGAGTTTTGTCTAAAAAAATGAGTGTTTTGGACCAAAACAATGCAAGGCTTTGTGGGATGAGAACCAGTAGTAAAGAAAAAAAAATAACCAGTTGAAAAGATATTCAATTTTTCTAATAAAATTATTTAATGGTTTAGATTAATTTATATATATCTAATGATTTAAAAGTAAGGTGTATATGATGAGCACAATTTAACCACATGCACATCCTAACAACCCCCCGTTTTTTATTTCCGCATTTAATTCATTTTTTTAATGGTGCATTTAATTTATCTCTTTACGTCTTAAAAAAATGGTAGGGAGAGAGAGAAGAGTTTGGTTTGGTTTGACTGTTTCACCATCCGTATGTCATAATATAATGTAGTTTAGCCATTTTATGTGTGCATATTCTTATAAATAAAGTGTTTTAGAGTGTTAATCTTTGGGTAAAGAAAATTCAGAATTGAACTTTTTGACCGAATGCCCTTTTTTATTTTATTTTATATGGTGCATTTAATTTATCTCCTTACTTCTTAAAAAAATGGTATATACCATAAAAGAATTCATATAAAATATATAAAAAAAAATTTAATAAAAAATTTAGATGATACATAGCATCACTATATTTTATTAGCAATTTTTGTTGGGTTCATTCCACCATCTGTGCCTTGTGCTCATTATATCATTATTAACATGTAATATCACTATTTAATAATAACTATTATGTAATCATAGTGAGCCTCATTACCCAAATGTATATATCGAGTTGTGTTGATTGTACTTACATTTTTTTATTTTTTATTTTAGAACAATTAAAATTGCATATATATAAAGATAGAAGAACATAGATAGTCCTTGTACAGAGAATTGAACAAATATATAAAAACATCAAAAACTAATTCTAAAAATGCAAGAGCCAGTATCATCAGCATGTCCAAACGAAGATCAAGAATTTTTTACCAGCAATCTCATATTGCAAACCTCAGCAACAAATCCCTACAAAGATATCATAACACATCCAACAAACACATAAGTATGAGAACACAAACATATTACTAGATTAGATAGTTCTACGCCAAGGAGGTCGAAAAAGACTGGGGTTGCTGATGTTGTCTTCAATGCATGGCTTTCTTTTGCGCTTGCCAAGATTAAAATCATAGAGATAAAGTCTTGGTGCTCAAATTCTCTTTGGGCCACCTACACGGAAATTCCCAACGTGCTCAATAACTGGTGCTAGCAACTAAAGTCTTGGTGCTCGAATTTTTTTAGGGCCTCCTACATGAAAAATCTTAACTTGCTCCGAGATCGGATCTAGCAGTTTTGCTTTGTTCTGACAAAGAAATATCGTTAACCTGTTGTGATTGTGGTTCAAGGAAACTTAGGTGATGTTCATTAGGTTGCACTGCAACATTAGGATCTTCAACCATGTCAACTGGTACATCGGATAAGGGCGACTCATTTGTTTGCATTTGGACAATCGACAAGCTTTGGCAATGAAGGAATCCGAATGTACCACCATCATTAAGGTTGTGACGCAGACTACGATCAATAAAAAGAACAGTTCTCCCCAAGATCACCTTTTTCTTTCGCTTGAGAGGCTTTTTTAGAGTGGCTCCACTTGTGCCCCTTCCTACCCCGCTACCATTATGTTCATATGGACGTGTGCTTCCTGATGGACCCCCCTTACTAGAATCAACTCCTATGCCACACTTAATTGGAAAATCTGATGGGAACCTTGGAGGGAATTTAGAAAAGGCACTGCCATTCATACCAATATCTTCATCCATAACTGCAAAATCCCTATTCTGAAAAGTCAGCTCAACCTTTTCCCAATCAAAATGAAAATCATCATCTAGCGTATCATTGATAAGTGCAATTTCAAAGGGGTCCAAAAATGAAACAATATCATCTTGCAACGAATATTGCGAATTGTCATGATTTGAGTCACTTTCTATTGCACTACCTTTACCTTTTTCTGTCCTTGATAGCCTCTTAATGACCGGAATAGATTTGAGCAAAAAATCATTTTTTGACTATAGTGACAAACCTTCCAAGAACACCAAGAAAGACCCAAAAACCAACTAGCCAAAGAGACCTCAAATAGTAAAGAAACTACATCACAAAAACTTAAAAAACACCAAACAAATAGAACCCTAAGTGCAGAGAAGAACCACACCTACAAACTTCCTAAATATTGCAAGTTAACAGAGATTTCAAGAAAACCCAAACACAAGCCAAGACTAAATCTGGACTGAGAATAGGAGAGGGGAAGACTAGTTCTCAGCCGAAAAATGAGGTCGAATACGACTCATTGCACACCCGATAGATAGATCATATGTCACGACCCAAACCTGCCCTTACAGGCTTAGCGCCGTAGCCGGCCAGTAATCTTGGGATTATCAGAATAACAAAATATAAGAGGATGCGGAAGTAAATATACAAATACAATGTCCATAGAGCTGTGCAGACATACATGGGATAGTAAATGTAAAACTTTAATATATACATATGACGTCAAAATTACATAAGTCATGCATCACCATACAGATATTATCAAAAGGGACTTAGACTAGTGTATAGATAAACAAAAACAAAATAAGTCCTTAACATGATCCATAAAACTTGAATTGTTCAGACGGGAACCTCCCTGGGAGGCACAAAGGTTGGCTGACAACAGACTTCCAAGCAGCCATCACTAAACCTGGTCACACTCCTGATCACCAACATGCATAATATAAGTAGTGAGCGGAAGCCCAGTGAATAGTAACAAAGTAAAGGGTTTAATAAATGATGTCCCATATCAAATTCAGAAAGCAGAGTTCGGATTAAAAACAGATTCATATTCTTATTCAGAGTTCAGAGGCATGCACTTGTTCAATTTCACAGATGATCATACGTAGTACACCCATTAGAGCTAACAGATCAGATACAGAGCATTAAGGGTCATACTTGACCAGTTCCATAAAGGAACCTCCGGTACTGGGAATGGGTAACATACTTAAGCCACGGTATTGTTACCCCCGGGTGAGGGCCATGAGACCATGGTATTATTACTCCCGGGCACGAGCCTTGTGCTCATAGACTGCGGTATTGTTACCCCTGGGCAAGGGCTATATGCTAAGGATGCCACGAATACTGTTCAATATATGGACAATCATTCATTGATACAAAACATAGCATTTCAGGAAACAGATCATTTCTTGTTACATCATATAGGAAAATACTTAAATGTGAACATAGCTTTACAAAGTTATTACTCACAGATGGCTCCAATAGCAAAATAGCTATAATAGACGGATCAGGCGATTTATGGCGCATGACCTACACAAACACAGAACGGATACATATGTTGAAACACACACTCGGATAGTACTTAACTTATTTCGTTTCGTTCTTAGTGTGTTTCTAAGTCTTATCCTCATTATTGTCTTAATTAGGGCTTAAGAATGTCTAGGATGCAATGAGGATGTAAAAATGTGATTCAAAACACTTAGTCAAATTTGTTGAAAACAGGGTCTTCATTCGAGAGCCACTTCCTTCACTCAAGCGGTCTGCAAACTCTGCAAAAATACTGGATGCATGATTTTTCGCTTAATGGTCGCTCGAAGGTCACTCGAGCGCAAGACTAAGAAAACAAGATCTTCGCTCGAGCGCAACTCTTGTCGCTCAAGCGGTCTACAAAACTTGTAAACTTCTGGGAGCATGAATTTTACGCTTGAGCTTAGACTTTTTTCCTCTAGCGGAGGTAAAAATAAGTGTGGTCGCTCTAGCGCAAGTTTTGTCGCTCGAGCAAAGATGCAGAATTCTGAAATTTTCAGATTGATGTTCAAGCTTCAAAACTCAATTTCAAACCAACAAAACACATCCTTTTGGGCCTAAAACTTGAGAAACCACTTATAAACTTACAAAACATCATGAATTAAAGATCATTACACAAAATCAAGGCCCAAAAGCATGCCAATTGTTCAAAATCAAACTTGGAATTGAAAACATAACATGCATGTAATTTCTTGACTTTCAAGCTTTCAAAACATGAGCTATTGAAGTAATTTGGTATGAAACTTCATGAATTCTCAAAACAAAGGCAAGATGAACACATGCATGTGGAAATTCTTGGAAAACAACCTCAAATCATGATAAAATGAGCATGCATGCATGAATCATGTTCAAATCTACCATCTAAACTTAATTCTCTTTGAATCATGTATAAAGTAACTTAAACTCATTCCCTTGAATTCTAGCTAGGCTTGAACAACTATCACCAATTCCTTTCAATTCTTGTTCAATCTTTGCAATTCTCCCTTAATCTTCTTAAATTTAATTTCATTCCTTGGTCTCTCTCTCTTTCTCACATTTCCTAGCTCAAGGAATGAAGATGAAGTGGTGTATGAGAGAGTCCTAGAGTTATTTTGGCCTTATATAGGCTACTCAGTGGGGCTTTATTAACTCTAAGCTTAAGTTAATTAATTTACATTATTTTATTCTAATTATTTGGTTCCGAATCGAATTTAAATTAAACCCACCATAATCTTCAAAAAAATTACAAATAATATATAAACCCAGTCAATTTCACGTTCCATGGCAAATAAGGCCTTCAATTTGCATAACAAATCAGTAATGCAGACAGATATTCTTACCATGAATAGATATAAGTGCAGATAACACGTCACGCATGAAATTAATGGGCAGAATTTCATCTTAATTACTTATTAAGCATTCTTAATCATAAATTATAGGCCAATCATAGGTCGGGGTTGTTACAGTCTTTTCTCTTTAAAGAGTTTGGTCCTCCAAACTCAAATTACCTTCAGTTTGGAAGAATATCAGGTCCAAAAGGAACAAATCAGGGTATCTCTTCATCATATCCTCTTCCGTTTCCCATGTTGCATACGTCCCTCCGTGGTTTTTCCAATCAACCTTCACTAATGGAATTTCTTTATTTCTCAGTCTTTTGATCCGGCGATTCACAATCTGTATTGGTCGTTCCTCATACGTGTAATCTTCTTTGAGAAGTATATGTGTCGGTTCAATCACATGGAGTGGATCTCAGAGATATTCCTGAAGTATCGAAACATGAAAGACATTATGCATATTTTCCATAACTGGGGATAAGGCCACTTAGTACGTCACAGAATTGATTTTCTCAATAATCCCAATCGATCCAATGTAATGTGGTGCCAATTTTCCTTGGACCCCAAATTGAGTTTTCCCTTTCATTGGTGTCACTTTGATAAACACATGATCATCGACTTCATATTCTCTTTCTCTCTCCTTCGGACATCTGCATAACTCTTTTGGCGACTTTGGACGGTTTTCAAACGTTGTTGAATCAGTTTCACTTTCTCAGTTGTTTCTTACACAAGTTCCGGTCCCAACAACGGTCTATCGCCTACTTTGGCCCAACAAATCGGGGATCGGCATTTCCTACCATACAATGCTTCATAAGGAGCCATCCCGTTACTTGAATGGTAACTGTTGTTGTATACAAATCTGGCCAGGGGTAGATGAGTCTTTCAATTTCCTTCGAAGTCTAACACACACATCCGTAACATGTCTTCCAATGTTTGAATGGTCCGTTCAGATTGGCCGTCTGTCTGTGGGTGATAAACACTGCTCAATCTCAATTCAGTCCCCAAGGCCTGTTACAAGCTCTACCAGAATCTTGAAGTAAACTTGGGATCTTTGTCAAATACTACGGAAACTAGAACTCCATGCAATTTCACAATCTCATTTACATAAAAATTAGCCAACTTATCCGCATTATACAAAGATTTGATAGGCAAAAAGTGGGCAGACTTAGTTAGGCAATCAACAATGAGCCAGATAGAATCCATACCTCGGGAGGAGCGAGGCAGTCCAACAATAAAATCCATCGTAATGTGCTTCCATTTCCATTCTGGTATTGGAAGCAGTTGAAGTAGTCTAGCGGGTCGTTGGTGTTCAGCTTTAACTTATTGGCAATGTAAATATCTAGCCACAAAATCAACAATGCTTTTTTTCATTCCAGGCCACCAAAAATTCTGCTTTGTATTCCCCTGATGCATAACAAATTTGGAATTGTGAGATTCAGTCATAACACGTTTCCTCAAGTCAGAACAATCCGGTACACAAAGTCTATTATAAAATTTCAGCACATCATTTTCAATCACAAATTTCGGCCTCGATTTTGAGCCAATTTTATCCACAATCTTCTTCAAAAATTCATCTTGTAACTGCTTCTCTCTAATTTCCTCAATGATTACAGGTTGGGCAGAGATGGTGGCTAGGAGTCCACCTTATTTACATAACACAATTTCAATTTCATTCCTCTCCAAATTACACATCAATTCCTCCTAATCGGTAAGCAAACATGACAAATTCCTAATCGATTTTCGGCTCAAAGCACCTTGGGTTAGATTTGTTGTGGGTTTACTGGGTTTTTGTCTGTGCAACTTAAGGGAGAGTTTTCAAGTTCCCTAAGTTCAGCAATTTGTATTGGAAACGTATCTTACTTTATGGAAATGCTAGTAACAAGGGTTTTGTGCTGATTGTCCCTGTTCAATAGTCAACAACGAATAAATTTTATTGTGATTTTGTTATGCTTAATTTATTTTTCCTTTTTTTCTTTTCATCTTTTCAATTGTAGTTCATCACTCTATTATACCATAAAATCTGTTGTCACTACTTAATGCTTATTTTCTTCTTTTACTTATATTGGTAAATTCAATTGCATGATTCTTTTGCTTATTGTTTCCCTCCAAAGAACCCTGCATGGTATGCTTAAGCTTGCAGTGGAAGTTGATGAATCAATGACCCTCTAAGACATAAATAATTTCCTCATGCATCAGAAAAAGATTTGACTATCTGAAAGTCGGTGCTAATTTTGTATTTTAATATCATTTTGATTTCCTGTATCATCACATTTCTAAAACATCGTATTGTGCTTGATTTTTTAGTCATGTGCTTAACAACTTGCCTCTCATTGTAATATGAAGCAAATCCATCTTGTTTACATTATCATTTCATGTGATTGTATAACTAGCTATGTAATATGTTTCCAAAAGAGCAATTGTATAGAAACCAGTTGTGACAACCACTTCTTGATTAATTAAGATAATTATGTGATTAATGTTGATCATGTGATAATATGTTAATTATGTGCCATATGATATATATTCTGTTGGTGTGAACAGATTTGACTAGGATATGGATTAAACCTGTCTTATTCAGTAATCTAAACAAGTTAAAAGTAAATAATTGGATAGGTAATTAGAGCCTAATCCACATTGGTACAATTAAGTTTAGTTTAAATTAATTTAGATTGTGATGATTTCATTAAGTTTACAATTAGTGTAATTGAGATCAATAGGTTTATTAGCCTAATTTATTCTAACTATAGAGTATTCAAGTAGGCAAAATTGGGGGGAAATTCTATTTCCACACATTTAATTACCTCAGCGCACATTTTCTCTTAGTACACACATTTATTAATTTGATTATCAATTAATTTTCTCAATCTACACACTAAGTTACAATTATACTCTTTCACTCATAATCATTGTACACATACCACACAACCCTCCTTTTCACGCTTTTTTTTTTTTTTATGTTTTTCGGTTTGGAAATTTCGGCACTGGTTTTCCGAAATTATAAATTTAATTTGAAACTTAACTTCCGAATAAAAGTGATTATTTTGACAAATTTGTTCTAAAAAAAATTTAAAAAAAAAATTTCGGCATTTGATGTCCAAATATAATGAAATAATTCGGTAGTTGATGCCCGAATATAATGAAATAATTCGGCACTCCATGTCCGATTAAAAACCACATAAGGAAAAGAAAAAGAAAAAAAAAGTTCTACATGAAAAACTAACATTTTCATCACTAATAGAGTATAAATCTAGAATTAAAACAATATGAGAGTTGTTATGAGAGTATTGATTTGTAAGCAATAGAGGAGTATAGAGTACGTAGCAAGTAAAGTGACAAGAATGAAAAAAATTAGGTTTTAGTTTTTTTTTTACTCAAAAAGTGTACATTGAGATTTTTTTATTTTTTTGTTTTTGTTTTTAAAAGATGTGTACAGAGAATATTTTCATATAATATTATGGGTGCTAGTAGATGACCATTATGGTCATTTTAATTTAGGGTATAATTGCCATTAAAATAATATTTCATTAAGTGTGTGCACTGAGTTAATTAAGTGTGTGGAAATAGAATTTCCAAAAATTGGGGCTTAGTGGACCTTGTTGGAACATATGGTTGCATATCAGCCTATTCATCAATTAAACAAGTGAGAGAGAGAGAGAGAGAGAGAGTGTGTGTGTGAGAATGAGTGCATTTTGTAGAGAATCCTAGAGAGGGAGAGAACTCAATAAAAAAGAGAAGGAAAGAAAGGATGAACATTGAAGATAAGCTCAATTCTTCACAATTCATCAACTTATGGTAAGAATTCTTCTCTAATTTCATGAAATTAAGTTAATCTACACATGAGATTGTGAAATCTAGGTTGAATTAATAAGAGACCATGCATAATTATGAGTTTAGTAGTGTGAATTGATGGTAAGAACTCATATGAGCAAATAAAGAAAGAATTGAAGGAAATTGTTCTCAAATTCAACATGCATGGCATGAATTTATGACATTTTTGTTTATAGACATATTGTCACGACCCAAACCCGGCCCTATGGGTTTAGCACCGTAACCGACCAGTAATCCGAGATTACCGAAGGCCTGCTTAACAGTAGTACAGTAAAACAGAGTACAGGGCCTGGCGGAAGCCAAAACAGTAATTAAACAATGCCCAATGAGCTGTGACAGTCTGTATGCAAAAGACTTTCCATACATATATACATAATCAGTACAGAGCAGTATACACAAAATATACAATCATTCAGACTAGGGACTCCATCCCTTACATAACAGCACAGTAAACATTCAGTCTACACAATCCATTCGGTTATTACAAAACAGTAAGACAGTACAGAAGGGGGAGTCCTAAAACACCCCTAAGCCTTAGCACGATAGGCTCGGAACCTCGCAGTGAGGCACATAGGCTGGCTTGACAAAACTGGAGTAACCCTGACGATCCTAGCCGCGGTCTGGTGCCTGAACACCTACATATATATATGAGCAGTGAGCTAAAGCCCAGTGAATAACATAATGCGTAAAGAGGTTAAGAATGAATGCCCTTACAGTATGAAAACAGTTCATTTAAACAGTATTTCAGTTGTTCAGTCAGTACAGTCATATGTGGTACACCCATTAGCATAACAGTACAGTAAACAGTAGGTCTTAAAAGACCGAGCAGTAAATGATGGCCATCAGTCAGTAACAGTAGTGGTTCCAACAAGGGAACCGACAGAGATCTCTGTAACAGTAACAGTAAACAGTAGGTGCTAAGGATGCCACAATACAGTTCAGAATATAGGACATACATTCATTCAGTTAACAGTAATCAGTTCAGAAAACAGTACAGTTCAGTTGTTCAGAAGATAATCATTTGTGAACATATCTTTACACAATCGTTACTCACAGAGTTTGGGCTACAGTATGCTAGAGCGTGCCTCTCTAGTCGCCAACCCTACACAGTTAACAGATTGAACACACACTAAGCTACACAGTTGGGAAAGATAATCACTTAACCCCTAATTTGCCTCGATGTGTTCTACATCTATGCCCTCAATAAGATGTCTTAAACTAGGCCTAAGAATGCCTAGGATGAGATGAGGATGCAAAGATGTGGTCAGAAAACAGTTTCAGGATTTTTCAGAAAAACAGAGTCCTGCTCGAGCTCAGGTTTCCCCGCTCGAGTGGTCATGCAACAAAGTTACACGCTCGAGCGTACAATACCCCGCTCGAGTGTACTATAAAAGTACTGGATGGGTGAAATCTCCGCTCGACGGGCGCTCGACGCCCGCTCGAGCTTGAGACACATGCCTCCGCTCGAGCGCCCAATCCTCCGCTCGAGCGGATTATAAAACAGTGCAAGATGCTGGATGCTCGGATTCCACGCTCGAGCGGCACTTCCCCCGCTCGAGCGGAAGTGCAAAATCTGGAAATTCCAGATTGCACCTCCAAGCCAAAAACCAAATTTTTAACAACTCAAAACCGATCCTCTTGGGCTAATTTCTGGAAAAACACTTGTAAACACATGGAATAACATGATTCAAAACTCAATTTGAGAAATCAAAGCCCAAGGGTGTTTAATTCAAACCCAATTTCAAACCAATTTTCAAGAACAATCCTCAACATGACATGCATGATCTTCAAATAACTTTCAAGCTTCAGAACATGCTCTAGTGAGCCAATTGATTCACAAACAAGATGAAAACATGGCCTACACTCAAAACAGGGACATGCATGTAACAATTTGCCATGAACTCAACTCAAAATCCAACAATACTAACATGTATGCATGAATTATGCTCTATTTCAACATGCTAGAACTAATCCATGGCTCAATTCTCAATTTTGACATGAATCATGTAAGAACAAGATAAACAAAAGGGTAATTACTCTACCTTAGGTCTTGTAGTTCAAGCCTAGAAGCTCAATTATGAAATCAATACTTCAATTCTTCAAGCAATTCTCCCAATGAACTCAAGATGGAAACCAATTTCTCTCACTCTCTTCTCTCTTGGTCGGCGAGGCTCAAGAAAAGGGTTGAGGGAATTGTGATATGTGATCAAGTGTAAAGCTCTCAAATGTGTGTGAGATAGTGGTCCACTAGGGGTAGTTTGGTGATTAAGTCCAAAACTTGCAATCCATCAATATTTAATCTAATTTAATCATACCTAATCAGTTTTTAGATAAATACACCATAAAATCACATTAATTATGAGGATCATAAAACATCAACCAATTCCCGGTTCGGCCGCCGATAAGGCCTTCAATTAGCAGTTTAAACATAAAACGTAAACAGATCAAATAAACAATCAAACAGATAGAATACAAATTAACATACATATTCAGTCAATTCAGTTCCAGTTTTCAGTCAGTCAGTTCAGTACTTTAATCAGTTCAATTATCAGTCATAATCAGTTCAGTTTAACGGTAATCAATGTTTATCGGTAAGCAGTGGTGAGGGTTATTACACATATTTTCTTGCATAATCTTCATGAATTCTACAAGTTTCAAAGAGCTTTCCTCATAAATTTTGGAATTGGAAGTTTGAAAAAAAACATAGTTCATGCTTTTTAAATTTTTGGAGTCTTTGAGCAACTAAATTGGAAAAGTTAGCTCAAATTATGGACATGTATGGTTTTCTCCTTGTTCATACACATCTTTTCTTGCATGGTTTTTGTGTATTGAGGAGAAAGCTTCCTAAATTTTGAATTGGAACTCATTTATGCATATGTTGATGATTTTACACTTTAATTTCAAAGGTTGAATCTTTTTGCATAGAAATTGTTTTTGATTTGAATTGATGATGAAAATCCAAGTTGTTGTTTACAAGAAGTTTTGGGAGTGATATGCATGAATATGAAGTTTGGAATTGCAAGAATTAAGCTTCACGACTTGGATGGATTTTCGGACTGTTTCAACCCAAACCGCTCGAGCGGCCAGCTCTCTGTTCTAACATGTATTTTACTCGCTACTGCGGTCGGGCCACTGCACGAGCGGCCGAGCCTCATTTGTGTCTACTCGCAAGTGCATTCGGGCCACTACACGAGCGGTCGGGCCACCGCACGAGCGGCAGGGCCTCAATTACAAATGGCATTCTGCTTGCACGAGCAGCGTAGGCCACCGCATGTGCAGTCAGCAGGGCCGACTCAGTTTTGTTTTCTTCTTGTTCTCTCTGACTTTCAGGCCTCCAGTTACATGGTGTTTAAATGTTTTTCATATGCATTTGTATACCTATGGAAAAGAGAATAAACAAACAAATAGGAATAATCAAACGGTTAAGGAACAAATAGAAACCAAATAAGAAGCAAATGAACTGAATAGAACCAACTGAATCAATTGAATGTAATTGAGTTGTTGTGCTAAATTTGTTTGTTTAGGTCAAACGCCACATCTTAAGCACGTAATTCAGGGAGCCCACTGTGAGTAACAATGTTGTAAAGCTATGTTTAAGTGTTAATTATTTTCTGAGAATGATATTGCTAAGTTTTGTTTCTGAAATGATACTATTTATTAAATGAATGATTGTCCTATTTTATGAACTGTATTCATGGCATCCATAGCATACTGCTACTGTTACTGTTTTCATTACAAAGATCTTTGTCAGTTTCAATTCTTGGAACTGCTGTTTACTGTATTGATGGCCATCAAATGACTGTTCGGTCTTTAAAACCTATTGTGTTGTTCGGCTATTAGATGTACCACGTATGACTGTTATGATTTCATATGACTCTGAAATGTATGAAAGGCTGCTTTGTGAACTGATTCACTACTGAAACTGACTGTTTTGAATTGTAATAAGGACATAATTCATAAACTTCTTTACACAATTGTTATTCACTAGACTCTAGCTCACTGTTTAATATATGTATGTAGGTGAGCAAGCACCGAAACGGACATAGTGGCGTTGACCCGAACCCTATTTTGTCAAGCTAACTATCGTGCCTTACCATGAGGTTTTGAACCGGCAAGTGTTATGGCTTTTTGGGTAGTTCTAAGTTCACCCTTGTGAACTTGTGTATAAGTGACATGAATGTTCTATGACTTTTGTTATTACTGTTTTAGTAATGAGATTTAATTCCATAACTTGTGTTTTATTTTGTATATAGAGGTGACATGGACTTATGGGAATATCTGTGAATATCATATAAATTATATAAAGTTTGTTTATTCATGTAAGTCCGCACAGCTCATTAGACGATATATTGCTTTATTTATTGGCTTCCGCCAGCCCTTTTTACTGTATTACTGTAAAGCAGGCCTTTGGTAATCTTGGATTACTGGCCGGTTACGACGTTAAACCTATAGGGGTTGGTTTGGGTCGTGATACCGACTAAGACAATATTCTTTTCTTTGGCCTTAAATGCTATAAAGTGATGTCCTTGCCATGATGCATATTGATTACAAGGTTTCTGTTCGATCTTTTTATTTGTTCACATGTTTTGTGAATATATGTGTATGTATAAGACTGTTGTTCTCTGCTTGGTTTTGCTAATTCCTTTTGTTTTATCTTTATAGAAAGTGAAGAAATTCACTCTTGACAGAACAGAACCAAGGGAAAGTTGAGTCAATGAGCAAGAAGGATGGTTTATGATGAGAAACTTGGTTCCTTCATTTCTTTTATTTTGGATAGGCTGACTTTTCTGGAGATTATACTTTTCAAATTGTTTATGTTGTAACTCAACTTAAAGATCCTTAAATAATTTAGAGATTCAGATTTGACAATGTTCCACTGATTGAATGTTTCATTAGTATTGGAATGAACTACTAAAATTAGATTGTGAACTATGGCCTAATTGGGTCCCATGTTGTTGGGAGACCAAAACTTATGTTCTGTTCGAATTTTAAAGGAGAAATTGCAAATCAATAGACTGTTTTTATAAAAAAAATTATAACTTTAATTATTAAAGTTGATAAAGTATTCCATTAATTTGTAATTATTTTGAGAAGATCCCACTGAATTATAATTTTCTCAAATCAATTTTTTTTTTTCCTTTTACAAATCAAAGATTAAAAATACAATCTCAATGGGTTCAACATATTGAATTTTTGTTGTTTACCCTTTAATCCATTCCTCAATTGATGTTGTGATTCAATTCAAATTACACAAATATTCCCACCATGTGCCGAAGAATGAAGTTGTGATTCTATCCACATTACACAAATATTCCCACCATGTGACAAAGAACACAAATACTAGGTTGCATATGTACCTTATAGATTATGTCTGAATAAATAGAAAAGCCAATATACTAATACAATTGTAAGGGAAAAAAGTTATGATCAAAAGGTGAATCAAAGTGACAATCAAACAGAGTATAAAATTAGCAATAGCCACAAAATCAAACAATTTTCAAGTCAAAACATTACACACAAAGACTCATTTCTTGTCCCAGGCAAACCACCAACTTAAAAGTTAAAGGGGACATCCAAGGTGTAGATGAGGTATGAGAGCACCAATGTCACCAACATCAGCACGTATGCGATCCCTTGGTCAACCCAAACATATGATTGAATTTTATCAATCAATCTTCATTACAGGTCAATCCAAACATATGATACAATACAAAAAAATATCATCATATCTGAAATTTTTTACATTCAAATTATATAAAAATAATATTTTCTTGTATCATCTTATTTTAAGAAAGCAATTAGAGTAATGTTAAACCAACAATGATATGACAAGGAGTTAGACCCCATATCATTGAGTATGTGATAAACTAAAAATTGACACATATTATGCCACATCATTATGATTATAATTATAGAAATTTTTTGAGATCTCAAACATTTTCATATATTCTATTCATTTTTGTAACCTTTTGTGTATATATCATTTACAAAAATCAAACTAATCCAATAGTCATAATTACAAAAAAACTAGAATACCTTTTTTTTTTCTTCAATTTTTTTAAATTTTGACAAATTTGATAAAAGTGTATTTGGGGTGTTTGGAAATTATACAAATAGCTTATAACTTATTTTAATTTAAGAGTTTATATTAAACTGTTTGGTATAATTTCTGCTTATAACTTATTAAGCAAAAATAATTTAAATAAATTAAAAAAAATTAATTTTTCAAAAACTAAAGAATGAATACTTTTAACTTTTACGTTCTATCTATCAACTTTCAACTTAAAATAATGTCTACCAAACACTCGATTATAATTTTTGAATCAATATGAATTATGTAAATGATGTGTTATAAATTGAATAGAATACATCACCAAAATGAAACCTGTGTCATCCCAACGGCCCAAAGTAATTTAAAAACTCCTTACATATTATATTTCACCATTAAAACGTTAATAAAATTTGTTAATTTGTATGCATTTTCATTTTATTTTGGATTCTCCTCCGGAAGGAACGAACATGTCCGTGACTATTGTCTTCCAGGATATGCTTTTGCGTGCGCTTTGAAAATTTCTTTTTCCAACGGTCGAATTGTCGTTAGTCTCATTATCTACTTCGTTGTGCCTTACACACGGTACTTGAATTCTCAACTCTTACGCTAAATATCTTAACATGTTATGATGCTATTATATTAAGACTATAATTTTGATTCTTGGTTTATCGCGATACACATTTGATGAAATATTCATTATGGTAATTTATAAAATTTTGCGATCAATCTGCTTTGTTTAGTTCATCACTTCATATTTTGGTTGATTGGGTAGTTCGTTGTGAAGATCAAGATTGGGTAATTCAATGAGTTCTACTTGTTTGATAAAATTCCTCAATGAGCCAGAGATACAGAACAAAAATTTTTTATTTTCCTGCTTTTTGCGACAAAGAAAATGTACAGGGCAAAGAAAGAAAAAACAAAAAACAAAAAAACCCACAATTCAAAATTTGATGATTGTAACTATGAAGGAGAAGGAGAGAGTGACAAGGAAGAAATGGATGGTGAGTCATGATGACAACTGCATTTCGGGTTGTGTATGCCTTTCTTCACATGGATATCAAGTTTGGAACAAAACACACAATATTGCCTGAAAAATGCTTTATCTTCTCTCGCGTCTTCATCTTCATCAGGTCTTCTTTGTCATCTTGGGTTTCTTCTTCAATGTTACCATTTGGCTCAACCTTCACATAATCACACCAAGCAAAAATGAAACCCAAACTTGGAAGAATCATTTGAGCAAACCTCTCAATGTGTTTGTTGCACCATTTGCTCCCTTGTTTCCAGAACATTAGAGGCCCAATAATGACTCCTGCTCCTATCTCGAACCCCAACCCTGTAAATATGAATCACCAATTGAAATTTTTCACCACAAAAGAGCTTGACTTGTTAGAGCTCGGTGCTGGTGATGGTACAGATGAGACATTGTTGCAACTGATGTTCAAAGAATACCTACATAATCCTTTGTTTCCTTGAAAAGAAGTGTCTGAAAAAGTTTGAATTTGAGAGCCTTTTGGGATCATTCTAACTAATTGATTATATGATAAGTTCAGGAATGCAAGAAATGTAAGGCTTGCAAGTTGCACTGGGATGCTCCCACTTAGCTTGTTATGTGAGAGGTCTAATGATCCAAGTTGTGTCAAGTTCCCAATTGATGATGGAATTGAACCTGTGAGGGCATTGTGCGACGTATTAAGAACATAGAGAGATTTGAGAAACCCTACTGTATTTGGTATCACCCCTTGGAAATTGTTGTTCGAGATATCAATAGAGGTAAAAATTGTCAAAATTTTCACTAGCTCCATTTCCATCCCTTTATTGTTGAGTGTCACTGTATCTTGATAGTAGAAGCCATTATGTTTTAGGAACTTAAACCATAGCTGATTGAAATTTGATTTTGCGTTATGACCAGCAACCGTCATTGCTTTCCAATGTGTGAAGACTTTATCTGGTAGATCACCACTGAAGTTATTCGAAGCTAGGTCAATGATTTGAAGCTTTAGCCACATATAATGGCCTAGTCGACAAATGCGAATGCCTCCGTGGAACTTGTTGGATCTGAAAACTAATACACGCAAGCTAGATAAGTTCCCCAAGAAGCACGAGAAACTATCATTTATCTCCTTGTTACCAACATTTAAAACCTCTAACACTCGGTAATTGGCAAGAGATTTGGGAACCTGCCCTTCTAAGTGATTCCTACTGATGTCTAGTGTCTCCAAAGCATAACTTTTCAGAAATGTCCCCAAGATCTTACCACCAAGATTGTTATTTCTCAAATTCAGCACCCCAAGAGTCTTAGTACTATTTTCAATCAAGCATAGAGGTATTGTGCCACTAAAATTATTATTGGATAAATCAAGAACATTGAGGAACCTTATGTTGCATATTGACTCGGGGATGGTTCCTATGAGACAATTACTTGAAAGAGAGAAGAAATAAGCAAAGGTGAGCTTGTTGCCAATTTTAACAGGTATAGAAAAGTTGAAATTATTGCTCGAGTAATCCACATAGGTAACAGACTCTGGTGGTATTGGAATTTCTCCATGAAGTTTGTTAGAATACAGGTCAAGGACAGAAAGACTAGGAAATTTATATGGTTTTTCCAAATCTACTAGAAGATTATGAGAGAGATTCAACTGCATCAGAGATCCAATTTTCCAAATCCAGTTTGGTATTCTCCTTGAAATTTGGTTGGCTGAGAGGTCCAAACTAGTCATTCTTGGTTGGTTTTGTAGCTCAAGAAATCTTCACAACTTGCAAGAAGCCATTTTTAATATGCCAAGCTGGGGAAAAGAAGACAAGCTAGACTCACTGTCACTTGCATTAATTGAGAAGCTATTGTATGAAAGCTCAAGTCTTGTGAGATTTTGGAGCCTCTGGATCATTTCTAGCTATATGGTGCCACTGAAGTTGTTGAAAGAAAGTGAGAGGACATTTAGACTTCAAAGTTCAAAGAAAGATGAAGGAATTGACCCTTGTAATTTGTTTCTACTCAAATCCAGTGTATCCAATGAAGGCAAGGATTCGTTAGAAAATCCAATAACTGGACCATCAAATTGGTTATTGGAAATCTGAATTTTTTTGCAGCAATGGTAGTGAAAAAAAAGACAAATGTATTCTCCCATTGAATGAATTGTGCGCTAAATCAATATTTAGAAGATTTGAAAGGCCTTGAAAGTGAGCGGAAGTAACATGACCTGTTAGAGAATTATAAGATAGGTCTATGCATGTGATATTCTTGGACATCTGAAAGGATGGGATTGTACCTGTAAAAAGGTTAGATGACAAGTCCAAATAAACAAGTTGTGTAAGGTTTTCCATGGTATTCGAAATTAGTCCTTTGAAATTGTAGCCTGGAAGCTCTATTCTAGACAGCATCTTTGGGTTACCAATAGAATCTGGTAATGTCCCAGAAAAATTTGTGTTGCTAAGCACCAGGGTGTGAAGGGATCCATTTGGGGGAAACTGTGGCAAAAACCCCTGAAGTAA
Source organism: Camellia sinensis (assembly GCF_004153795.1). NCBI lineage: Eukaryota > Viridiplantae > Streptophyta > Magnoliopsida > Ericales > Theaceae > Camellia > Camellia sinensis. The sequence continues at coordinate 7,171,038 of NW_021024687.1, forward strand.
TCTATTGTACAACAAGTCTAGAGCCTCCAATGTTGATACTTGGAATATCTTTTCTGGAAATTTTCCATGCAAGTTGGAAGAACAAAGATGCAAGGATCTCAAATTCGGCAAATGTGCAAAGAACTTCGGAACTTTGGTGGAGAGATTGTTCTGACCAAGACGAATGTCAGAAAGAAATTGAAGTTTCTGAAGAGAAGAATCAATAAGACCTGAAAGATAACAATTGGATAAGCTCAAGACTTGCAGTTTAGGCAACTGTGTTACCTGAGTCATTTTCTTATGTGTTTTCTTTTCAAACGTTAACCTTGTGGCATGCTCGTTTTGGACATGCAAGCTTTAATTATTTATGTTTACTTTTTCTGTCACTTAATAAAGCTTGCAAGGATCATCAGTTTCATTGTGTTGTTTGTGAACTGTCTAAACATACTCGTACTTCTTATATTCCTCGCATGTATCGCGCCTCCTGCATGTTTGACCTTATTCATTCTGATATATGGGGTCCTTCTTCTCTTTCGGCTTTTTCTGGGTATCACTATTATGTGACTTTCATGGATGACCATTCTAGGTGTACTTGGGTTTATTTGCTTAAAAAGAAATCTAATGTGCTTCCACTTTTTATTCAATTTCTACAAATGGTCAAAACCCAATTCCACACCGTTGTACGCAATATTCGTTATGATAATGGGGGGGAGTACATCTCTGATGTATTTCGCTTCTAACTCAATCAGCAGGGAATTTTGCAGCAACTCACTTGTACTTACACCCCTGAACAAAATGGGATTGCTGAATGTAAAAACCATCATATTATGTCTGTTTTCCGGTGTCTTCTTTGTGGGTTGAATGCCCCTAAATCCTACTGGCTTATGGTTGTGCTTACTACTGTTTACCTCATTAATCGAATACCTACTCGGATTCTTCACGGGTTAGCCCCTTTTCAATTACTTTATCCAGATACCGTGTTTTTTCCTCTTGTGCCTCGTGTGTTTGGTTGTACTTGTTTTGTTCAGGATCGTAGTCCTACTCGGACCAAGTTAGATAACAAGTCTCTTAAATGCATCTTAAATCATTCTATGGATGTCACATTTTGCGAAGATATGCCATTTTTTGGTTCTAACCCTGTGCTTTAGGATTCCACCTCAAGTGCACCACCTCTTGTAGTGTCACCAAGTGCTTGCCCTGTTCCTATCATTGATTCATTTGCTCCTTCATTATCATTTGTATCTGCACTTGCCAATCCTCCACCATTACAAAAATACTCTCATCGCCCTCGTGCTTCTCCCCCTCCAACATCTTCTTCGCCCTCAGGCCCTGGTACTCCCTCTACTATTCACTCCGCAGCTCCTTCCCGTTATCCAACCTGTGAACACAATCCCCCTAATCGGTTTGGTTGGTTTAGTAATACTAATCACCCTATTTCTCAGTTTTTATGTTATGATGCCCTTTCAGCTTCTCATCGGTCTTTTCTTGGCAAGCTTGAGCTGATCTCTATCCCGCAATCTGTGTTTGAGGCTCTCCAGAATCCCCAATGGGTTGTAGCTCTACAAATTGAAATGGCTGCTTTGGAGCATAATCACACTTGGGATCTTGTCTCTTTACCTTATGGTGAGACGACTGTTGGATGCAAGTGGGTTTTTACTGTCAAATACTTAGCTGATGGTACAGTGGACCGATATAAGGCTCGTCTTGTTGCTAAGGGCTTTACAGGTTCCTGGCAAGGATTTTGGGGCAACGTTTGCACCGGTTACTAAATTGACCACTGTTCGTTTGCTTATTTCCTTGGCTGCCTCTTCTTCTTGGCCCCTTCATCAACTTGGTGTCAAGAATGCTGTTCTACATGGGGACTTACTTGAGACGATCTATATGGATCCTTTACCCGGCTTCGGGCTGAGGGGGAGTATGTTGGCAAGGTCTGTCATTTTCATAAGTCTCTCTATGGCTTGAAGCAATCTTCTCATGCATGGTTCCACCATTTCATCTTTGTTATCCTATCCATGGATTTTATTCAGTGTCACTCCGACCATACATGCTTCATTCGTCGTCAACCCAATGGGCGATGTATTATTTTGTTGGTCTATGTGGATGATATCATCCTTACAGGAGATGACTCCATTGGTATTGCTAAGGTAAAACAGGGGCTTAGTCGAGTATTTGACATCAAGGACTTGGGTCCTCTCAAATATTTCTTGGGAATTGAAGTGGCTCATTCTTGCAGTGGGATATCATTATCCCAATGGAAGTATACTTTAGATCTTCTTCGGGACACCAGTATGATGAGGTGCAAGTCTGCATCTACTCCTATGGATCTAAATTTGAAACTTTCGCCTGAGTCTGGTGAGTTGCTTTCTGATCCATCTCGTTACCAGAGATTGGTAGGACGTTTGATCTATTTGACTAATACACGCCTAGATTTGACATTTACTGTGAGTGTGGTTAGTCAGTTTATGCATTCACCTCGTACTGCTTACCTTGATGTTGTTCACCATATCTTGAGATATCTCAAGTCATGTCCAGGTTTGGGTTTATTCTTCAATGGTGGGATTCAGACAGGATTGTCCTGTTTTACTAATGTAGACTATGCATGTTCATTGATTGATAGACGTTCCACTTCTGGGGTATGCACTTTCCTTGGTACCCATCTTCTGTCATGGAAAAGCAAAAGACAAGCAATTGTTTCCCGATCATCTGCTGAAGTTGAGTACCGAGCCATGGCCCATGGGACATGTGAGTTATTATGGCTTTGGTCCATTCTTACTGAGTTAGGCTTTGAGGAGAATAATTCCTCCAAGCTATTTTGTGACAATAAGTCTGCCATCTTACTTGCCTCTGACTTTGTGCTTCATGAGCGTACTAAGCATATTGAAGTTGATATTCATTTCATCCTGGAAAAGGTTCGAGCTGACATTGTATGTCCCTCATTTGTTCCATCTTCTGATTCGACTACCGACATCTTCACCAAATCTATCGGACCATCCCTACTTTTATCTTCCATTGGCAAACTGGGTTTGGTTGACATCTTTGATCCAGCTTGAGGGAGAGTGTTGGAATATAGAATATTGTATATTTAGGAGATCCCGTGATTTTTATAAATTACGGTTATTTAGGGATTTGATATTTAGGATTTAATTGTGTAATTATTTAATTCCTTTTTCCTGTGTATCTTATATTGAATAAAAATAGATATGGTCTCACCCAAATTAGGGTAAGCCAATATTGTACAACTTTCTTCTTTAAGAACATAGAGAGATTTGAGATCCCCAACTGTATTTGGTATCACCCCTTGGAAATTGTTGTTCGAGATATCAATGGAGGTAAAAATAGTTAAAATTTTCACTAGCTCCATCTTCATCTCTTTATTGTTGAGTGTCATTGTATCTTGATAGTAGAAGCCAATAAGTTTTAGGAACTCAAACCACAAGTCAATGAAATTTGATTTTGCATTATTAGTAGCCGTCATTTGTTTCCAATGTAAGAAGGCTTGACTTGGCAGATTACCACTGAAGTTATTTGAAGCTAGGTCAATGATTTGAAGCTTTGGCCAGAAATTATGGTCTGATCGACAATTGCAAATGCCTTCATGGAATTGTTAGATCGCAAAACTAATACATGAAAGCTAAATGAGTTCCCCAAAAAGCACAGGAAGCTATCATTTATGTTGTTACCAAAATTTAAAACCTCTAACATTGTGCAATTGGAAAAAGATTTGCGAACCTGCCCTTCTAAATGATTTCTACTGATGTCTAGTGTCTCCGAAGCATAACTTTTCAGAAATGTCCCCAAGATCTTACCACCAAGATTGTTATTTCTGAAATTCAGCCCTAAGAGTCTCAGTATTTCTTTTAATCAAGCACAGAGGTATTGTGCCACTGAAGTTATTATTGGATAAATCAAGAACATTGAGGAAGCTTGCATTACATATTGATTCAGGGATAGTTCCTGTGAGCCTATTACTTGAAAGAGAGAAGAAATAAGCAAAGGTGAGCTTGTGCCAATTTTAGTAGGTATGGAAGAGTTGAAATGATCGCTAGAGCCTCTGGATCAATTGACAAGCTATTGTATGAAAGCTCAAGTTCTGTGAGATTTTGGATCATTTCTAGCTGCATCGTGCCATTGAAGTTGTTGAAAAAAAGTATGAGGACATTTAGACTTCGAAGTTCAAAGAAAGGTGAGGGAATTGATCCTTGTAATTTGTTTTACTCAAATCCAATGTATCCAATGAAGGCAAGGATTCCTTAGAAAATCCAATAACTGGACCACCATATTGCCTTATTAGTTATTGCAAAGCTGATTTTTTTGTAGCAATCGTAGTGAAAACAAAGACAAAGGAATATTCCCATTGAATGGATTGTATGCTAAATTAATATTTAGAAGATTTGAAAGGCCTTTAAAGTGAGTGGAAGGGAACATGACCTGTTAGAGCATTATGAGATAGGTCTATGTATGTGATATTCTTGGACATCTGAAAGGATGGGATTGCACCAGTAAAATTGTTGTACGACAAGTCCAAATAAAGAAGTTGAGTAAGGTTTGCAATGGAATCACTACAAGAAATTGCACTTTTGGCGACTAAATTTTTAATCGCCAAAAGTCATATTTTTAGTCGCCAAAAGATTTTCCTGACGAAATAGTTTGGTCGCCAACTTGGTCACGGAAAGATGGTTGGCGACTAAAAAAAATTTTAGTCGCCGAAAGTCCTAAATTGGCGACTAAACAAGTAGTCGCCAAAAGTAAAGGTGTTGGCAACAAAAAAAAACTTTAGTCGTTGATGGGCTAAATTGGTGACCAATCTTTTAGTTGCCAAAAGCTTTCAAAAAACAATTTTATCGCATTTTCAGCGACTAAAACATTTAGTCGCCAAAAACTAAATTGATTTTCCATGACTAATTTATTTAGTAGCCAAAAACTTTTTTGTTCATCTTATTTTTTTTAGCTACTAAATGTTTTAGTCGCCTAAAGTGTAATTCTTTTTAGCTATTAAAAATTTAGATGCCTAAAGTCTTTTTTTTTTTTATTTTGCTACTAGAATTTTAGTAACCAAAAGTATTTTTTTCAGTTTATTTTTTTTTTTAGCTACTAACTATTTAGTTGTTAAAAATATTTACTTCTTTTTTGGCTACCAATTATTTAGTAACCAAAAACATGATTTTTTTTTTAAAATATGTCCATAACCTGTGCGTATTCCGTGCAACCTATACCATGTATATAGACAAAACAATATATATATATATTATCAATCTTTTCGCAATTTACATCCATTTCACTTCCAACTATCCAAAAAAGAATAACTTTTAATGTCAAATTCCATACAAACTAAGTATATTCCAATCTAAAATAATAATTCTATACAAAATAGAGAATCATCCGAAAACCATTATATTCATATAGACTCTGGGGATGATAGTGAACTTTTGAAAAGTTTGTCTAATATTGAACCTCATTTTCTAGAGCTTCAACTATATCCTCATCTTGAATGTCACTATGAAAAGCATGCTTCTCGTTGTTGTTACCATTTGTTATATATGATTTCTCCTGCTCCTCTTTGTATAAACTTTGCAAAAACAAGTTTTTCTTGCGAGGTTCAGATACATGAGTGGAGAGATCAGCAGTCCTGCATGTTGGCAAAGGGAATGTTAGGTCCTAGTCATTAAAACTCAACTCTTACAGAATTCTAGGTTTTTAAAGCAATTAACTATGCATATATCTGAACCTAGTTGTAGACGTCCCCGAATGCCCAGGGAGGGTGAGTCCCGTTCCGTTCATTTTGGGGTTACTACAGTTCGGACTCTCGAATTGTCACGGTTCCTAATCTTGAACCAAAGAGTCCAAATCCGGCAAATCGTTTTGAGAAAAACAGATTTTTGAAAGAAGTGCCAAACATGGACTGCTTTGCCAGATACAGAGTCACCACCTAAATATTTTTTTTAATGGGGAAATTTAGGAAACCCTGACTCGGTGCCGAAGGCCACGTGTCCGTCGTTGCCAAAGTTGCCTCGGCTCGGGAGCTTGGGTACGATCGGGGAAGGTCAGCTATGAGCACCCCCTCTCACCCGGTCCGAAGACCGGCCTCTACTAACCATGATATCTGATTTTGAAAACGTTATGTGTTCTTATTCCGGTTATTAGCCTAGAATTACTATGTTATGCGCACAGCAAACAAGTATAGACTAGATTGCCTAATTTGGAAACAAGCATTGCATATCCGTTCGTTCTTGGAAAAATGTTTTGGACTTTGCTACTCGCAAGTAGGCTAAAACACGGATTTCAACGAGTTTTTCCAACTCAAACAATCCAACCTTCACCCACAGGCATTCAAACAGTTTATCTCATATAAGCACTTAGCCACATGGTAAGCATACTATCATGGCAACATTCACACGCATGCAATATGCTAAAGCGAAAATACTTACATCGTACTCCGTGCCAAAACAATAAACTCGTTAGCAAACATGCACATGCATGGTCCTAGTTCATGTTAAGTTGACTAATGCAACACATACAAGATGTACTTAGAATAGGCTCGGCTAACCTAAGCATGGCATGTGAAATGTAGTCAATTGATACACGTACTCAATTTGGAATTAAAGTACAAATGCAGTTAGCATGATGTACCGAGTCCGTGCATGCAAGACAAATGTATGGATGCACGCATGCATAGCATGAGATATGCTAAATTAAACATGACCTATTACTAACCATCAAAGCAGGTAAGTAAAAGGGAAGAAAGAAGTGGAGGTTGGAAGACAATGCACACACACGCACCCACACTTATTACATAATTGCCCTCACTCGGAGGGACCAAATAAATATACAAATTAATTAACTACGCAAGCTAATTAAATATTACAAATTGCCTAATTAGTCAACAAACTAATTTAAACTAGGAAAAGCAGTAAACCGCCTCGGGAGGAGAGCCAGATGCAGCGCATGCTCGGGTCTGCTCGGAAGTGCACGGCCATGCATAGTCTGCCTCTGTTTTCCCTGCTCTGCCTCTTTGAAGACTGCCAAAGTCTCAAGGATGCCTCTCTGGATACTAGGAATCACCACCGCTGAGTAGAATTACCACCGGCAGTGAATTGTGGTCACCGGCACAAAATGAATCCATCGGCTGGTGATTCACTGCCGGTCGGCAATGTATACTGCCGGTCGGCAAAGAATGCCTGCAGAACGCCTGCAGAACCTGCAACTCACAGCAGCAGAGGACAGAACTTGCATGGCAATACAATTCAAGCAATGTATGCAACAATCATGTCCTTCATCATGTTTGTGACTCAAAAGGGCATGTGTCTCGATTCTCGAACCACCAATCACGCATTTCCATGCATGATGGCCCGAAGAATCAAGTGTGCAACTTTCATGTCAAATGAAATGCAAACCAAACAAACGAACCAAGGCCCAATTCCTATCACCAAGTCAAGGAACAAGGCATGCATGCAAGATGCAATGCAACCTAGGCATGCAAGCTAAGGATGCAACATGGCATGGCAAGACACTTATGCAAGCATACAAGCAAACATGAGGCAATGCAAACGGATGAAAAGATGGACTTATACATGATTTAGGCAACTCTAAATAGGCCCAAAACAGTGGCCAAAAGTCAAGGAATTGGAATCAAACATACATACACACATGCAAGTAGGTTGGACCAACACTTAGGCACAAATGCTTAAGCATCAAAGGGCTACTTCTAAGCACATTTAAAAGGGAATAATCATGGACGTATGACATGCATTATAAGCCTTAAAACATGTAGGAAATGATGCCAAATTAACCTACCAATGCAAGCTATGCATGCAACAAGACCCCAGGACCTAAAGCATGATCATATGACTCATGAAGCAAATGACCAAATTGAATCAAAACAGTCCCAAGTCATGCAAAAACAAGCCTCAAGAACCACTTAGATGGCATCCAAGTAACCTAATCCTAGAGGCATACACCATGGCATAAACATGAAAGCATGAAACATCAAACTCTTGAAACATCAAAAGGGTCATGGAATACAAGCATATAAGCATGCCAAAGGGACTGAAATAACATGTAGGGTGGTTTCCAACCACCGAAATGATGCAAGCAACACATACTACACATTCACATACTTAAGGCCAACAAGCCGGAATGCAAAGGTTATACTAAACATGCCAAAGCCGACCCAAAACAACTATGGACAGACCTAAAACATGGCAAAATGAGCACAAAACCTTCACAAGACTAAGCCTAAAACATGCTAGAGCAAAGGCTAACAACCTAAGGCATATTAAGGCAATAACAAGGCATTACATGGTAGGTATGCTAAGCATGCATGGTATACCAAAACCAACACACAACAAGGTTTATTTCATGGCATAATAAGCATGGAAAATAGCCAAGACATGATCAATACACACTCTATCATGATGCTCCCTCAAGAGGCCAAAAAGGGTCCTTTCAAGACAACAAGGGGAGGGGGATGGCCCCCCCTTTTGGAGACTTCAAGGCACCATCTCCACCACTGAAATCTCTCAAGATTTCAGTGGTGAAGAGCCCAAACACCCAAAGTCTCGAAACCACTCACTCAAAATGGGGCCTTTCAAGGCCTAAGAGGGGTCAAACACCCTCAAACCACAAAACACTCTTAATAAACAATCAAGAGAGCTAAAAAACAGAACTTTTGTGTTATACACTAGACCGAAAACAGTTCAAAGATGGGTAAAAATGCAATGCAAAAATGGGGAATAAAGGGACTAGTTTCTTACCTTTGAAGCCCCTTCAACAATGGTGCTCCAACAGCCCTCCTTGGCTTGAATCCAACTCCAAAACACCAAAACCAACCCCTTAGAACCTCAGTAGCCAAAGGAAGGTGAAACACTAGGTGTTTGTGTGCAATAGTAAGAACATGTGCACCTAGAACACTCAAGAGAGAAAAGGGAGAGAGAATGTGTATCAAAACCTAAAACCAGAGCTCTCCTCTATATTTCTATCTCTAAAATGTCTAAAATCTCTAACCCTAAGCAAGGGAGAGAAAGGCTCCTCTTATAGAGCTTCTTGTCTTGTAAAGCTTACAAGACAAGCTTCTAAAGAGGGAGATCCCTCCATACACGTGTATGGAGGGGAGCCAAATGCAAGACAACTGTGATAAAATATCTGCAAAAGCAGATGCACAGTAGTCGCCGGCCAAAGATGCCATTTTGGCAAAAGGGAGTGCGCGCAATAAATAGTGCCGACCGGCAATATACATTGCCGGTGGAAGCAAAAACCAGCCGGTGGCCTCTGGCCATGGCGGTGGTGTGTGGGGGTGCCTCACAAGGCATTCCCTGCCCCTCCAAGGCAAAAATGCAAGTGTTTGGTGCAAAACCAGGCACTAAACGGTCGAATTCGGAGATCCTGAGGCAAGGCACGTAGCCGAGACCTCGGGAAATAACGAACACAAACATGGATGATCACCGAGTGTTCAAACGGTGACGTCCAAGTCTTGAGGACGGTCAAAAATGGGGTGTCTACATTGCCCTCTTTGACAGAACTCGAAAGTCATACAATGACGGGAGTGAATGTCAAAGCCCAGACGACCCATTTTTGCAAGACCGAAGACTTTGACAAACATGCAAGACAAACAAGGTATGCGCCCGAGCAGGGGCAAAATGCAAGACAATGTACGAAAGCCGAGCATAACTTATGATCATGGCAAAGAAAGCTGTAATGAAGCATACAAGCGACAACTTTAAGCTAGCATACACCCAACGACACTACAATGCAGAAAGGATGTAAGAGAATTATGCAATTCTCGATACTTCTCACTCGAGGATACAATACGTGTGCTGCTCGTCTGGTTGCACCAGCCTCAAATGAACCGTACATACATATCGTGCCTGCAAAGAAAACAAACTTAACAGGTACAATATTGTTAACAACATGCATAGTAGTGTACTCGAAATGCGTGACAACGCAAAGCAAGTGGGGAGAGCATAACAATGTTTGTGAAGGTACAAATGTGTAAATGGAGCACTGCGGTCTACGCAGGCAATGAATTTGATCATAAGCAATGCGGTCTTACGCAAGCAATGAAGTTGGATAATCATGCGGTCTACGCAAGTAATGAATATTGATTACAAACATGCGGTCTACGCAGGTAATGTAATTAACATGCGGTCTACGCAAGTAATGAATTTAATAATCATACGGTCTACGCAAGCAAAACATGCGGCTACGCAGGTAATGAAATTGAACAATAATGCGGTCTACGCAAGCAAAACATGCGGTCATACGCAAGTAATGAATATTTGAACAATTATCGGTCTACGCAAGCAAACATGCGCGTCTACGCAGGTAATGAAATTGAACAATTATGCGGTCTAACGCAAGTAATGATGTTTGAACAATTATGCGGTCTACGCAAGCAAAACATGCGGTCTACGCAGGTAATGAAATTGAACAATAATGCGGTCTACGCAAGCAAAACATGCGGTCTACGCAAGTAATGATATTTGAACAATTATGTGGTCTACGCAAGTAAAACATGCGGTCTACGCAGGTAATGAAATTGAACATAATGCGGTCTACGCAAGCAAAACATGCGGTTTACGCAGGTATGAAATTGATTACAACTGCGGTCTACGCAGTATGTAATTAACTAGCGGTCTAGAATAATGAATTGATTACAAACATGCGTCTACGCAGGTAATGTAAAGGTGCGTGAATTATTACAAACATGCGGTCTACGCAGGTAATGTAATTAACATGCAGTCTACGCAGGTAATTAAAGAATGTAAGACAATGCAAATGAGGCACGCATGCTAATGCAAATGAGGCACACGTGCCGATGCAAATAATAGAGATGAGGCACACGTGCCAATGGAAGAGGATGAGAATGACGGATGAGGCACACTGCCAATGGGAAATGAGGATGAGGATGAGGCACACGTGCCTAATGGAATGATACAAATGAGACACGCATGCCTCCATAAGATGCAAAATGATACAAATGAGACACGCATGCCTCATAAGATGCAAAATGAAACAAATGAGACACGGCATGCCTCATAAGATGCAAAATGATAACAAATGAGACACGCATGCCTCATAAGGTGCAAAAATGAAACAAATGAGACACGCATGCCTCATAGATGCAAAATGAAACAAATGAGACACACCATGCCTCATAAGATGCAAAATGAAACAAATGAGACACGCATGCCTCATAAGATGCAAAATAAAACAAATGAGACACGCATGCCTCACGGAATGTAAAGATGATGCCAACGGACTTAAATGCGTAACAACGCACGTGTTTCGGGAATGCACGACAATGCGAACGATGCGCGAGGCGGGGGTACATATTGAAATTCATGACAACGCTTGTAATAAAAATGCAATGACAATGCATGAGAGATGTGCATGACAATGCAAGGGGTGCGTGTTTACAATGCATGAGTATGTGCATAACAATGCAACTGTGAGGCGCATGACAGCGCGATGTAATGCACCGAAATAGTTGCGATGAAACACGTGCAACGCACGCGGGGTAACTTTTGGATCCTTATAAAAAGGCAAAAAGGATACCAAAGGATACAACATTGTATGAGTTGGAGTGCTACGCACAGAAGACGCGGTCCGAGGTCAAAACGGAGGCCAGTGAGCGTGGAGATACACTTTTCTTGCACTTTCTTGAGCTATGAAGACCAAAAACTACTCATATGCCCTAAACAAGGTTGTGGGAACACCACCGGCCGGGAGGGAAGCACCGGCTGTCCACCGGCTGCAAAATAATTCCATCGGCACAATATTCTGCTGGCCGACAAAATGTTGCCGACTGGCAAAAAGTTCCTAAGTCGGGCAGATTCGACATTTCACCATGGGTGTTTTAAAATAGGGTTTCTAAACCCTATTCCCACTTCCTCTTCCGCCGAAATCTCACACCCTCTCTCTCTAGAGTATTTTCCTCTCTTCTTTTTCTCCGTTTCTTCGCGTTCTACGCCCGTTTCGTCGTCGGATTCACAATTTTTTCGCGTTTCGGACATTTTCAATCGACAAACTTTGTTTCGGTGCCTCGTTTGCCGTTCCACCTTTTTGGGGTTTGTTCCCCTTGCTTTCCTCTTGATTTTCGTACCCTTTTCACATCCCGGCCTTTTCGGCCATTTTCGACCTTCTCGGGGTTGACTTTTCGGTTGACTTTCCATATTCTAGCCCGGTTTTCCTTTCCTCCGGCTATTATTCCATCATTCTGACATGGCGGACAACGTTCCACGCGGGCGGACTCCCCCGATCACGAGATGGATCTCGGGATCGAGCTCCTACCTTTGAGCGAGGCCCCGTTCGACCCGGCGACCTACCGGCGGCGATTTCATGTTCTCCCCCTTGACGGGCTTCGCCAGTTTCGGAGCTTCGAGAGGCACGTGCCACCCGAGCTATTACTGCGTTGAGCTACCTCCCACCTGTCTTCGGCGCTTCTGAGGTAACTCTCTTTTCTCTGTTTACTTTCTGCAATGTAAGGACACAAAACTGTCGTATGCTATTATGCTCTTTAACTGCTTTAAATCTGATATGCTTATACTGTAGTTGATTGTAAAACATACGTACAACTGATATTCTGCTTGAAACTGACACATGCACGCACACTTGCACTTAGCCCTGAATTCACCCGAACCACACTGTATTTCACTGCATACACACTGGTACCCAATATTACTTGAGTCTGAACACATATGCACACACGCTTATACTGTACTGAACACCCAACACGCCGACGCATCACACGCTGTAGTTCACTGTAGCACACGGCACCCCGGTATTTTTTAAAATCTGTCAAACTTGCACACATGCTACATCTGCTCTGAACACACCCAAAATACGCTGACGCATCACACGCTGTAGTTCATTAAGCACACCGGCACCCCGGTATTTGTTCAAATCTGTCAAACTTGCACACATGTTACATCTGTATGCTTCTTAGAACTGTATTTTGAATTTGCCTGCGATTGTTGTTTTGATTACAGGGAGATCCCATACCATCCGCGGGAATGGGAACACCGGCGCTCGGGAGTGGTACGCGGCTTCCTGATTGCGGTCCGTCGCATAGTGGACCAGGCAGGGCTTCGGCGCTTTCTGCAAAGGACTCTCCAGGTCACTACATGCAGACCTCTCCTCGCGCTCTGGTGGAGAAGTGGTGGGACACCAGCGATTCATTCCATTTCTCCGCGGCAGGGACATGATGATGACCCTACGATTTCTCGATGCTCACAGAGCATCAGAGGTAGGGGTTGATCCGATCCCCTTTGATACCGACATGGACGACGGTGGACTGCGCTCAGATCTATCTGTTGGTGAGGTGCCCACCTCGCTCGTCTTAGGCTTTGTCCGATATTTCCTGGTTCGAGGTGCAGTTCAGGCGTCCAGCCCCCCTTTGTTGATGCAGCCCGGATGACCCCGGAGGCCTGGAGAGATACGCACGCGGCTTCCTCATGTTCTGTTTGGGACGACCAATCTTCGCCCGACCGGGCGAACACCGTGCCTCTCTGCCTGCTCAGCGCACTGGTGGATGTCAGAGACATCTTGCACTACGACTGGGTGGCGCCGCTCTGGCCACTCTCTATGGATATATGAGCTCAGCTTCCCGCGGCAGCGGACAGTTGCTCGGGGCTATGGCGTGTCTGGAGGTACGTCTTCTTCCCTTTTTACATTTCTGCTTCCTGCTTTCTTATTCTGTACACTGCACACACTGTAGTCTGCTATTACTTGCTGTATACTGTACACACGGCACACACATACTCTGCTTTACACTGACTGTACACTGCTCACAATGCACACTGTACACAATACACGCCACAACACACGGCTCTGCCATTTCTGCTTTATTCTTGTATTCTGCTTTATCTGATAAATGCACTGGTATTTACCTTGCAATTGTGGGTTTGTGCCTACTTTCCTAGGCTCGCCCCGTGCCGGCGACGGAGACTCCTCTTGTCTCCCTTTTCGCGTCGCTTGACGGGAGATCACCCGAAGGCGCGAGAGACATTTGGCTTTTTTCGCCGCTACTTGACACCATTACCCTGCCGAGGTATGTTTTACTTGCAGTTCATTTAAGCTTCGCCTCTCCACTGCATATTTCAATAGCGATTAGATAACAAACTGTATGCCACTTTCAGATCACTTGGCAGCCTTGGGCTCCGTGTCGGTGACGATGCGGACCGATTTGCCGGTGCTGAGGAGACTCGCGTTTCTGGATCTTTATGGAGGGCCCGGTCTGTCGGGCTTGGTACCTGGGTGAGCATTTCTTACGCCAGACCCTAGGGTTACCGGAGCAGATAGTCCCGGTTCACCCTCCGGAGGAATGAGGGAGACCGAGAGGCTCATCACCGAGCAGATGGCTGATTACACTACGGCTGGGAGGCGACCCGCTTCAGAGGCATCAGCGACTATAGAGAGTACGTACAGACGTACATTATGAGGTCTCTGAGCGGCGGCCGTCGAGCGGAGGGAGCAGGCCCGTGGCGCCAGCTGCTGGGGCAGGAGCGGGAGCTGGAGCAGAAGCTTCGAGGAGAGCTCGAGTCCGTGGCAGGGTGGAGTTCAGGGAGGACGAGGGATCGGATGGCCTGCTCTGCCCACTTCATTGACTTTCCAGGGGCAGGGTGGGGCGACCTATCAGATCCCCTTCGCCCCTCCGCCGGCTGATCACGAGTTTGTCGGTGTCCCCGACTTGCCTCCGGTATGTATTACTGTATTTTTGTACAGTCATTTCATTTCAGTTTATTTGATATTCCACAGAATATTGATGCATCTGATACTTTGGCAGGCTTCTTCTGAGTATACCCGGCAGTCATTAGAGATGAATGCCTCCATGATGGGGATGCTACAGCGGACCTTTGATCTCCTGGCCCTCTACAGCATTCTGGTATGTTCTTCTGATCATGGCCTCAAATCACTCACAAGCTGATTCACATAATCTGATGCATGGCACAACACCTGATACACTGATCTCACAGCACCTGATACACTTGATACACTGCATTCTGCACTGTACTCTGCACTGATAACCTGCTCACGGCATTCGTACATTGTACTCATACATTACATTCTGCACTGATAAACTACTTACGGCATTCACTCACTGTACTCATACACTGCATTCTGCACTGATAAACTGCTCACGGCATTCTCTCACTGTACTCATACACTACATTCTACACTGATAAACTGCTCACGGCATACTGATGCATTTGCCTTTTTACGTACTTTTTCAGCCTCCCTTCCAGATTCCCATGGTAGGAGGTGCTCCAGCCAGACCTTCTGTCCCTGCCCGGGGGAGAGATGAGGAGGGCAGGATATTTCCCCGCACTAGGGGTGGGCGTACTCACGTCGGGAGCAGCTCGCGGGCTCCAGTCCCGGACGATGACGACGACGAGGAGTCAGAGGCGGAGGCAGGGTCGTCGGAGGAGGAGACCGCAGACGGTTCTAGCTCGGGCTCGGGCTCTGATGACGATGCTGATGATGCTCCTGGACCTTCGTCCAGGAAGAGGACTAGGACAGACCGATAGCCCTCGGAGCTGCTTGATATGGATACAAATTTTTGTTGTTTTTGTCTTTCTTTCTTGTACTTTTCCTTTTTGTTGGTAGTTAGGATACTTTGTACTGCCGCAGGCAGATTTTTGTTTCCAAAACTTGTGTATTTGAAAAAGATAGATAATGAAATGAGATAGGCTTTTTATCTGAAAAAATGTTTACATCTGTATATCTTTACATTTCATACTTTGCATTGCATCACACCATATTACACCTCAATGTAAATGAAATTGATTGATTGTCTGAAAATTGAACACTTGCACTGTAATAATCAGATAACTAAACAGCCAACAGCAAAATAACCCAAGCAACCCACTGCCTGATTCTGGACACACAGCCCTTACTCTGGTGGGGATTAATCTGCATACAGCCCATAACACAGCATTCGGTTCATTCTGCACATAGCAAATCCCGAACAAACAGCCCAATCTGACAAGACGGACTACGGAGGTGGAACCAGCTGGAGTTGAAACACAATCGAATATAGAGAATGGCACAACATTCTGAGCATAAACGATTTTTGAAATTAAATAAGGGTTTTTCAAACCGGGGCATCAAGCCTACAACTGAACACAGCGGGAAGGACTCAAACAAAAGGGTACATGACCTAAACACAACGAGACACGCTCGGGAAAGACTAAAACAAAAGACGAGACCGGCAAATCGAAGAGACACAACATGCAGACGCGTCAACGTAGACGAGGGACCTCAGATCACGAGGAGCCGGTTTCTCTGGGTATTGTTTCCCACCCTTTCTGATTTTATGATTCTCACATCACTCGGCCCTCAGGCTCGGTTTTTCTCTCAAAACCATTTTTCTTACTTTTCTCTCAACTTACACCTCTCTATTCTTTATTCTCTCATTTTTTTTTCGTCCCTCCCCAGGATGATTAATGAATGAATAGGAAGGTGTGGGTTCATGCCCAATGCCGTTAGCTCACAGCTATTTCTTCTAGTGGGTAGAGTGCCCTCCTGGCAAGTACGTTGATGACGGAGGAAAGACAGAACGCCTGACTCAACTGTGCCCCTAGTTCATCACTTTGACCATTTTTTCGTTTCGGTTTTCTACTAAAACAATTTTGGTCAAGATGAGAGTCGGATTAACGTACTTGTTAGATTTTTGATTTGAAAACTATGCAAGTCAGGCTGTAAGCACTGAAAATTTTCCTTTTTGGGTCCAAGAAAATGGTCCAGTTTTGAAAAATGGAATAGTTTTTGAGAAAATAGTCAACCTCAGTAAAAATCTTCAAAAACTATTTTGCAAACGGCTGATGCTCAACGAGCATAGAACTTAATCTTTGAGATACGCAACCTCGGATCGGAGGCAATGGAAAATTGCCCCTAGCTTGAAGGGGGTGGATGGCAACGGAAAGTTGCCCCTGGTTTGAACGGCGGCTCACAACGACTCGTGGCAACGGAAAGTTGCCCCTTGTTTGGATGGTGCCGCAGCAGTCCGCAGACAGTCCTCATTGGTAGTGGTCGAACTCTTGGACACCGAGATGACGAAGACGGTTATAACAGATATATGGACACAATCACCTTGGAAGGTGTTGGCGGCTGGACTTTGGGATGAAATCGAAACCATTGCGCGGACCGAGACGCTATAAAAGCGTTGGGGGCTGGACTTCATGATGAAGTTACCTACGTATCCCAAACATGGAAATCAAGCCTTACGTAGTTCCGGTTAAGGTACACTCGGGTATTTTAACCTTCACTTTTCAGGCTCTAACTTTTGCCAAGGTGCCCGATGCGGGTTTTCGACCTTGCGAGCTTCTTTTCATTTTCTTTTGTTCATTTCTTTTTCTTTTCTTTTTCGCATTTTTCTTTTCTTTTCTTTTCTTTTTTTTTATCTTTTTGCTTTTTTGTATTTTTCTCTTGCTCTAACTTTTGTCTGGGTCGCCCTTCCGGGTTTTCGGCCCAGCGAGCCTCTCAAAGGGTAAAAGTGTAACAAGTCCACGTCAAATGGTTTCTGAAATTGAAGCCTCTCTGTGTCTAGGAGAACGGCTGTTGCAATGATTTGTAGGAGACTCCGTCATGGCTGCTCCATGAGCTTCTTTTGGTGAGATCTACTTTTTTTAATTCAGCTTTGGTGCCTCTCGCTCGAGGGCTGTTTCTAATCTGGCCATACAGACCTTACATGACGTTTGACCGTTGAACTTGCTGAACGGGTTCAAGGTTCGAAAGGGACGAGTTGAATCTTGAGGCTGAGAGCGATCCTAGACTGCACAATCTCAAGAGCGGTTCCACACAGGTCTTCACAGGGCCGTGTAAAACATTTGCTTTTGAAAGTTTTTAAGAAAGCGACAAATCGCTCGCGCCGAAGATAGTGTGGAACCAATCTGGATCAAGCCAGGATCCTTCTCAGTACTTACGCTGACAAGCACGGTTTCATTCATTAAAAGGCTTAGCATGCTTCTCTTTCTCTCATAATGATCAAAATTTTGCAAAGCCCGAGGAATTCCTTCCTCTTCGTTTTTATCACCGCAGTGTTAAAAGGGGTTTTTGAAAAACTTAGGCTAATGCAATAAGTTTGGCGCGCAGGAGAGCAGGCGAGATGTACTGTCAGCCTGTTCAAATCCTCTGGTACTTATACTGAAAGCGAGCATGAAAGTGAGATAGCAACAGGTGTTTCATTCAAATTTGTTGGTATAACTGGCCCCTCGGAAGAAACAGACTCAAAAACCAAAACAGGTAATTACAAGACAAAACGGTGTTCGAGGCAACAACCCCGGAATCACCTGGTATTCTATACAAAGGGGACTGACTCGCTACAACAAGACAGACCCTTAAGCGAAAAGACTGACTCAAGACAAAGAGACAGACTAAAACAAAAGACTGACTCGATACCCAAGCCAGAATTTACAAAACTCGGTTTCACCGATGCTCAAAAATGCGTGCCAGACGCTACATCCAAAATACACCGAATGCTGCCCACAGGTGGTTCACTTTACATACTTGCAGTATCTGTGTCCTCAAAATCCAGTAACTGGGTGGTAACGGACTTGGCTGAGGTGGGCGGGAGGATAACCTCGTTGTCAATCAGATCTTGCACCTCATGACGGAGGCAGAAGCAATTGTCGGTTGCATGGCCTGTCTGCTGGTGGTACGCGCAGTACTGGGCAGCATCATGCATGGCAGGGAGATTCTTCGGGAGAAGCCGAGGCTCCAAGGGTTTAAGGTGCCCCTTCTCGGCAAGGATCTGAAGTGCCTTGGACAGAGGCATGTAGAGGGCATGAAAGGTCCTGCGCCCCCGGGGTAGGTACTTTGAAGTCTGAGTGTTTTTACTAGACACACAGGCGAAAGGGTCGGTAGGCGCCACCTTGGCTTTTTGATCTTTCCCAGGTGCAGGGCTGGGAGTAGGAGGAACTGTTCTGGCATGACGGGGCTCATCCCGATTTTCTGACTGACTTGAACTACCCTCAGGTGGAGTGGGGAAAGCATCCTCCACAGTTTTTGCCACAACTGTAGATATCTGTTGCTTGTTCATCCCCCCGGCTTTCAAAGCCTCGACTGCCCACAGCAGTTGTTCGATGGGATCGGCGTCTATCTTCGCTTTGTCTTTTCCTCTGGCCTCAGCCTGATCGAGGGTTTGGGTTGATGTTGATATGTCATTACCAAAGCTAGAGGCCATCTCCGGTTGGCTAAGTTCAATCACAATTCGCCCCAACAGCGGGGGCTCCTGGGGTACAAAACTCCCGGCATATGGTGCGGTTAGAGGTGAAGCTGACATTCCATAGGCGAGATTCGCCACAGACCTCTGGAGATCACCTATCATCCCCATTAGTTCAAAGGTGGTGGGCTCACGAGCCTGATACAACTGGGGGGCCCAGACCGGGTGCGCAACAGGCGACCTGGGTGGATGTGGCATATCAATGTTGGCCTCACTTTGCAGGGTGATCCCTTGATCTAATGCAGCCGTCATAACCATGAACTCTTATGAATTGTGCGTCGTCATAAGTCCTGCCTCAGCAAGGGGGAACACTGGCTATTCTGTATCAACTCTACGACCCTCTGAACTGAAAGGAAAAACAAACAGCATTTCAGCCCAAACAGACCATCCATAGGTGTAGCCGAATAACTGCACTCTACTACTGATAACTGTTCCCTAGAATCACTGTCCCCAAAACTGAACTGATACTCGCAGATAATTGGTTCTCAACAGCACTGATACTGGTGCCCTCGGGCCCGATACTCGAACTTGCAAACTGGTATGTACGTTCCTGTAGAGATACACTCTAAAAGCATATAGCAAGTAAAGAGAGACAAAACACCCCTATAGAGGGGTAGGGTTTCCCTATCCTATTTTGTCAGGAGCTAGGGTTTCACTACGCACACAGCGGTTTCAAACAGCCTAATATCGGGTAAGCAACCTGTCCTAGTTTGGAATAGTCACTATGGATTCCGAATATGCACTAGGTCGAATGGTCAAAAAGGGTGTCTCGGTAAAAGCGGGGTTTGTGTTCCCATACTGTCAGAGCCCATAACCGGTCAGCCTTATGGACATGCCTTGACAAGACAAGCCTCCGGCAAACCGTTCAGGAATGGCAGATGGCAAACACGGTGTCCTAGGCGCACCAATGCACATGCAATGCAAAGAGACACATAAATGAAATCAAAACAGGATATCATGAGTTCGAGTCAAACTCTCTAATCTCCCCAGCAGAGTCGCCAGAAACTGTAGACGTCCCCGAACGCCCCGGGAGGATGAGTCCCGTTCTGTTCATTTGGGCTCACTATAGTTCGGACTCTCGAATTGTCACGGTTCCTAATCTTGAACCAAAGAGTCCAAATCCGGCAAATCGTTTTGAGAAAAATAGATTTTTGAAAGAAGTGCCAAACATGGACTGCTTTGCCAGATACAGAGTCGCCACCTAAATATTTTTTTTAATGGGAAAATTTAGGAAACCCTGACTCAGTGCCGAAGGCCACGTGTCCGTCGTTGCCAAAGTTGCCTCGGCTCGGGAGCTTGGGTACGATCGGGGAAGGTCAGCTATGAGCACCCCCTCTCTCCCGGTCCGAAGACCGGCCTCTACTAACCATGATATCTGATTTTGAAAACGTTATGTGTTCTTATTCCGGTTATTAGCCTAGAATTACTATGTTATGCGCACAGCAAACAGGTATAGACTAGATTGCCTAATTTGGAAACAAGCATTGCATATCCGTTTTTTGAAAAGCGCTTTGGATTTTGCTACTCGCAAGTACTCTAAAACACGGATTTCAACGAGTTTTTTCAACTCAAACAATCCAATCTTCACCCACAGGCATTCAAACAGTTTATCTCACATAAGCATCTAGCCACATGGTAAGCATGCTATCATGGCAACATTCGAACGCATGCAATATGCTAAAGCGAAAATACTTACATCGTACTCCATGCCAAAACAATAAACTAGTTAGCAAACATGCATGGTCCTAGTTCATGTGAAGTTGACTAATGCAACACATACAAGATGTACTTAGAATAGGCTCGGCTAACCTAAGCATGGCATGTGAAATGCAGTCAATTGATACACGTACTCAATTTGGAATTAAAGTACAAATGCAGTTAGCATGATGTACCGAGCCCGGTGCATGCAAGACAAATGTATGGATGCACGCATGCATAGCATGAGGTACGCTAAATTAAACATGACCTATTACTAACCATCAAAGCAGGTAAGTAAAAGGGAAGAAAGAAGTGGAGGTTGGAAGACATGCACACACACGCACCCACACTTATTACATAATTGCCCTCACTCGGAGGGACCAAATAAATATTACAAATTAATTAACTATGCAAGCTAATTAAATATTACAAATTGCTTAATTAGTCAACAAACTAATTTAAACTAGGAAAAACAGTAAACCGCCTCGGGAGGAGAGCCAGATGCAGTGCATGCTCGGGTCCTGCTTGGAAGTGCACGGCCATGCATAGTCTGCCTCTGTTTTCCCTGCTCTGCCTCTCTGAAGACTGCCAAGTCTCAAGGATGTCTCTCTGGATACTAGGAATCACCACCGGCTGAGTAGAATTACCACCGGCAGTGAATTGTGGTCACCGGCACAAAATGAATCCATCGGCTGGTGATTAGCTTCCTGCAGAAACCTGTTTTGACAGCAGCAGAGGGCAAAACATGGCATGGCAATGCATTTTAAGCAAATGTTTGCACCACCACACTCCTTATCATGTTTATGACTCAAAGGAGTTTGGGACTCGACCCTCGGACCACCAATCGCGCATTTCAATGCGTGATGGCCCAAGAAGCCAAGTTGTGCATCTTGATTTCAAATGAAATGCAAACCAAACAAACGAACCAAGGCCCAATTCCTATCACCAAGTCAAGGAACAAGGCATGCATGCAAGATGCAATGCAACCTAGGCATGCAAGCTAAGGATGCAACATGGCATGGCAAGACACTTATGCAAGCATACAAGCAAACATGAGGCAATGCAAACGGATGAAAAGATGGACTTATACATGATTTAGGCAACTCTAAATAGGCCCAAAACAGTGGCCAAAAGTCAAGGAATTGGAATCAAACATACATACACACATGCAAGTAGGTTGGACCAACACTTAGGCACAAATGCTTAAGCATCAAAGGGCTACTTCTAAGAACATTTAAAAGGGAATAATCATGGACGTATGACATGCATTATAAGCCTTGAAAACATGTAGGAAATGATGCCAAATTAACCTACCAATGCAAGCTATGCATGCAACGAGACCCCAGGACCTAAAGCATGATCATATGACTCATGAAGCAAATGACCAAATTGAATCAAAACAGTCCCAAGTCATGCAAAAACAACCCTCAAGAACCACTTAGATGGCATCCAAGTAACCTAATCCTAGAGGCATACACCATGGCATAAACATGAAGCATGAAACATCAACTCTTGAAACATCAAAAGGGTCATGGAATACAAGCATATAAGCATGCCAAAGGGACTGAAATAACATGTAGGGTGGTTCCAAACCACCGAAATGATGCAAGCAACACATACTACACATTCACATACTTAAGGCCAACAAGCCGGAATGCAAAAGGGTTATACTAAACATGCCAAAGCCGACCCAAACAACTATGGACAGACCTAAAACATGGCAAAATGAGCACAAAACCTTCACAAGACTACGCCTAAAACATGCTAGAGCAAAGGCTAACAACCTAAGGCATATTAAGGCAATAACAAGGCATTACATGGTAGGTATGCTAAGCATGCATGGTGTACCAAAAACAACACACAAAAAGGTTATATCATGGCATAATAAGCATGGAAAACAGCCAAGACATGATCAATACACACTCTATCATGATGCTCCCTCAAGAGGCCAAAAAGGGTCCCTTTCAAGGACAACAAGGGGAGGGGATGGCCCTCCCCTTTTGGAGACTTCAAGGCACCATCTCCACCACTGAAATCTCTCAAGATTTCAGTGGTGAAGAGGCCCAAACACCAAAGTCTCGAAACTCACTCAAAATGGGGCCTTTCAAGGCCTAAGAGGGGTCAAACACCCTCAAACCACAAAACACTCTTAATAAACAATCAAGAGAGCTAAAAAACAGAACTTTTTTATGTTATACACTAAGCACAAAAACAGTTCAAAGATGGGTAAAAATAAGATGCAAAAATAAGGGACTAGTTTCGTTACCTTTGAAGCCCCCTTCAACAATTGGTGCCTTCTTGGCTTGAATCCAGCTCCAAAACACCAAAACCAGCCCCTTAGAACCTCAGTAGCCAAAGGAAGGTGAAACACTAGGTGTTTGTGTGCAATAGTAAGAACAAATGCACCTAGAACACTCAAGAGAGAAAAAGAGAGATAGAATGTGTATCTAACCCTAACCCTAAAACCAGAGCTCTCTCCTGTGTTTTTTGTCTCTAAAATGTCAAAAGTCTCCAACCCTAAGCAAGGGAGAGAAGGGCTCCTCTTATAGAGCTTCTTGTCTTGTAAAGCTTACAAGACAAGCTTCTAAAGAGGGAGATCCCTCCATACACGTGTATGGAGGGGAGCCAAATGCAAGACAGCTGTGATAAAATATCTGCAAAAGCAGATGCACAGTAGTCGGCCGGCCAAAGATGCCATTTTGGCAAAAGGGAGTGCCGACCGGCAATATACATTGCCGGTGGAAGCAAAAACCAGTCGGTGGCCTCTGGCCATGGCCGGTGGTGTGTGGGGGTGCCTCACAAGGCATTCCCTGTCCCTCCAAGGCAAAATGCAAGTGTTTGGTGCAAAATCAGGCACTAAACGGTTGAATTCGGAGATCCTGAGGCAAGGCACGTAGCCGAGACCTCCGGGAACTCCAAACGAACACAAACATGGATGATCACCGAGTGTTCAAACGGTGACGTCCAAGTGTTGAGGACGGTCAAAAATGGGGTGTCTACACTAGTCATTTTTAAAGCAGTTAACTATGCATAAGTGTCTCTCCAGGAAGGTATAAATATAAATACAGAAATAAGTTTATATTTATATACAAGGAAGAGGAGGATGAAATGAAACAAGAAAAACCACCCTTAGAAAGACCAACAGCATTCATGACTCCAAACATTTAGTAGATGAATCAGACATATCAGTAGCAAGTGATTTCAAAATTATCGTTTACTTGTGACCGTGAATGAAATTCTAAATACTGGTATCTAAAAAAAATTAATAAAGATGCCTCAATGATATTGACACAAGCGACATTGACATCCAAAAGATTAACTTGACAATGCATCTCATAGCTGGATTTTGGTCACAACTTTACTGTGGTTGGCAGCCACTAGAGGCACAACTTAGGTATCTCCATGATAAGAGAACAAATGATTTTGCATGTTGGCTACATATGCTTTTATAAGATGGCATCAACAGGTTGAGAAGTATGATTCACTACATATTCAACATGTATTTTCTTCATTGCAAAGATCAACATCAAAACCTAGAAGTAGTTTGGATCTTAACTCAAAATCTGTAAATGTTGCCAAAACTCATAGAGAATTCAACCTATTAAATTAAAAATATATTCAACACTAACCTTGGATCTATAGGCCAATAACTTCTCAGCACTTCCAAACAAATTGCTGTGGTCCTTGTGAAGATTCATGGGTATAATGACAGAAATGTATCCTGTTTCTATGATAATGACCTTATATTAAGTTACCATTCTTTTTGAGGACTTGATCTATTCCCCAAATTCTAGAATTTAAGTTTCCATACTATGTTAGTTTTTTCCACTCACAATTTCATCTTTTAGACTGCTCTCTCTCTCTCTCTCTCTCCCTTTCTAGTTCTACATTCACCAGTTGGAACTATACCCAGATTAATTTGGAGGAAAGTACACTCCTTGTTTTTTTTCCCTGCTTTTGAATGACTTGCTATAATCTACTTTTTGTTTAGCTACTGTGACCCTATACTCACATATATTGTTTCCCTGCATTTTAATGATCTTCATATTTGCTACCCTTATTTCCATCATACCATAAGCCAGAAAATTAAGGCAAAGAATGCAAGAACGTTAAGGATCAATATCAAACAGTATCCGCTGATTGATATTTTCTGAAGATCGATATAGCCTAATTACAGGATGCACACAGGCAAAACAATCAGTCAAAGCCCTTCTTTAAATTTAGTGATTAAAGAGGGTAATACAAAATTTGCATGAACAAAAAGAACAAGCCATTTAAAGCAACACAGACTGGAAAATGTAGAACTATGTTTGCGTATGTGCCAGCAGAGCATGTAAGGGTCCTATAACAAATTTGAGGATAATTTTTTTGGTCAAATGCATTCATATTATCTAGAAATTAGCATATAATAACCAGCTATAAAAATAATGATAAGGTTCATTAAAGGGTAAGCTGAAACTAGATAGCTCATGGAGGACAAAATAAGAGAGCAATTACAATGTTTAATAAATATCTTGGAGATGAACATAAAAACAAATCCATTTGCTTTAATTGAATAACTAAGACTGGAAGAAAGTCTACATTAATTATTTGAACTCCATTATCATTATATTATGATGGTGTTATCTTATTTTATTGACAATTGTCATAATATAAGATCAGTAGGAGTGCAAGTTATCTGGAATTGTTTCCTAAATCTAGCTTGTCTTTGTACAAGATGGAGCTTAAGAATATCATATTATGGATTTTTATTTATTTATTTATTTGTTTTTAATAACAAATATTAACACCAAAAGACAACAAATTTAGAAAATGTATGTGTGCTTAAATGAATTATGCAAGATTAAATTGTAGAGTTTGCATAGGCTCAAATGGTTGCGGACCATCTATCTGTTGTATTCCACCTAGCCTATAGTGTACGTTTCATGTGAGGGAACACAAAAACAAAAACAAAAAAATAATAAAAAATAAACAAAATTCAAAATGAACGACACAATAATTTACCTTTCACTCCCCTGTATACAAATAGTTACCATCTTTTGAGAATTGCACCTGACAGAAAGTTGTGCTTGAAAAGGTTAATTGTTTATATTGCAGAAAGAATTCAAAATGAATGACAATAATATGAACACTTACATGTGTAACCCCACCTTGTTGGCCAAGAAATCAAGAAGTTTCTCAATTTTTAAAAAATGTTACACAATTTCTATACAGAAAGTGTGCACTTTGGTAGTTTCTTAAACATTATTGAAAAATCTAGAAATTCCCTAGATGTTGATTTGTGATTATGTATCAATTTTAAGCAGAATATAACAATCCCAATCAAACAATCAAGACAAAGAGACACAACGATTTTACGTGAAAAAAACCATAATTGGACACCTCCAACTGTGATAAAAAAAACCATGGGCAATAGCCACAAAACAATCCACTAAGAGGATTTAAAGGAATCACACAGGTATACTCTCAATTACCTAGCGAATCCACGCCTAATTAAACCAACCTCTATGTGCCTCTTCCAACCCGTCTTCACCTCGGAATTGTCTTTACGATGAGCCACCCCGGAATCCACCAAAGCTTCAGGCTCGAATTCTTCAGAATCCACCGAAGAACAACTCTCTCTTTTGTAGAACAAACAAGACCTTTGATGTATACTCTTTAAAACATGAGTTGAATGCTCAATCAAAACATCAAAGAAAACTAACAAAATATCCCCAGATATAAACCTTAAGAACCAAAAAAGAAGATCTTGAGGAATTCAGGAGTAGTCTAGTTTTAGGAGAATACCAACTACTTATAGAAAACCAAAAAAGTAATTCTAGATTTGGAAGAAAACCCAATCCTTATTGAGATCCGGAAAACTGTGTTCGCGCGGTCCGCTCGAGCGCCCAACATCCCGCTCGAGCGTCTTCAGTAAAATCTACGCGTGATATAACAGAGGTCCGCTCGAGTGCTGGAGAACCCCCTCGAGCGTGAAATCACACCTTCCAGTATTTTTACAGACCTGACAAACTGCTAGAACCAGGGATTCTCCACTCGAGCGGGGTAATGTCCGCTCGAGCGGACAGGCAACTTGGAATGCATTTTTGCATTTTGCTTCGGGGGCGCTGCCCCTCGACCCCGCCGTGGCAATCTTGAAGTGGCAATCTTGAAAGCATTAGCATCACAAACTTCTCTGAAAGGCACAATTCGGGTTGGATTCGCATCTAAACACTCATAGCCTCACTGAAATAAAAAGTACGAAAATAAATACAATTGAAAGGAGTTTTGTCAAACGGGATTGCCAAGAATAAAACCTAACAATTGTAATTTTTTAAGTTTCTCAATTTGAGAAACTATGAAATTCGACATTTTTTTCGAACAAAAATTGTGAAATATTCTAATTTCGCAATATAGATTCTGTAAAATTTCTCCCTTTTTTTAAGGACAAAAACAAGTTTCACAATTTCATAAATAATGTTTTTAGAAGCTTGAAAATTTCATTTTTTTAAACATAATTTCATATCGAATATTGATATCTTCCAACAAATCTCTACCAATTTTTTTAAAAAATATAATTGTTATAACAAATGGATGTATACAATGAAAGTTATGACATTTTTAAAATTTGAAACTAAAAAAACTAACCAACTTGGTAAGCAACAAGATCAACATGAGTTCCTGAGTTTATAAATTAAGGGCACACACACCCCACTAAATGACGAGTTAATCTGAATCATCACCCAAAAATAACTAATTAACGGGATATCTTAAGTTAATAAAAAGTGTTGATGCCTAATATACCCAACTCACAGACAACTTTAATGAACAAGTCACCATGTATAACTCAACTACATTTTTGTATGGAGAATAGAAACAACTACAGATTATACAACATCCTTATCTAAGTGGTTTTTTATGAATGTCAATAAGAGATTTAATCTACAGTAGTAGCTAGTGATGCTCATTTAAAATGACTACAAGACTCAGAGGGCTTCTATGTTTAGGATTGCTAACAAGAACTACAGTATCATTCTAAAGTTCCTTTTTTTTTATATATTGAAATTACTATTTTAGCCTTATCTACCGGGAGAGGAATGGTTGGGATGAATCAAGCCACATTAGCTGGAGCATCATTTTAGGGTGGTGTGGATCCTGATAAGAACTGAATACTAACCATTTGATCCCAAATTTTAGAGTAAGGATATTTTGATATTTTTACACACATGTTGCTCTAATTTCTATGTACTTATAATTGAGGGGAGAAAAGGCTAGCTCTAGATATTATGACTTTCTGGTCATATTACAATCCACAACTAGTTTTTGGAAAGAATCATGTAAATTTTTTGTGTTCATTTATATTTGATCCTTGTTTCTTATTCTTATTCATGTTTGTGTTTTGTGTTCTGTTTATTAGGTGTATCAATTCTTAATGCATCAAGACACCTATGGTTCATCAATAAGTGTAATGATTTCTTTATTCATCAACAAAGGATTTTTTTTTTTGCCGATCAAACCAAAAAAAAAAAGGGAAGACACTTATGGTTCACCATAAGTGGCATCAAAGTGAATGAGCAAAGGCAACACCTTCAGTTACATTTAACATAGCCAAGCTTCATAAACCACTTGTAGCAGTTTTACTTGTAAACTTTGCAACAATTAATCTACGGTTTTAATGGTCAAACATTGTAACTGAAGTTAGGAAACAATATAAGAGATTATCATAATAAAACCAATAGAAAGGCAGTGAAAGAAAATTCACAATGAAAAGCTTCTTTTAGTTTCTCACCCATTATGTTGACTACAATCCATAGCATGAATGAAGAAGATTTGAACAAGCAATGTCGACCATGCCACAAGCAAACATGTTAGCCTCTGATGCCCCAATTGCTCCATCATAAATCAGTAAACCTGTTACAAAGACATGCATGAACAGAATTTCATAATGAAACTGTTTTTACAAATCTTAAGAGGAAAATAAATTTTTTTTTAATAAAACATATATATGTTACCAGCTAGGTGTTTAAGTGTATTTCACGTTGACTATCATGACTAATTGTGAATTTTGATCCTTAAAAAATATTATAAACCAAAGGAGATTATGACCTTGTTATAGAGATTTGTACCAGAATTTAAATTAGTCCATGAAGACGGAAAACAAAGGACATATATCACTAATCAAAATAAAAGAGGACAGATAATTTGGTCTGTGGTGAATTTTTCATTTAGGCATTGCATCAAACAGTTGGTGAGCATAAGCAAAAATTCATGGCAAACCACACATGTATCAGCACAAACCAAACTCAAAAACAGAGAGGCAAAGACAATTTCCCATCACGTAAACACAATGGAACAAAAATCAGACCACTCCCTTTGCTTTTTCTCATCATAGGTATATATCTCATCAATCTGTGTATGTACGTATACAATAATACAGTTCAATCGTTATTGAATTGCAAGTCCAAAAAAGCTCTGATTTGGGTAATTCAGAGTACAAAGAACTGAAGAAAAATACCTCTGATTTGGGGAATTCAGCGTCGGTAGCGAAGAGCGAGGATGGGTGTTGATGCTGCATTGGGTTTTTGTTCTTTGCTGATCTTCCTTTTCAATGGTGGTGGACAGTCGCGGAGTTGCTATGGCAGTGGACTGATGTTGAAGAAGATTATGGGTGGTGAACACAACACCCATCTCTTTCTCTGTACTATAACACCTTGAAGAAGATTATGGGTGATGAGAGAGATCCACCATAGGTGAAGAGAAGAGGAGAAGAGAGAGAGAGAGAGGAAGAGGAAGAGGAAGAGAGGGGTTGAAAATAAAGAGAGAGAGACGCTGAAAATATATATCATTTTACACAATTAGCGACCAAAGATTTTTTAGTCGCCAATTAATTTGATAAATCCCTCCAAAATTTGAAATATCTCCCTCCAAATGTTTTAGTTTTTTGGCAACTAAAAAATTGTTTAGTCGCTGAAAACACACTTTTGCCGACCAAAAGTTTGGTCGCCAAACAAAAGTTTGGTCGCCAAAGATAAAAATTAAAATTTTATTTTACATTCAACGACTAAATAATTTTAGTAGCCAAAACTAATCATACAGCAACTAAAAAAAATTTTAGTCGCTGAAAACACACTTTTGGCGACCAAAAATTTGGTCGCCAAAAAAAAAATTTTATTTTTATTTTTCATTCGATGACTAACTAATTTTAGTAGCCAAAACAAATCATACAACGACTAAAACATTTTTTAGTAGCCAATTGTAGCATTTTTGGCGATTAAATTTTTTTTTAATCGCCAATAATCAATATACCCCAACTAAAAAAAATTAGAAGCTAAATATTGTACTTTTGCCGACTAAAAAAAATTTTGGTCGCCAATTCCACAAATTTTGGTGACTAAATTTTTTTTAGTCGCCAAAAGTGCATTTTGTTGTAGTGAATTTGGAATTGGTTCGATGAAATTGCATCTTGAAAGCTCGATTCTAGACAACACTCTCAGATTACCAACAGAATCTGGTAATGTCCCTGAAAAAGTTACGTTGCTAAGCACCAGGGTGCGAAGGGATCCATTTGGAGGAAACTGTGGCAAAACCCCCTGAAGATTGCTATTTTCTGACAAGTCAAGAGCCTCCAACGTTGATATTTGGAATATCTTTTCCGGAACCTTTCCATACAAGTTGGAAAAGAAGAGATGCAAGGATCTCAAATTCGGCAAGTCTACAAAGAACTCTGGAACTAAAGCAGACAGATTGTTCTGACTCAGTCGAATGTCGGAAAGAAACTCAAGCTTTTGAAGAGAAGAATCAATAGGGCCTGAAAGATAGCAATTGGATACGCTCAAAATTTGCATATAAGGCAGTGAAGACGAAATGGCCTCACACCATTGGCTACCCTGGATTGAAATATTTACCCCGTCAAGTAGGAGTTGTTCGAGCCCCATGAGGTTTTGAACAAGGGTTTGTAAATTTGGGTTTTCAAGTTTCAGGAAAGGAACTCTGGAGAAGTATAGAGTATCAGATCAAGAGTAACCAAATTTGTCATGTATAACAATTCAATTGGAATTCGCCCAGCAACATTTGCATTTGACAAATTCAGATATGTTAGTATGGTAAGTTTGTTGAATCGAATTTGTGTGAAAGTGAAATTATTGTAAGCCAAATTCAGGTTTTGAAGAAACTGGAGGCTAAAAAGAATACTCGAGTGGTTGATTCCACCAGGGATTGATTTTCTGTTCAGGTCTAGCCCAGTGACATGACCTGCTTTGTCGCAAGTCACACCCTTCCTACTACAACAATCGTTTATTTGAGTCCAATTTAGCAACTTGACAGAAACTACTGAATTGAATGTGAGGTTGTTCTTCAATTGGAGCAACAATGAGCTCTGATCACTGAGGCATTGGCTGTGTATTGCAACAGTACTAATGCATAAGATCAAGAGAATAGAGAAAAGCCAAGCAAAGAATGCAATTCTCATGTTTAAGGGTATTGTGAAGCAGAAGCACAACAATGGAAATGAAATGAATAGCTCAAGTTGGGAGTGGTGAATTTTTTATGATAGAGAAATCCAACAACTTGTCCATCTCCCAGCATTCTGTACAAGGCCGTATGAATAATTTTCAAATACACACAATGACTTGCAAACGACATGCTTATTCGGTCAAGCACGGGTTGAAAGGAGGAAAATACAACATCTTTTTTTTGCAGTTTTCAAAAAATTTTGCCCTACCTGTTCGTGAATAAGGAAAACATTGCCTTTTTTGTACAAACTATGAACAACATTTAACAGTGGCAAAACATTTTCTGAGACAGGGATTTCTACTTTCATCAGTATATGCTTCGATTTGTTTGTTTATTTTTGGGAAGTGGTTTGTGTAGCATTTTCTGAGCTAAGCATTTCCTTTAAAAAAATTTACAAGGATAGATTGGAAAGAGCTTTTTTATTTTTGAATAATATGGTTAAGTTGTTGTTGTTGTTGTTTTGTTTTTTTTTTTTTGCAGCTTCTCTTGGTAAAATAAGCTAACCTAAACTTATGGATTGTCAAATACATCTTACAAGTCACCTTGGATTCTTGTCCTCATAACTCTTCCTTTTTCGAGAGGACGACGCCTCTGCTTGCGAGCGGCTTTCTCCTGTAGAGGTTACCACAGCAACTCTGCTACTGCGGGAGTAGCGGTGGCTGTCGCAAGATCTGTGTAAAGGACCAGTGGCACTAAGGTTTCTAGCTACCTCAATCAAGGCTGAAAAGGTAGGCAGATTATGGTTCACCAAGAAAATTTTGTAGTCGCGTATGGCATCCTCCACACATATGCTAACTAAGTGAGCTTTATCCAATGGTTCATGACAGTCAACAGCTTTATCTTGGAACTGCTTAACATAGTCCAATATATCTTCGCCTTCTTTTTGGACATCTCGTCCAAGTGTGAGGGTTGTGACTTTCTCTTAGACTTGGAAGAACTTTGTATGGAACTTGTTCACCATCTTCTCCCAACTCTTGATCGAGTTGGGAGCCAAGTTCACATACCAACTGTAAGCCCTTTCGGTGAGTGATTTGGAGAACTCCCGAAGGCGCAGAGAGTGGTCACTACCATGGACACGAAGAGTTTCAATGAACTTCACCACATGTTCTCTGGCATTGCCTTGTTTTCCATCAAACTTAATAAACTTGGGCATTGTATACCCAGTTGGGTATGGCATAGTCGATATCTCCTAAGAGTATGGGGGCTTCACATCTGGGTCTGGGAGACATGGCAGTTGCTTCTTGCTACGCTCTTGCTCGAGCATAGCTTGTACATCGGCTAGAGTAACAAAGTGAGTGGGCTGGAATGGTCCAGTCTACTCCTGGGTAGCTGATCTAGTGGCTGTACCGTTCGCTTGAGGTACCACCAGAGGCACCCGGATCAGAGCCTGAACCTCAGGGAACAAGTTAGGCACTGGGTTCGAGACTGCTACAGGTAGAGGTGCTTGCACTGGAGCTGGTCTAGATGCCATGGCCATAATAGCCTCAGTGAGAGTTTGCAAGGCTACCAAGATCTCCCTCTACGTATCCTGGAGTGACTGAACTGCCTCAATCACGACATTGTTGTCATGGTCCTCCACGTGTGTTACTCCGCCATTGGAAGAGCCTTGCTATCGTGGGATTTGCTGAACTTTATCCTCTGCCATCTTTTCCAATGAAGTGTGTAAACCACTGCGGGTATGAACCATCAACAAAGTAGCCTCCCCAGCGGAGTTGCCAGAAATGTAGGGGGGTTCAGGGTTAAGAAAGTGATTAGATACGCAAAACTATGTTAATGGTCCAATAATGGTGGGAGTGGTTGGAGAATGAACAGCAGTAACTATCTAGGAGTTTGAGAGTGTATAGCTGGGTGAGAGTGAAGCAAGTGACTCAAGAAGAAGTGTATGACAGTGCACAAATGGGTAGCATCTCCTCCAAATCCCAAAAATTCCTTCTGTTGAACCTTGGGAAATGGGTCATATTTATAGGCTTTTCCTTGACACCAAGAGGACACCAAGTGGCCAAATAGAGAGAAGACATGTGTCCTAGGGGATCACATGGAATATTCTGCCTTGAGCCACCAGGTTGAAGGTGCCACGTGTCCCTCTGCATGTACTGTGTACTATCTGTTTGCCTCCGCAACTACCTTTTTTGAGCCTCACCAAGTGTAGTTGCGACCGGAGTGTTTGGCGCTGCAACTTCCTTTTGAGCCTCAATAAGTGCAGTTGCGGCGGGAGTGTTTGCCTCTGCACTCTCCTTCTCAGCTTGAACCTCAGCAAGTGCACTTGTAGCGGTGAACCTCGCCGCTGCACTTGCCTTCTCAGTTCTATTTTTCCAGTACATGCATTCTCAGGACTCCATTAGTCTGCTATCGACTATGTTCGTGCCCACCTCAGCGAAGCCTCCACCCGAAGCCACCTAACCACAAACTCCCCAGCTTCCCAGGGCAAAGGCCTTAGTACCAAGCCCAAGGGGGCTTCTTTAGTCCTTCCTGTGCGACTAAGGCAAGTCCATGACCTGGGTAATGGAAAGGGAGTCCCTTATACTCGGGCTACCCTGCTCCCATCTTCGCGGGATTGCCGCGGTAAACTGGTATCTCTGGGCCTACTATCAGCTCCAACCAGTAAGTCTTGGGGCTTGCTATCAGCGCCAAGTTAAATGAACTTTGGGGCTTGCTATCAACCCTAGGCTAGTAATGCCTTGGGGCTTGCTATCAGCGTCAAGCAGTAGCCTCTACTTGTAGAGGGAAGTCTCTCTCAAAGGCTGTTATCACCTTGGCAGGATATTCCCTCTGCAACTTAGTTGTTGCGGTAGTATTTCCTGCGGCGAGTTCAGATGGCAGGATCGAAGATATTGGAGATGGCGGCGCCAATAGAATGCCTCCGTAACTTAGGCGCTGCAAGTACCGCCTCTGCAACTTAGTTACATCGGCTTTCTCCTTCCCTCAGCAACTTCAGATGGCAGTAGAGCTGAAGTTATTAAAAATGGCGGCGCTGAGGCAAAGTGCCTCAGCAACTTTGCCGCTGCACATGTTCCCTCTGCAACTTGATTTGGGCATTTTTTTTCTCACAGAGTCCATATGGGGCCTTGGTGGGTCGAACCTGCCTCGACCCACTCGTCGGTCCACTTCCCTTGGGCTTTGGCCCATGTTCCTTTCTTGCCCTTGGTCGTCTCTTTGGGCCGACCTCGGTGCTTAGGTCCATACTTAGTTTGGGGTTTAATTTCTGACCCTCTACACATATACACAAGACGTACTACGTATACACACAAAATATATATATATATGGACTATATATACATACAGACACGTACGTAAATACAGACATACGAATACACAAATACATTAATACGGATACATATATATATACGAGCTATATACGATATACATATATGCATACACACGTATATATAGATTATATATACATATATACAGATACGTATACAGACACAAAAATATGGATACGAATACATCGAAAAAATATATACAAAATATATGCATATATGGTATATATATATACCATTACACATAACTCTCTATCTCTCCTCTGTTTTTGTCTCTATCTCTGCCTCGTTCGTCTTTGTCGAGCGCCGTGTCTAGTCCGTAATTTCCACAATCATGTCGCACCTGACTGACACTAGCCCTTGTTTGTCAAAGATTGCCTCGACAATCTGCTCTTCTTTGGCTTCTTCTTCTTCTTCATTTTCTTCTTAAACGAGGCCTACGAGAGAGCAGAGCAGAGAACTACACACTTCCTCCCTGCCATTACTCTGCCAATTTTTCCTTTGGCATTATACTCCCCCTGACATGGCTTCTTCTTCTCGTACTTTTTCCCTATTCCCCAACCTTAACACTTTCTCGATTGAAAATGCTGACACCGGCTCCTCTACGTCTCGACAAAGTGCCCCTTCTTTTATTCTCAACTTCCCTGAGATGTCAGTCCAGCAAATAATGACAGCTTAATATGACATTGAAGCCAACCACTATACGCTGAAATCTTGCGTAGAGACGGTGACCGCCATCTCCAATTTGTCTCACTGGATGCAGAATAGGAGAAATGAGGTACACCAGTTAAACGCCCACCTTTCTCTGCTCCAGAGTATGTACAAAGATGCTATAGCGATCCCGGTTGTCCCTTTACTATTATGTCGTATTCCGGACTTGGTTCCGTGAAGTTGGTAGTGGTATCTATCTTGTTATCGTCCTTTAATTCCACTTGATTGAGTTTTAGGATGTTTTGGGCAGGTTTGTTACAAGTTGGTTAGGCCTTGGTTTCATTTCCTTGTTGTTCAGTTTTTAGGCGTTCCGTTCGAGCGGGTCTTCTTACGCTCGAGCGGGGATTGCACACCTCCAGTATTTTTGTGTTCCTGCAAAACTTCTGCAGATGTGATTTTTACGCTCGAGCGGGTTTGTTTACGCTCGAGCGGTAGCGCTCGAGCGGGTTTGTTGGCGCTCGAGCGAGTAGTGCCTTTTCGGTGTAAGTTCTGGGAGGCGGAAATCTACGCTCGAGCGGACTGGTTTTCACGCTCGAGCGGAAGTGCTTTATTCTTGTGTCTTGGCGCTCGAGCGGGACTTATTGCGCTCGAGCGTTGTGTTCTCTGCTCGAGCGGGTCATACGTATATGAGTTATCCGCTGGGTGATTTTAAATCACTTTTTGCTGTCTTTCTCTCTCCTACTTTTTCTAAAAACCATTTTTGAGAGCCTCTCTCTCTAGAAACTCCCTTCTCTCTAGGGTTTGATCTAGTTAGAGTGTCCTCCTTCTCTTCGGCCTTTGTAAAAGTTGTGTGGATCGTCGAAGACGTCGTTTTGATCCGAGAATCTTGGTCTTTGGAGCATTTTGTTTTTTTACTTCTTCTCCATCCGAGCTCTAACTTCGAGGTAGGGATAACCTACTCCTTACTATGAGCTTTGTCTTTAAATTTTTGCATTTTGATATGTTGGGGGTTGTTGGGTAATTTCGAGAGAGTTTGGGCCTTTGTGTAATTTTACAAAAGTTAGAGTTTTTATTTATATAAAACCAAAATGCATGTTTGGCATGGAAAAGTGAAATTAATGTTGAAACATTAATGAAAATGGAACCTAAGGGTTATAATGTTAATTATGAAAAATGCCCTAATTACATTGATTGATTAATTTGTATAATTAATTGTTGGAAATGAGGGATTGACTTGAAAATGTGAAAATTGGAAGGGAAGGGGTTAAAGGGTGTAGTTGGATCATTTATCACTCACCTAGTTGAAATGTTGATCATATATCCATTGTTGCATTTATTTTCTGTATAGAAATAACTACTTTGGGCTATCGGTGGAGGATAGTCTTGATTGTTGTAGACAATGCATGATGATTAGGCAAACTGGAACTAATCGCTGGAATGTGTTGTTGAGTATGACGGTTGAAAGAATACATTATATTTATGTGTTCTGTGATGATGTGTATAATTATTGTTTATATGCATTGTGTTGTGTTGGAGGAGATAGGGGATGTACTCCACGGTTTAGGGGAACATAGGGGATGGACCTCTAAACCGGATGTTGTTGGGAGGTGATAGGAGATGGACTCCATAGATAGAGCTCATATGCTTATCTATTAATGTGTTGACAGAGCTCATATGCTTGTCATTGGAAGTGTGATAGTGCTCATATGCCTATCTGTGGAAGTGATGATATAGCTTGTATGCTTATCTGCTGGTGTGTGATATAGCTAGCATGCTTATCTATTATGAAATGGGAAGTGTTTGATATGAGTTACTGTCTCATATGAGTTGTTTGGCCAGGTTCTGAGCCATGGTTATAAATTGAGAATTGAAAAGAATTGGAAAATGGATTGTAACATGGACTAAATCAGAAGGGGCACTTATTAATTACAACTTTAATTTTTTTTTTTTCCATCAGATCCTTGAGGATATGCTTCGAGGTTGTGTCCTTGACCTTAGTGGGACGTGGGAGAGGCATTTGCCCTTGGTGGAGTTTGCCTACAACAACAGTTTTCAGTCTAGCATCGGTATGGCACCATTTGAGGCCTTGTATGGCCGACCTTGTAGGTCTCCAGTGTGTTGGGCCGAGGTGGGTGATGCACCTTTGTTGGGTCTGGAGTTGGTTAGGGAGACGACAGAGAAAGTTGAGCTTATCCGTAGGAGGCTTGTTACAGCCCAGAGTCGCCAAAAGAGTTATGCCGACCGTAGGAGGAGGCCTTTAGCGTTTGAGGTAGGTGATCATGTCTTCTTGAAAATATCACCTAGGCGAGGTCTGATGAGGTTCGGGAAGAGTGGGAAGCTATCCCCTCGGTTTATTGGTCCCTTTGAGATCCTCGAGAGGATTGGGAAAGTAGCTTATCGTTTGGCTTTGCCGCCGCAGTTGTCCGGAGTACATGACGTCTTTCATGTTGGTATGCTTCGGAAGTATGAGCCGGATCCGTCCTATGTGTTGGATTGGACCGACTTAGAGGTAGATGAGGATGCCTCGTATGAGGAGAGACCGGTTCGGGTCTTGGATAGGCGGGATCAAGTCCCGCGTGGTAAGACCATTCCCTTGGTGAAGGTTTTGTGGAAACATCACGGAGTGGAGGAAGCCACTTGGGAACGTGAGTTGGAGGTCCGCGAGAAACATCCGGACTTGTTTATTGATGAATAATCTTGTACTTAGATTTTGTAATGTTGTTGGACTTAAGAGCTTTATATATGTCTTAAGTTGTAAAACATTGGTAATGTTTTGGTATTAATGGAAGTATGTTGTAGAACTTACCTTGATATGGAAGTTGATTATGATATTGCATATGTTGGCTATATTGTAGAATTGGAGTTGTATCATGTATACTGATTATGATATGAACTGTGAACCATGTATATTGGAAATGGTTGGAAACGGAAGAAAATTGCATATTGATAATGAACTTGTAATATATGTTGTGAAATGCCTCTTGAAAAGAGATGGGATCGACCAGTAATGGGTCGAGTTGTTTAATATTATGTTGCAATATTGTTGAAAATGGAGAAAACCTATTTTTGAAGAACCTGTGTTTAATTTCGGGGACGAAATTCTTTAAGGGGAGGAGGTTATAGCGATCCCGGTTGTCCCTTTACTGTTCTGTTGTATTCCGGACTCGGTTCCGTGAAGTTGGTAGTGGTAACTATCTTGTTGCCGTCCTTTAATTCCACTTGATTGAGTTTTAGGATGTTTTAGGCAGGTTTGTTACAGGTTGGTTAGGCCTTGGTTTCAATTCCTTGTTGTTCAGTTTTTAGGCGATCCGCTCGAGCGGGTCTTCTTGCGCTCGAGCGGGGATTGCACACCTCCAGTATTTCGTGTTCCTGCAAAACTTCTGCAGATGTGATTTTTACGCTCGTGCGGGTTTGTTGGTGCTCGAGCGGGTAGTGCCTTTTCGGTGTAAGTTCTGGGAGGCGGAAATCTACGCTCGAGCGGACTGGTTTTCACGCTCGAGCGGAAGTGCTTTATTCTTGTGTCTTGGCGCTCGAGCGGGACTTATTGCGCTCGAGCTTGTTCAGATTTTTGTTCTTGGCGCTCGAGCGTTGTGTTCTCCGCTCGAGCGGGTCATACGTATATGAGTTATCC
This sequence comes from Camellia sinensis, assembly GCF_004153795.1. Taxonomy (NCBI): domain Eukaryota; kingdom Viridiplantae; phylum Streptophyta; class Magnoliopsida; order Ericales; family Theaceae; genus Camellia; species Camellia sinensis. The sequence continues at coordinate 7,209,964 of NW_021024687.1, forward strand.
GCTGGGTGATTTTAAATCACTTTTTGCTTGTCTTTCTCTCTCCTACTTTTTCTAAAAACCATTTTTGAGAGCCTCTCTCTCTAGAAACTCCCTTCTCTCTAGGGTTTGATCTAGTTAGAGTGTCCTCCTTCTCTTCGGTCTTTGTAAAAGTTGTGTTGATCGTCGAGGGCGTCGTTTTGAATCGTGAGGAATCTGTTCTTGGAGCATTTTGTTTTTTTACTTCTTCTCCATCCGAAGCTCTAACTTCGAGGTAGGATAACCTACTCCTTTACTATAAGCTTTTGTCTTTTAAAAATTCGCATTTATAATGTTGGGGGTGTTGGGGTTTAATTCGACGAGAGTTTGGGCTTTTGTGTAATTTTACAAAAGTTGGGGTTATTATATAAAACCAAAATGCATGCTTTTGGCATGGAAAATGTGAAATTACATTGTTGAAAACATTAATTGAAAAGTGAACCTAAGGGTATATAATGTCTTAATTATGGTAAAAAATGCCCTAATTACATGCATATCGATTAATTTTGTAAATTAATTGTTGGAAAGATGAGGGATTGACTTGACAAATGTGAAAATTGAAGGAGGAATGGGTTAAAGGGTAGTAGTTGCGATCATTATAATCACTCACTAGTTGAAATGTTTTTGATCATATATCCGATGTTGCATTTATTTTCTGTATAGAATAACTACTATTGGGCTAATGCGGTAAGGGAGGATAGTCTTGATTGTGTAGAACAATGCATGATGATTAGGCAAACTGGAACTAATCGCTGTTGGAATGTTCGTTGAGAGATATGAAGCGGTTTGAAAAGAATACATTATATTAATGTTTGTTCTGTGATGATGTGTATAATTATTGTTTATATGCATTGTGTTGTGTTGGAGGAGATAGGGGATGTACTCCACGGTTTAGGGGAAGATAGGGGATGGACCTCTAAACCGGATGTTGTTGGGAGGAGATAGGGGATGGACTCCGTAGATAGAGCTCATATGCTTATCTATTAATGTGTTGACAGAGCTCATATGCTTGTCATTGGAAGTGTGATAGTGCTCATATGCATATCTGTGGAAGTGATGATATAGCTTGTATGCTTATCTGTTGGTGTGTGATATAGCTAGTACGCTTATCTATTATGAAATGGAAAAGTGCTTGATATGAGTTACTGTCTCATATGAGTTGTTTGGCCAGGTTCTGAGCCATGGTTATAAATTGAGAATTTGAAAGGAATTGGAAAATGAATTATAATATGGACTTGTATGTCATGAAACTGTAAAGTGTGATAAGGAAAAGTACCAGTGTTGGCCATCTATCAACTGCTAATCTTTTAGTCATTGTTCATATTTGGTTTAGTATATTTCTACTGGGCTGTGGCTCACCCTATATGGGAATATCATTTTCAGGTACAGGTAGCATGCCACCTCCAAGGACGTAGCTTGGGAGGCTAGAGGCAGGCGGGCTTTTGTTGTTTTATTTCTTTGATGTATTACATGTATATTCAAGCCAAGGGCTTAAATTGTAAATGAGTTAACACTCTTTTGTTGTAACCAAGTGTTAACTTGGAAAGCTGTAAGCGTTTAGGGCATTTGCTTTTGTTGATAACATGTAATACTTTTGATAATGAAACTCTGATGAATAGAAGAAAGTGGAGCTTTTATATTTCAATTCATGTCTCTGTTGGTGGGTTTAGCGTTATTATTTTGAGGGCGTTACAGATGCTTGGGCAGAGATTAGCATATTGAAGATGCAAAACAAGGAACTGAGACGACAGGCCAACCAATTTAATGGTTGGCGGGGAGTAATTTCTTTTGAAAACTCTGGAAATGCCAAAGCAGAGTCTTCTAGGAATCCCTGAGAGTAAAGATGAAGCGAGGCATCTGATGGTAGATTCGAGCGATGAGGTTGTGTGCAAATGAAGTCGGTTGTAATCTTTGTCACCGAGTTACTACCGGAAACTGAAAAAATGCCTATCTCTCTATTTTTCTGTATTTTTCATTTTTTTTCTGTTTTTCCTCTTTTTCTTTTTCTTTTTCTTTTTTTTTTTGTTTGTTTTTCTGTTTCTGTTTTGCTTAAGGGGGAGCACTAAAGCTTCAGAATTTCCCTCTTTGTTTTTGAATTCTCTTTTCTTTTTTGCTTATAATGTTGATTGGGGCTTCACCTTAAGTTTCAATAAAATATGTTCTGCTTGTTTTGCACATCATGGCATGAATGACACAGCATTTGAGCTTGAAAACATTTTGTTTGAATTTGAATTTGAGAATGATTGAATTTTAATAAATTCTGAATTGAACACTGAGCCTTCAACTGACCGAAAACCAAAGAATGACTCAATGAAAGAAAAACAAAGCAAAAACAATCAAAACACACCTATTTACACTTGTTTGGAATGAAAGACCCTCAAAACATGACTCAGAAGGACGCACCATTAAGCCTAAGAAAATTATGCAATTTTTTCAGTTCTAGGTTCGTAAACTAGCCGGCCGGCAAACTAAGTGGCTGGCCGACTGATTTATGAATCACCCGGCTGCACGAACTAATGAATTGGCTGGAAAAGTGGCCGTGTGGCTAGACAAGTGGCCAGAAATAAAAAATGACTCAATGACACTACCAAAGACGACTGTTACACATTTTTCGGCAAGTGAACTGACAATGGCGACTTTCGAGAATACGGAAAAAAGATAGAAAATCTGACTTCACTGTGCCCTTAGTTCATTGCTTTTACTGATTTTTTGGTTAAAGAGATTTTGACCTATATGAGAGTTAGATTAGATGCTTGTTCCACTCTTTGTTTTGAAATTAAGTAAGTCAAGTTGTGAGCATTGAAAATTTTCCTTTTTGGGTCCAATAAATGGTCCGGTTTTGGAAAAAGTGGAATAATTTTCAAGAAAATAGTCAGCTTCACTAAAAATCCTCAAAATTTGTTTTCCCAAATGACTACTACCCAACCAACATGGAATTAACCCTTGAAATGCACAACCTCTAATTAGATAACCCGAATACGATTTGTCTTGCAATTGAATCTTGAAGAAGGAATAGGACAACCGAATTGAACGGAGATGAGCCAATTGAACATGGATAGGACAGCCGAGTTGAATAAGGATACATCAATCAAATATGGACGAGACAAACGAATTGAAAATGGTTGGGGTCGAACTTCATAATGAAGTTGCCTACGTATCCCAAAAATAGGAATAAGGTCTTGCATAGTTCACGGGTAAGTCTTACTCAAGTATTTTCACTCTCCTTTTGTACTCTAACTTTTACCAAAGTCGCCCTTCCCGGTTTTTAACCTTGCGAGCTTTTCTTGTTTTTTTTCATTTTTCTATTTTTCTATTTTTTTCATTTTTCATTTTTTCATTTTTTTTCATTTTTTATTTTTTTTTTATTTTTTTTTTGCTGTAACTTTTGCTTGGGTCGCCCTTTCAGGTTTTCGGCCCAGCAAGCCTCTCAAGGGTAGTACCTTTATAGCTTGTCCATGTTGATTGGTTGTGAGATCTCTAGGCCATCTAAATTCATGAAAATAGCTATTCTTCCTGACTAGATAAATTTGATGATTTTCGGGACCCCTCTAATTGAATCTAAATTTGCCCGCAATGTCATAGATAGAAACTTGTTTGTCCTTTGGCAATAAATCTCCTTCTCTCGAATTTCGAGATTTAACTTTCATTGCCGGTCCTCATTGACTTAAGAAACGATCTAGTTTGAACCTTCGATCACATCCAACCTTTTTGCCCCTAGTTCAAGGGCTACTTTCAATCCGGCTATACAAGCCTCACACTCTGGTTGAGTTTTGAAAATTATGAATCAAGGTTTGAAAGCTAGGGGGATCAAGTCTCAAGGTCGAGAGTGATCCTATGCTGTGCAATCTCAGGATCAATTTCTGGCATGTCTTCGTAGGACCAGACAAAAATATTTTTTTTGAAATATTTTAATAAAGCGACTAACCGCTCGTGCTCCTTGGAAGACAGTACAGAACCAATCTGGAGCTAGCTAGGATCTTTCTCAATACTCACATTAATAGACATGATTTCATTCATTAAGGGCTTAACATGCCTAACTTCCTCTAAGTTGATCAAATTTTGAAAATCTTGAGGAATTCCTTCCTATTCATTTTTATTGAAGTTTTGGAAAAAGTTTTGAAAATTTCGGTCAATGCAATGATTTAAAGGCACAGAGAAGTAGGAAAAAATTACTGCATTTCATTTAGAAAATCCTGGCTCAATGGTGAAAACAGACTCACAAGCGAAGTGAAAAGACAGACATAAACATGACAGTGATGTCCGGGTTATCACCTCCATAATCACTAGACTCTAACTCACAAAACTAACTCGATCTTGATTCCATCTCCACAGACTTGGCGGAATTAGGTTCAAACTCAATACACAATTCAGAAAATAAAATGAAAACATTCTCAAATTGTTAACATCAGTGCGTGTCATCCACCATGTCTGCAGTAAAATGCGTGCAATTAGCACGCGGTCCATCCCCGATCACAGAACTAGTCACATTATCCCCCAAATTCATTGATCCAGTGCCGATAGACTTTGTAAGACCTAGTGGGATGATGACCTTGTTGTCAATTAGGTCTTGAATTTCATTGCGAAGGTGAAAACAACGGTCAGTGTCATGTCCAGCTTGTTGATGGAAGACACAATACTTAGTAGAGTCATATCTAGCTAGAAAGCGATCAAGGAGAGGCCAAGGGTCAATGTGATGACCACCTCCTTAATTTAGCACATTAATTATATTGATTATATGTTTATCGTTAATTATGTGATAATGTGTTATGAAGTGTTATAGATTGGCCATATGATTATTTGAATTGTGTTATTGTGGATAGACATGTTAGAGTGAAAATTTAACCTGTTTGATTCGTTAATTTTTAACAAGTTAGAATTAAATAATAGGATAAGAATTAGAGCCTAATTTACATTACTATAATTAAATTTAGTTTGATTTGAGATCATATATGATAAGGATTAATTTAATTTGAGTGAAGTTGATTTAATTAATTTAGTAGCCTAATTAATTTAAGCCTAATGTAATGTATGTAGGAGATGAGGACTAATAGCCTACTCATCAATTGAATAAGAGTAGAAGAGAAGTGTAGTGGGTTTGGTTTTGCACCTTAATAGACATACACGTAGAGAGAGACAGAGAGAGCCTTTGAGAATTCAACAACGAGAAGGGATAGAAGAAAAGAAATGGGAGAGGAAGAACATTGAAGAAAACAATTTAGCTCTTCACATTACCATCAATCTAACGTAAGATTTTTATTCAATTTCTTGAAATTGAACTCCTACACTCATCATCTTCTAAAATATAAGGTTAATGAGGATGAACTCTTGGTTAATTGGGAGTTTTAATGTTGTAATTAACAATTAGACCATGCAAGCTAAGTTAGAAAGGAATTGAAGGAATTTGGCCTTGAATTCAACATGCATGGCATGAATTTATGACATTGTTGTTTACACTTATATTTTCTTGCATAATCTTCATAATTCTAACGGTTTTGAAGGGATTTCTCTCATGACTTTTGGAATTGGATTTTTGAAACACATGGTTTATGGTTATATACTTTCTTTGGAGCCTTGATCAATTAATTAGTAGCATTAGCCCAAATTATGGACATGCATGGTTTTATTGTTGTTTTCATATGTCATTTCTTACATGGTTTTACAAAATTGAAAAGGAAACCTCAAAGATGTGGGTTTGGAACTCATGAAGATATATATTGATGATTTTACACTTTAGTTTCAAGAACATGAATTTTGCATGGACAATTGTTTATTTTGAGTTGAGTCATGTGTTGAAATTGAGGTTGGAAATTCAAGTTGTTATTGTTACAAGAAGTTTTTGAAGTATAATGCATGGTTTGAAGCTGGAATTTTGTGAATTTGTGGTCCCAATTAAAGAGCAGATTTCGGCCCACTTTTCAACCCAAACCGCTCGAGCGGCCAACCATCATTAGCCCAAGGGTGCACATTGTTTGACCACCGCTCGTGCGGCCAAGGCCATCGCACGAGCGGCTAGGACCACCGCACGTGTGGCCAACAAGACAGTCCTGGTTTTGTTTTTTGCTCCACTTTTCCACCTTCTGGGCCTCCGTTTGCATGACTTTAACGTGTTTTCATGTGCATTTGCATTCATGGTCATATCATATGCACGAAGGAAGTAACTGAGTAAGAAGCAAACAAATTGAATAGATGTAAGTACCGTACTGAATAGGAATGATTATATAATAGAATGACTTGTTTATAATGGAGTTATGCTTGAATTTATTTGGTTAGGTCGGGCGCCGCATCGTAGTACAACTTTAGCGCGTATTTTGAGGAGCCCACTGTGAGTAACAATGTTGAAAAGCTATGTTCAACTATAATTATCTTATGGATGATTAACTATACTATTTTATGAAATGTTATTGTTACTGAATGAATGTTTATCCTATTTTATAACTGTACTCATGGCATCCAAAGCAACTAACTGTTACTGCTACTATTACTGTTACTGTTACTGCTACTGTTATAAAGATCTCTGTCAGTTCTAATGTTTGGAACTACTGTTTACTGTTTTGATAGCCATCAATCGACTGTTCGGTCTTTTAAGACCTACTGTACTATTCTACTATTGGATGTACCACATATGACTGTTATGATTTCTAAATGATTGATATGACATGAAATATGAGTCATTGATTGAATGAATGATCTACTGATGCAATTGACTGTTTTAACTATTGAAAGGACATCCATTCTTAACCCCTTTACACATTTGTTATTCACTGGGCTTAGCTCACTGTTTCTATATGTATGTATGTAGGTGATCAGGCACCAGATCGGACTTAGCGGCATCGACCAGAACCCCTGTTTTGTCAAGCCAACCAATTGTGTCTCACTACGAGGTTCCGAACCGTAATGTGTCAAGGCTTTTTGGGTGATCTAAATCCACCATTTTTTGACTGTTATTTGGATTCCTAAGGATGTTTTGTAATTTGTTTTAGCTTTGGGATTTAATTCCCTAACACGTCTCTTATTTTGTACATATGTTGGGATCTGGACTTAAACTTATGTGTGTATCGAAACATATATATATATATATATATAAGTTGTTTGTTTATTTAGGTCCTCACAGCTCATTGGATGTTGTTGTAATTATTGTTCGGCTTCCGCCGGCTCTTTTTCATTGTATTATTATCATTATTGTTAAACAGGCCTTCGATAATCACAGATTACTGGCCGGTTACGACGCTAAACCTATAGGGGCAGGTTTGGGTCATAACAGTCAAAGGGTTTAAGATGGCCTTGTCTTATGAGGATTTGGAGGGCTTTGGATGGAGGCACGAGGAGGGGATTGAAGACACGAGTACCAGTCCTGGAATTTTTGATAGAGGAGTTGGCGGGTATTGACTGGGTTTGGATATCTCCTGCGAGTGTAGGATTGGAGCTAGAAGGGGTGTTTCTGGTAAGGCATCCATTTTCATGGCTTACCCCCTAATTCAAAGTGCCCCCAACCTGGGCGCCAAAAGTGTCATCCATAGTCTTTGCAACAACTGTAAGGGCTTATTGTTTGTTCAGGCTCTTTGATCTTTAAAGTCTCAATAGTCCATTGGAGTTGTGTATAAGGGTCCATACTTGCCTCGACTTTATACATACCGCTTGTTTTAGCCTTGTCAAGGGATTGGGTGGCTATGTCTGGGGACATGATATCACCCAGGCTTGAGATATGTTTAGGTTGGCTTATTCCAGTTTTAGCTCACCCCAAGATTGGGGAGCTTTTTGACATGAAATCTCTGGCATGTGATGCGGTCAATGATGGAGCCAAGATCCCAAAAGCTAAATCTGTCACAGTTCTCTGAAGATCTTTAATCATACCCAATATCTCAGAAGTAGTGGGTTCAAGCAGTGGTGCCCTCGGTGTATTTGAACTGACTTGGTCTTGATGAATTGGTTGGGATGGGCTCTTTGGAGTGGGTTGGAGTTGAATTGGGCTATTTTGGAGTTCAATTTTTGGGGTTGGAGATGATTGGGATTCAAGTGCGTCTATCATACACAAGTCAGTGCTTTCTGGGATAAACACCTCAGGCTTGGGTAAATAAGATGGAGTGATGTATATGATGGGGTTGTAGGTGGATGATAGTGTATGGATTAGGTTGAGGTTAGGAAGCGGTAATGCACGCTCATGAGCTGACAATGGGTTAATGGAGGCACGGGGTCTTTTTGGTGGAGCTATGATCTCATCATCAATAAGATCCTGAATCTTATGACGGAGGCAGATGCAATGGTTTGTGTCATGACTGTGTTATTAGTGATAAGCACAGTGTTTAGTGGGGTCATGTCTTGATAGAAGAGGACTTGGAAGGCGTCGGGGCTCTAGGAGCTCTAGGTGCCCTTTTTCTAGCCGAATTCTCAAGGCTTGAGAGAGATCCATGTAAAGAGGATGGAAACTTCGGGCTTAGGGCCAAGTTGAAGTGGCTTGTTTTAGGCTATTACCAACAAAAGGGTTTTTGGTAAGAGTAGTGGATGTGTTTACTTTTGAGAATTTTGTAGCTGTGCTATCATTAGTAGTAGCATTGGAACTGCGAACAACATTCTTTCTCATAGGCTCATTACCTTCCACAATGATCCCCTGTCTGATGGCATCCTCGATTTGAACCCCAATTTCATAGAGGTCTTTAAAGTTGAAAAGTGGGAGAACTATCATTTTCTGTAGTAACCTTCCATGCAGATTTCTAACAACCATACGAACTTGATCTTTCTCTAGAGGTTTGTTTGCCATCATTGCTGCCTTGGCGCCCTATCTGGTGATGAAGGTGACAAAACTTTCATCCGGCTCTTGGCAGGCTGCCTCTAACTCCCGGGTGGTCACTTTAATCTAAGTGTTATAAGCATACTAGGTGATAAAGGCCTTGGCTAATTGTTCCCAACTTTGTTTCACCGAGTCCTCTAACTTGGCATACCAGATGGCAGCCACACCTGACAAAGTCCATCCGAATAGAGAGTTTTTACGGACGAGTCAAACCCATAGGCTTCAAAACATCAGAGAATAGGCAGATGTGCACCATAGGGTCACCAGATCCATTGAATTTATCAATGTATGGCATTTTGAATCTCTCGAGAAACTTTACAATTGTTTCTATATACCCGTCTTCAATGTCTAGGGTTGAATTAATTCCTTGTAACCTTTTGAATAGTTGTTCCAACTTAGCCAGTTTCACCATAGTTGGATCGAACTCGGCTGTTTCTAAGGGTGTATTATTCGTTGGTGGTGGAAGAGGAACTGGGCCACCTGACAATTTCACAGGAACCCTGAGGTCCTTTGGTAAGATAGGCTCGGGAAGTTCCTCAATTGGTGGAGGTGGAGTTGGAAGTGTATGCGTCACCGGAGGTGGTTGGGTACTGGACGCCCCAGATAGGCGTTACAACTCAGCGAGAGCGTCACCCTGGTTGGTGACCATACTTTGGACAGTTGATGGAGCTTTCGCTCTTCTTCTACGTGTTCGATGACATTAGCTACCCCTAAAACAAATCCGCAGTTTTACAAAGTCTACCAGCATGAATCCATAGAACTTGGGGGATACTTAGACTGTTCTGAAGCTATGGTGCTACAACGACCTAGCAAAAACAAAACGGAACTCTTAATCAAAAATTCGACAGCACTTCGGCTCAAATCGCACAACTGATCATTTATATGCCCCATCGAAAAAATTGAACCTCATAAACTGACATGCCTGAACCACTGTTCAAATTTTGAGAACCCCAGATCCTATACATTGCACATAGTAGGAAAGAGAACAAACACCCCTATGGAGGGGTAGGGTTATCTTGTCCTACCTTTGAAATGATCTAGGGCTTCACTATTCACCCAAGTGGCATCATACATCCTGAAATAGCGTAGCATACTGCCCTCAGTTTGGAAGTTACTAGAGCTTGTTACATGCACTAGGTCAGTCTAGTCAAAAGGGGTACCTCAGCAAGATATCGATATACTTACTCAATCCGGCGGATCAAGTACGTGGTAATCCTCATTCCAAGGCTTGTGCTCCCACCATATTAGAGCCCATGTTCGCCTATCCGCCTGAAGCCGAATAGCCGTCCAGGATAACAGGTGACATGCACGGGACTTAGGCGCACCATGCATGCAATGCAATGAACATATAATGGACATAAAAACATATCATGGAGTTCGAGTCAAGGTTTCTTAATAATCCTCAACAGAGTCGCCAGAAATTGTAACATGCCCAAGCGGTACCCGCATGCGTTAAACAATTTGGACCTTCAGTCTCTTTGATCTAGTTTCACGAGTGCAATGTGAAACATAGATGAGAGTCCAAATTTGGCAACTTTTATTGAAAATCCATTTTATTGCAAAATATTGCCAAAAATGGATTGCATCATCAGATTTCAAAGTCGCCACCTAATATTTTGAGAAAATAAGGAAACCCGTGACTCGTGCCAAGGCCACTGTTCGTCGTAACCAAGGATGCTTGGCTCGGAACCTTAGGTATAATGGGGGAAGGCCATTAATTGAGCACCCCTACTCACCTAATCAAAAGATTGGCCTTTACTAACCATGATGTGATTTTTATTGACTTTATGTGTTCATATTCTGATTATTAGTAATCCTAAAAATTACTATGTGAAGCAAACAAAATATAGACTGTGTTGTCCATTTTAGAAAAACTTGATTTCATTATCTTGAAAATGTTTTGAATAGTGTAATCATGAAAATCAATTTTATTCCAAATTAAATAACACAACCTATCATTCATTCATTTTATTCATTTATCAAATGTATTCTATATTAAGAGACCTAACATCTATTTGAGCAGCATAACTCGGCAATAAAAACTTTTATTCATTCTACCGAAGACAATGAAAGTTTTGGGGCAATTGTGGTGGCCCAAAAAATATTAGATTATTGGAGGTAACCCAAACAAGTCCTAACAATGCACACAGCCCAAGCAAGGAAGCCCATCAAGCAAATATCACACCCACATATATAAAGAGGGGTATGTTTTCTCATCTTTGCAACACAACACACACACACTCTTCAATTTATCATCTTCTCTCTTTGATTCAAGTTGCTAACTTCATCATCGGAGTGTCCCTAGTCGACAACCCCGGTTGGGTGACGCCAACCATGTCTACCTTTGCAAATCTACAAGAGTAAAACTCATCTCTTCGTTGGATCTTTTTAACAATCCATGTGAGAAGTTTTTGAGTCTCACAAACACATTTTAATATTATTTTCGTTAAGAAATGTCATAACATTTTTAAATTTCTTATGTAATTCCATCCAACTAATTAAAAATGTATATAAAATAGGATTTTAAAACCAATATATCTATCTATCTATTCTATTATAAAGTGAACACCTTTAGTGGTGTGATGGAATGAGTGAGACTCAAACCTTAGACCTTTGGTCTAATGAAAAAGACTATTATTATTTGAGTGATACATAATATATAATAAATATTTTGTTTTACTTTTTACTTATTTGAATTACACACAAATAGTGTTAATTGTTTTTTGATTGAAGATGATATACATTTTTTTATCATAATTAATCTGGTAAAAAAATATAAGATAAATTATACGGATAAGGGGTCACTGCTGTGCGTGAAGCACAGCAGTGACTGTGGTGCCTCAATTTAAGGTGTATTATGGCTTTATTTTTATCATCCAAATCGTTCATTTTGTAGGGTTTGTTGAGTACTTCATGCCTACCAAAAATCATATTAATCGGATATCAAAAACTATATGATCGGTAACCAAAAAAATAATTAACAAGTTTTATTTTGAGAAATAACATAAATAATATGCAGTTCGATCATATAGTTGTTGATATCCGATTAATATGATTTTTGGTAGGCATGAAGTACTCAACAAACCCTACAAAATGAACGATTTGGATCATAAAAATAAAGCCATAATACACTCTAAATTGATGCATCACAGTCACTGCTGTGCTCCACGCACGGCAGTGACCCCTGTTCCAAATTATACTAACCTTTTTTAGGTTTGAACAAGAGTACGTTAAGTCCGATAAGTTTGATTTTGTAGGACTTTCAAATAAGTATTCACCAAACATTCGTAATCTACCAAAGCCCTTCTCATAAAAGTCATCTTTGAAAGTTCATTTTCAGAAAGAACTTTCAACTACAAGAAGTTACACCAAACATGTTCTTAGGCCTCGTTTGGGAACTCTCCTTTTTAGTCAAAAAAGTTACTAAATTAGTTAAATAGTCAACAACCCATACCAAAAAGTCAAAGATTCTCTTTTCTCTCTACTTTTTGCACATCTTTTCGTAAAAAGTCAAAAAATCATCGCAAACATACTAGTTTTTTTTATCTCATATTTTAGCCCAATAACTAAAAAATTAGTAAATTAACCTGTTCTCAAACGAGGCCTTAGCCTATTTCCAAGTAAGGCCTCAGTAAAAATAGTAGACAAGCAAAATTTTTATATAAAAATTTATACAAAATGATGCTAAAGTACGAAGTAATATCTTTGTTACTGAGAATGGTTAGTGAGCTCGTTTAGGATGTCCAGTTGGGTCTAAAATAGCTATATGAGATAAAATAAGTTATCTTAGTTAAATAGGACAAAATGTCACATCCAATCCATAATTATTTTATTTTTTCTCTCACAAAAGTCAAAAAATCCAAAAAAATCAATCCCATACGAAATTTTTTAATGCTAGACTAAAATAATCAAAAAATCAAAAAACCAACCATCATCCCCAACCAGATCTATAAATGTTCACATCATTTGTATCAAAATTCAAAACAAACCCTCTATTTACAGTATTATACAACTTCAAAAAGTAGGTTGAGAAACATTATTTATGCGTCATTTTACAAAAACGCTGGAAAGCTATGCCCTTCTCTAGTGCAGCTAATTTTGTATACAGTTTTATTGCTATTTATAAATATCTAGTGTTTAGTTCCTCCAAAAAAATGATTATTTTCCTTGCTTTGAGTTTGGGAAGTTGCTAAAATAAACAATTTATTTATTTATTTGATAAAAATTAAGTAATTTCCAAATGACCACTTACTCTTTCTTATCTGTTTTTTTTTTTTTTTTCCTAAGTGGTGTCTCTTTTTTTTTTTTTTTTTTTTTTTTTTGGTATGGGGTACTCATTTTGTTGAGTGTTAAACCCATGTTTTGGATCAGAAATTTAGATAGAGAGATGAGAAACAGAGAAAAAGAAATTTTACTCATTTTTTTTGTTTTTTATTTTATTTTAAATTCTTAAATTTATGATTCAAATACAATCTGAATAAAAATAATAAGTAAACAAAATTTTATTACAAAATTTATATGGAATGACACCAAAGTTTAATTTTAAAAATTATGAGAGTGAACGTTAGAATAAAACGACGACAAATAAACACACCATTCTGTCTAAGAACAACACTTCAGTATTATCCAACTTCAAAAAGTAGTTTGAGAGACATTATTTATGCATCATTTTCCATTGAGGAAGATACCCAAATCCATTTACTTCATTTCATTTCCATGCCCCTCTTTTTCACGCCATTGATCTCTCTTTTCATATCTACCATGCAACCCACAACCCTCTCTCTCTCTCTCTCTCTCTCTCTATCTCAGCATTTATCCATCCAATTATTCCAAACATCTACCAGTCAAACTAAAAAGAAAGTTTTAATATGTAAAAGAAGATAGAAAATGAGGCAAAAAGATCAGTAGATATTAAAAATCAAAGGGAATATACACACAAAATTCAGAACTATGCAGAATATGCGAACAGGTGGCTCAAGCCAAACCTAGAACTTAATATACCCGAGGAAGCATAAAAATGCTGTTCTTTCCACTTATAGCAGCAGTGATAAGTATTTACTGAGGGTTCGGTGGTCAGCTATTTGCAGCAGAGACTCTGGAGCCCCATTCAAGCAGCTCTTTGCTCATGTCGTCCTTATGAACAATCACTTCTATGAAGCACAAGCAATCACTCTTAGCACCCATTGCTGTATCAATTGCTTCGATGAGCTCTTCCTCATAGCGCACCTGCAACATTAAGGACAAAAAAAAAAGGTTTTTGTGATCTCTAATCGTCCCATTTCAGAGTTGATGCATCAAACCGAATGTGCATTGAGCTTCCCAACTCACCTTAGCTGTCCAGCCCTTGCCTTCACTGTTGTGGATTGCATCGACCACAAACCAGTGTAGTTCCAGTTCTTGATCACATTGTAAGGACCATCATGGATCTCAACTTCTATGGTGTATCCCCCATTGTTTATAAGGAAGATGATGGTCCTCTGTTCACATCTCAACATTGTTGACACATCTTGTGCAGCCACCTGTGAAGCATTCACAAATTCAGGAGATAATCAGTAGTGAATCCCATTATTTCAATCCTTGAAGTATGGAGTCTTTCATATTGTGCATGCAAGGTGATATAAGCTGAAGATATACAAGCATAGACAGCAATACAACACAACCGTTCAACATACAGTGGGAAATATTGCAGAGGAAGTCAACAATCTTCCAGAACATTAGGAGTAACTCATACAGATTTAATTTGAATTGGAAGAAGCATTCTTTTTCTTTCCCGAAATAGAGATCTATGTCGTATTTTTTGAGATAAATAGGAACAGCAGAGAAGTGATTGCCAGAATTCATATGAAGTATCATTAGGAAAATTTACAAGAATCAAAACGATATGGAATACAACAAAGATGGATATGTATGCATAAATACCTGAAAGCTACCATCACCAATGCGAGCAATCACTCGCTTATTTCGTGCAGCCTGTGCATATCCAAGAGTTGCACCTACAGCCCAGCCAATTGATCCATATTGCATCTGGAACTCGTACCTGCAAACCCCAATTTCACAATGTTGTTGAATCATAAAGTGTAATAAAAAATAAAAAAATAGATAATAAAAACAAACGCAACATTCTCTCAGCCACTTACCCACATCCCTCGGGCAATTTCAGTTTCTGGCAATTAAACCAAGAGTCCCCAGTCTCAACAATCACAGCCCTGTCACTTGACAGCATCTTCTGAATGTGGTGGAACAGAACATTGACCTTTAAGGGCTCGTTAGGCTCACACTTGAGAGGATGTCCCTCGGGAACGTAGATCCTATAGTAATTATCATAGGCAGTTGCGTTGCGCTTGAGCCGCTTTGACAGAGCTCTCAAGAAATCCTTCATCGTAACACACCCAAACGCAGCCCATTTCCAATCACCACACGTTCAGGCTGCACGATGATCGCCTTCTCTCTCTTCAGAAGCAGAGAGTACCCAACAGAGCTGTAGTCATTGAAAATGGGTCCTGCAAACAAGTAAGCATCGGCAGATTCAACAATTTCTGCACAGAAGGCGGTGCTCACGGCACCCCAGTAAGTCCCAATGAAATGGGGATGGTTCTCTGGCACAAGTCCTTTTGCTGATGGCATCACGGCGACTGGATAGCCACAGGAATTGGCCAATTCAACAAATGCATTAGAAGCCTTTGCCACTCGCAGTTTCGGCCCAGCCACCAACACTGGCTTCACTGCCTTGTTCAAGAACTCTACTGCTGCTTCCACTGCAGCCTCCAAACCCATCTGATTACTCAATCTGTACACCATTAAAATCAAAATCAATATAAATTGAACCAAAATATATCATTCATACGTGTACACACTCACCACTGCAATACACACACATATATATTCATATTAAAGCACACAACTCATAACTTTATCACGCTTTTTTCTATTCCGAAAATACCAATAAAATTAGTAACTGCTAAAACTCCATGTCCAATAATTATTAAATGGTTTTCAAATTCAACCATCATTCGTTAAACTGGTCAAAAATTTCTCACTTGCACAAGTCAGTAGGTGTAAACACTTTCTTGGTCATGCTTTTTTGATTTTCTAAAAATAGTCATAACAATTGATGAGTTTGAAAACTGCATGCAACAAAATCAAACTGATTCAAATAATTAAATCTCATGAAAGGTTTCTACACATCTTCTTCATTCATATGCTAAAGATCTTCACACACACATCACTAGTATTTATATATATATATATATTCGACAAGATCAAATTATCGAAGTTTTACCTGGGAGAGATTGAAAATGGAACTGGCTCGCGGCTAAAAGTAGGATGTGGAATTGCCGGCAGGTTACAGCTAACACTAATATAGACAGGTTTGCTTTCTTTCAATGCGGTTGATATCGCGTTATCGATCAGTTCATGTGCATCCTCCAAGTTATTCACAACTGCCTAATTGCATCACAATCCACAATTCACTCAAAAACATTCACTTCAACTCACATCATACATACGCATCCACACACACATTATACAAACAGACCTCACTCAATTGGTGTTCGATCGAGCAAAACTTGCCTTGATTTTGAAACTCAAAAATAAAATATTTTCGAAAAAATCTATTAAAAATAAATAAAAATAAAAAAAAATTTACTAAAAATAAATCTGTACATTTTCATTTTAAAAAATAAAAAAATTACGTAGATTTAAAAACACACGAAAATTCAATAACAGTTTTCAAAAACTAAACTCCACAGACCTGGTAGCAAGTAACGGTTTGAAAGCGGCGAAGCTCTTCACTGAAATCAGGTAGTCCGATGGTGTGATGAAGAATTCTATTAGTTCCATAATCATTCGAATTAGGACCGCCCACGATACAGATAACAGGGAGATTCTCACTGTAAGCTCCGGCGATGGCGTTGATGACGCTGAGGCCTCCGACGGTGAAAGTGACGACGCAGGCGCCGACGCCGCGGGTCCGAGCGAAGCCGTCGGCGACGTAGCCGGCGTTGAGCTCGTTGCAGCAGCCGATGAGGTTGAGGCCGGGCTTGGCGAGGAGGTGGTCGAGGAGAGTGAGGTTGAAGTAGCCAGGAATGGAGAAGACGTCGGAGACGCCGATCTGGACGAGGCGGCGGGCGAGGTGGCGGCCGAGGGTGGAGTCGAAGGCGTTGCAGAGGGGAAGGGAGGTCTGGAGAGTTGAGACGAAGCCATTGTGAGGTAGGGTTCCGATGACAGCGGTGAAAGGGATGGTGGAGGGTTCGACTGGTCCGATCGTAGTGTCCATTGATGATGATGATGATGAAGAAGATGAAATAGAACAGCACAAATAGAGTTTAAATTGTGCTTGACGAAACCAGGAGGTTTTGTCGTTTGTGGTGTTCTGGTTTGGAGAAGGCTTTTGGGAAAGCGTTGGGTGGTGTGTGATCTGATTGCAAATATTATTATTATTATTATTAAAATTACTTTAAAAAGGTGATTTTAGAATAGAATAGAAATGCGGTGCCCAAAAAATAACCCGGTGGTGTTATAAAGTAGCATGTGGACCCAACCGTATATAAAGGTGGAGAATTGATTACATATTTCTTATGGGAATTGTAAAGGTTGCGTTTGATTTTTTTTGGAATTAAAAAAGTTAATTTTTTTTTTAAATTTATATTTAAATATACAACTTAAAATTACTCAAAATATTATTTGGGATGATCTAAATAAGTATACTTTTTGACTTTTTATAAAATATGAATTGAGTTTGAAGTGATGTGATAGAGAGGTGATGTGATTTAAATAAAATGACAAATTACAAACACCCCCCTCGAGATTTGGCGAAAATACAGATTCCCCTGAGGTTTGAGAAATTACATCCCGCCCCTGAGGTTTATATTTTCATAACAAATTGTCCCATGAGGTTTTTATTTTCATACAGATTCCTCCTTAAGTTCTCCTAATTTGTTATGAAAATTTGACCCTCAGGGAGCAATTTGTAATTTCTCAAATCTCAGGGGGAATCTGTATTTTTACGAAACCTCGAGAGGGTGTTTGTAATTTGCCCTAAATAAAATAATGTGACGTAAATAAGATAGTGACTTTTTGACTTTTTTGTGTTAAGCCAAACCTAGCCTTTTAATTTAAAAATTATTTTTAAAATTTATAATCAAATACATAATTCAAAACTCTTTTCAAAATTTAAAATCAAACTATTTTCAAAACTTTGTTTAAAAAAAAAATTCAAATTTTATTTACTTCATTTTTTTAAATCACGATTTGAGTGTGGAGTTGTATTTTGAATTTTGAGAAGAAAAAATTTGTTTGGTTATGCGTTTTAAATTGTATTTTGAGATTTTTGAGATTTATTTTTTAAAAATATTTAACAAATTTCTTAATTTTATTTTTTTATGGTAAATATTTTATATTTTAAATATTTATTTATTTATTTTAATGTGTTCTATATTTCATACATTTGTGTGCAGTATTTTTTTAAAAATTTTAAAAAAATTATTTTTTATTTTAAATATTTTTTTATATATGTTTTTAAATATTTTAATTTTTTTGTTGTGTGTTTAGTTACGATTTAAATGTGAAGTTTTGAAAATAGTTTTTGAATTTAGTTTTGAGTTAGACCATCTCCAACAGTTCATCAAACCTGGTATCAAATTCAAAATTTGATGAAAAAGTCACTTTTTTGAGCTCCAACGGTTTCACCAAATCGATATCAAATCGAGAATTCAGCAAATCGTTTACCAAAATGAGAACAGGCGAAGCATTTCACCAAATCACTGTTCCTGACCGTTGGGAGAGACCAACCGGTCAACCAGCCGGTTGCCCGCCCGGTTGACCAACCGGTCGACCGCTTGAAGGTTCAAACGGTTCGAAGAAAAGGTTCAAACATTAAAAAAAAAAAAATTTGCCTAACCGGTCGACCACTAAAAGGTTCAAAAAGTTCAAAAAAAAAATCAAAAAAAAAAAAAAAAAAACAAAATTCACTTAACCGGTCGACCAACCGGTTGTCCCCGGCACAAATTTGATGAAAGTGCACCGTTGGAGCGAGTGGTATCAAATTTGGTAAAATGAGTCATTTTTTACTCAAATTTGGTGAAAAATCTGATTCACCGTTGGAGATGCTCTTATGTGTTTGGTTACGATTTGAGTATGGAATTGTGTTTTGAGTTTAAAATATTAAAATTAAAAAAATTAAAATATTTACAAAATAAAATAAATTATTTGAAATAAATTTTTTTAATATATTTAAATAAAAATTATATATTTAAAATAAAAAAATAAAATTTAATATTTTTAAAAAATAAATCCAAAAAATTTTAACAACTCAAAATTCAAAACTCAAAACTCAAAATATAACTTAAAACTCTTTTCAAAACTCAAAACCAAACAAATTTTCTCTTTTCAAAACTCAACTCATAATTCAACACTTAAATTGCAACTCCACACTCAAATCATAATTTCAAAACTAAATCAAACATAATGTTCCTTTTTTTTTTTTCTTAGTATCCCTTACTTTTTTGAATTCCTATCATCAAAATTGCTTTCTTTCTTATTTTTCTTTGGACCTTTTTCATAATTCCAAATATATCCTTTAAACTCTCATTTCAATACTCTTCAACCGGCAATCTCCCCCCACCTCCAGCAACCCGTTTCCTTTGCCGACAACCCTCCCACAACCCTTCTCCTCCACTGGAGACCCTCTTTCAGCCCACTTTCCCTCACCGATGACTTTTCTTTTTGGACGACTCACATCCTTAGCTCTATCCTCCTTTCCCTTCTTCCATTGGCGATTCTCTACTTCTTTTCTTTCACCCAAATCTCTCATTCCACAAATCTCAGTTATTTGTCATCGTTGCCACCCATACAACTACCTTGGAGCCCTCTCTTACATGCTAGTGTTCGATTTTTCTTCATTTGAAATTGTCTTGCTTGGTTCGAAAAACCAGTACCGAACAAACGGTGGAATTTCGGATGTAAACCACAGAACAAACAGTGGTAGATCAATTGTAGACCACCGAATAAATGGTGGTGGTTCAGCCCTGAACTACTGAACGGAATCTAGAGAAATCGCAAGCAGTACTACAATTATGACAATCATGCAAGGATGGTAGATTTGCTACCATCACTAATCTTCTCCAAAATGATAAGGAATTTGTGAGAAAACAATTAGAGAAAGAGAGCAAGAAGAAGAACAGAGGCTTGAGAGAGGAACAAAGCTGGGAATTAAACTTACCTTCTTTATTCAATAGTTCCCAGGCTATTTATAAGCCAAGTCAGAAAACATTATACAAAAGTTAAATGCAAAAAAGACGTGGTAGATCATGGAAGAAGTGGTTTACGACCATGTGCCGAAAATAATGAAAACAAACTATCATAATGAAACATGTTACCACTAATGAAACATGTGCTAACAGGAAGGAAAACAAACTATTACTAAGCCTATTTCTAAGGCAATATATTATGCATGACCACTTCCATCATTACCTCACGAACATATCACTCCCCCCTCCTTACAGTATCCTTGTCCGCAAGGATAAAGTTAGGGTAGGTCTTTGAAAAGCGCCAACGGTTCTCCCAGGTAGCGTCCTCAATGGGTGCACCCGACCATTTAATCAAAATCTCAGTTTTCGGTCGGTAACGTCCTTTGCAGATGACACGAGTGTCCAGCATTGCTTCAGGTTGGGGAAGGACCTCAGATGCATCAGACACAGGTGGCAATCGGTTGGAGGCAGTCGCAACTGGGCCGATGTGTTTCTTCAAGAGACTCACATGAAAGACGTCATGGATTTGGGAATCTGTTGGTAGCTTGAGTTTGTAAGCCACAGGGCCAACTTTGGCAAGGATTGGATAAGGACCAAAGAATCGAGGCGAGAGCTTCATGGAGTTGCAGAAAGCTACTGTTTTCTGTCGGTATGCCTGAAGTTTAAGGTATACATAATCACCAATCTCAAAAACAACTTCCCGGCGATGTTGGTCTGCTTGTGTCTTCATGCAGTCATGTGCAATGGCCAAATTCCGATGTAAATCACGAAGAATCTCGTCCCGGCTACGCAAGAGGTCATCCACGGCTTAAACTTTGGTTGTGCCAGGGATGTAAGAAAGAAGAGTTGGGGGAGGCTGCCGATACACAGCTTCAAAAGGGGAAATTCTGGTGGATGAGTGGACGGAAGTGTTATAACTGTATTCGGCCCACGTACCCATTCAGACCATTTCTTTGGCTGCTCATGCGTGAAGCACCGGAGATATTGCTCCAGTGTGCGGTTAACCACTTCTGTCTGCCCGTCGGTTTGGGGGTGATAGCTAGAGCTCATACAAAAAGTTGTACCTTGCAGCTGGAATAAAGTTTTCCAAAATGAGCTGATAAAAATTTTATCACGATCACTTACAATGGATTTGGGTATGCCGTGAAGTCGAACAATTTGTTCGAGAAATACTTTGGCCACAGTGAGTGCAGTAAATGGGTGCTTGAGTGGAATGAAATGTGCATACTTAGTTAAGCGATCGACTACCACCATGATGACATTTTTGCCTTGAGACAGTGGCAACCCTTCCACAAAATCCATGGAAATATCAGTCCATACTTTGTCGGGTATAGGTAGCGGCTGTAGTAGACCAGCAGGACGCGAACAATCAGTTTTGCAACATTGGCACACATCACAATATTTGATGAAGTCCTTGATCGTGGTACGCATATGAGGCCAAACAAAGCTGTTGCTGATGCGGCTCAATGTTTTATGATAGCCAAAGTGTCCACCAACTAGCGAAGAGTGATGTGCGAAAAGAATGGCAGGGAGTAGCTGCGAAGAAGGACTCAGATAGATGCACCCCTATTTGAAAAGCACCCCATCACGTAAAGAGAACTGTGGCTGGAGATGTGAGGGTAGTGAGGCCAGCAATTGACCATAGAATGGATCGGTCGCTACCTCTTGTTGGAGTGTAGTCCACCATTCGGCGATGGGCAAAGACACAGCAAGGAATTCGAGCTCTCCAACTCGTGAAAGGGCATCAGCACCGCAATTATCTTTTTCCTTTCTTGTACTCAATAATATAATCATACCCAAGAATCTTTGGTAACCACCGTGTTTGGGCCGGCGTTGTGATACGTTGTTCCAACAAATATTTTAAACTTTTCTGATCGATGCGAACAATGAAAGGTTTGCCGATGAGATAAGGTCGCCATTTACGGATGGCCTTAACTATTGCAAGCATCTCCTTCTCATATGTGGATAAGGCTAAGGCCGAGGGTTTAAGAGTTTCACTAAAATATACGACTAGCTGGCCCTGTTGTGTTAAAATAGCTCCAATGCCCACCCCACAAGCATCGCATTCAATCACGAAGGTTTGAGAGAAGTCGGGTAAGCGGAGGATTGGTGGAGTTGTGAGTGCTTCCTTTAATTGGGAGAAGGAAGCAGTGGCCTCGGAAGTCCATTGGAACCCTTCTTTTGATAACAATCGAGTTAAAGGGGCAGCAATTCCCCCAAAATCGCTGATAAACTTCCGGTAATATCCAGCTAAGCCTATGAAGCCACGAATTCCTCTTGCCGAAGTGGGAATAGGCCACTCACGAACTGATTTGATCTTTTCTGGGTCGACGGCCACGCCAGCGAGAGAAATAAGATGGCCCAGGTATGCCACCTGTAATACACCAAAACAACATTTAGATTTCTTGGCAAACAATTGGTTGCTAGATAAAACTTGAAGAACTGCTCGTAGGTGGCCGAGGTGGTCATCCCAATTTTTGCTGTACACTAGAATGTCATCAAAAAAAACTAGAACAAACTTCCTCAAGTAAGGTCGCAGTAAGTCATTCATTAAGCTCTGGAAGGTAGAGGGGGCGTTCGTAAGTCCGAAGGGCATCACAATGAATTCATAATGTCCGTCATGTGTCCGAAAAGCAGTTTTATGAATATCAGCCTCCTGGACCCATATTTGATGATATCCAGCATGGAGGTCGAGCTTTGAAAAATACCGAGATCCATATAATTCATCGAGGAGTTCGTCTATGACAGGGATCCAGTATTTGTCTTTGATTGTAATGTTGTTGAGAGCTCAGTAATCAACACAAAACCGCCAACTTCTATTCGCTTTTTTGATGAGCAATACCGGTGAGGAAAATGGGCTGGTACTGGGGCGGATCAAACCTGAGCCGAAAAACTCCTTCACCATCTTCTCAATTTCTGTTTTTTGATAATGAGGGTACCGGTAAGGTCGAATGCTCACAGGTTCTTGATTTGGTTGTAATGGAATGTGGTGATCATGGGTTCAGGCCGGTGGCAAGGTGTTGGGTACAGCAAAGACATGCTCAAATTCAGTGAGGATTTGGTCGAGGTCGGCGGGGTGGTCATTGACTGCAACTGGTTCGTGGCTTAGTGTGATTTGAAAGAACAAGGCTATTCCCTCGAGGTTGAGGAGTTCCTTATCACTTAGGGCGGTGGGTGTAGATTGTTTAAGGCCTTGAAACCTATAAGGTTTACCTCCTTGCTGGAAAGACATGGTGAGCTTGCTGTAGTCAGTTTTGATTGGCCCAAGGGTGGCCAACCATTGAACTCCCAAGACCATTTGACATGCTGTTGCGGGTAAAACATAAAAATCTGCTTGAACCGAAAAGTTTTGGATGAGGAGTGTAAGCCCAAGACATCGTCCATCGCAATCAATTTTGTCCCTATTGGCCACCATTACTTGCAACTTCAGATCACGTGCTACAGGCAGCCCAAATTTCGTGACTATGGCTTGATCGATGAAGTTATGGGTACTTCCCCCATCAATGAGGACAGTCACGGCTTTATTTTGTAGTTTACCCATCACTCGGAATGTTTGAGGATATGTCGTTCCTACTATTACATGGAATGAGATTTCCGGAAGAGGCTCGGTCAATTCAGTTTCTTCAGGTAGGTCCATAATAATGATGGGCTCAAGTAATGGCGACTCCTCGATCATGAATATCTGGGGTCTTTGACAGCGGTGACCCGGATTGAACTTTTCATCGCAATAGTAACACAACCCTTTTTCACGCCGTTCTTGTGCCTCTTGACTAGTAATTCGGCGGACAGAAACTGGACTATTGGTTGGGGTTTGGCCCACCTTCGGTGCGGGTGGGGGTCCTAGGACTCCGGCTGTGTTGTTAGGAGTGGGTCGTGGTGTGAATGTTGCCACTTGGGAACGGAAGGAACTACTTCCTCTTTTTTGTAACGAGTTGCGTTCTTTAATTAGCCGAGCTGCTCCAATGGTGTCGGCCAAGGTGCTTGGTTGTTTGAGCTTGACATCCAGGCGTATGTCGTCACGGAGTCCTGCAATAAAACACCCAATCAAGTAGCGTTCGGGTAGTCCATTAACCCGATGTGAGAGCTTCTCGAAGGCTTCTTGGTAGGCAGCCATGGTCGAAGTTTGTTTGAGGCGGGTCAAGGCTTTCGAGGGATCGTCATAGTCGGTTGGGCCAAAGCGAAGCAACACGGCCTTGGTTAGCTCGTTCCAAGTTAACGGACCCTTGAACTTGGTCAACCATCGAAGCCATTGCAGAGCTATGCCTTCGAGATGGAAGGACGCAAGCTGAACTTGCTGGTCAGGAGCAACATTTTTGAAATCAAAGTATTGTTCAGCCTTGTAGATCCAACCCGTTGGGTCGTCTCCGCTAAATTTTGGAAATAAGAGTTTCAGGTGGGTATGATTTCGGTCCGCGGTGTTGTTAGTGGCGGAAAGCAGTCGATTTTGAGAGGTTTCGGTTTGAGCAAAAGGGTTATCGATGGGGGCAGTACTATGCGAGATTCGCATGGATTGAAGTTCTGTCAACACAGTTTGGAGGGTACCATGAATTTGATCAAAGCTGGACTCATGTCGAGCTAGGATTTCGCTGACTTCATTGCGAAATTCAGCGTTGCTTTTGGCCCGAGTATCCATGTAACCTGGCTCTGATACCAAAATGATAAGGAATTTGTGAGAAAACAGTTAGAGAAAAAGAGCAAGAAGAAGAACAGAGGCTTGAGAGAGGAACAAAGCTGGGAATTAAACTTACCTTCTTTATTCAATAGTTCCCAGGCTATTTATAAGCCAAGTCAGAAAACAGTATACAAAAGATAAATGCAAAAAAGACGTGGTAGATCGTGGAAGAAGTGGTTTACGACCATGTGCCGAAAATAATGAAAACAAACTACCATAATGAAACATGTTACCACTAATGAAACATGTGCTGACAGGAAGGAAAACAAACTATTACTAAGCCTATTTCTAAGGCAATATATTATGCATGACCACATCCATCATTACCCCACGAACATATTATATTCGCGATTACGATTTGATGAGAGATAAATAAACAGATAGGTAGAGATAAAAGAAAGAGAAAGTGAGTCCACGAGTGGGGTGGGTAGTGGCGTTGTTGGTGGTTGGTGAGTCAAGGTGGAGGTGTTAATGGCTAGAGGTGATGTTGGTGAGATGGTTGGTGGGATTAGAGTTAGGGTTTGAAAAATTAGGGTTAGAAAGTTAGGGATGGGAATACAAATGGAATTTTATGTTCGCACAAAATTGAAATTAAAAAAAATATATATATATAAAAGATGTGGGGGTCCTAAGAAAAAGCTAAGGGTAAATAGCACTACTCATTTATGATACTGAGTATAATTTGCTCAAATTTAAAAGGTTTGTTCTACTAATTTTATGTGTTTCAATCATACAATGGTAAGTCACGGATTCATATATAGACGAGGATAAAGATTTATTCTATCAACATTGTGTGTTTCAACTGTGTAATGATAAGTTGTGAACTCACACATAAGTAAGGATTTGAACCCACACTCTCATATAATAAGTCACAAATTCATACATAGATGGAGATTTAAACTCACGCTTTTAACATTAGATATAATTTGCCCAAACTTAAAAGGTATGTCCTATCAATCTTGCATGATATCGTCGGAATAAATGATTTGGAAAAGAGTTGAACACGAAAATTTGAGTGTAATACCCAGTATCTTTTTACTCAACCAAACTCCTTGAATTTGTAAATGCTAGACGTCTAAAAAACAATTACATAATTCCATTGCTCATCTAATTGGAATATGTTTCAAGAATGTGAATGTATATAGTTGAAATCAAATTAATGTATTGTAAAATTCATGAATATAATAGATCTAGAACCAATATTGATGATATGCATTTGTTGTTTGTGTTTGAGATTTGAGGTTTGTCTTTTATGGACCCCATTGATGTGCTTAGGTTTTTTGTTTTTTTAAAATCATTATCTTTTTAATACATAGAAAATAAATTTTATATGATTGCTTTTTGGCAAATTATTTACTTAAAAATATTTGAGCACATTTTATTTTTAGAAAATTATTTTAAATTGTTTTTGGACTCATAAAAATTGCTTTTTACAAGAAAATTAAAATAATACGAAAAAAATTACTCTATTTGGATGAAAATTTTAAAAATATTTTCTTGAATTTTTAATTCATATTTTTATATTTAGTGATTTTTTAAAATATTTTAATCAATTTTTTCAATTCTTTAGATCTATTTAATCTAAATACACTTAAAAAATATAAAATTTATACAAAAATCTTTAAAAAATTCATTTAATACAACAAAATACGAAAATATACTAAATTTTATTTTATTTTTTTCTATTTTTTGTATTTGTTAAAAAAAATTACAAATATTATACTTCTTAAATATATCTAAGTTGGGTGTATCTAAAAAAATAAAAAATTTACGTAAAATATTTTAAAATTTTTATAAAACCAAAAAATACAAAAAATAAAAAAATTAATTTAAAAAAAAAAGTGAATTAAACCAAACAAAGTGAATAGATTTTTGACCATTTTATTATTTTATTTTTAAACAAAAAATATAATATAATAAAACTTCAAAAAGGATACCAAGGTTCCAACCGAAGGTTAGGTTAGATTTGTTGTAAACCATGTGAGTGATAAAAGACACTAAAGACTTTCATTGTTTGACCTAAGAGTTAGACAAAAGAGAATTGAGGCTAATGCTATAATTGCTGTATCTCAACATTTTTTATGCACAAAATATATGAAATTACAATATTGTACTTTTCTTTCATGAGAATCGGGAGACATTTGGGAACATAGATTAAAAGTTAAAAGTTAAATTTTAATTCATTTTGAATCATATTATCTTTCACATAAAATAATTAAAAAAGTTAAAAAAAAAGTCAAAAAATTAACTTTTAATCATCTTTACAAAACACCCTTGTTGATTCTCTTAACATTATTAATAAATATTTTAGTAGTATAGACAATGTACCATTATATTATTTAAATTTTCTATAAACCAAATAATAATAATAATAATCAGAGCATCTTTTACTAGTACCAATTTGGTGAAGGAGTGCTTGGACCACAAGTGGGAATCAAATATAATACAAAATGGCGTGGGAGCTTATAAGTTGACAAATAAAGCGATGTCATTTTGTTTTGACTTTTTGGTGTTTGTTAAAGTGTCGTTTGCTAATATTTACATTCTCAGTTTTCTATTTATATTTATAAAAAATTTAAAAATTCAAATAAAAATTTGTTTGGTAAAATTTTTGATTTATAAATCAGTGGTCTCAGTTTATAAATTTGGCCAAAAAATGTGATTTCATTTTGAGTTTTTAGTTTTTTTTTTTTTACCACCTAACACTAGTCACTACCCGCCACCATTTTCCACCACCGTCTTCCGCCACCACCACCCATCACTCACCCCCACCTGCCACCACCACACACCACCCACCTGCCACCACCACACATCACCACCCACCAGCCACCACCCACCTACCACCCACTCGCCACCACCACCCACCCCTCGCCACCACCACCACCACCACCACCACCACCACCACCACCACCACCACCACCACCACCACCACCACCACCACCACCACCACCACCACCACCACCACCACCACCACCACCACCACCACCACCACCACCACCACCACCACCACCACCACCACCACCACCACCACCACCACCACCACCACCACCACCACCACCACCACCACCACCACCACCACCACCACCACCACCACCACCACCACCACCACCACCACCACCACCACCACCACCACCACCACCACCACCACCACCACCACCACCACCACCACCACCACCACCACCACCACCACCACCACCACCACCACCACCACCACCACCACCACCACCACCACCACCACCACCACCACCACCACCACCACCACCACCACCACCACCACCACCACCACCACCACCACCACCACCACCACCACCACCACCACCACCACCACCTTTGTCAAAAGTAAAGAAAAGCTGAGGGAGGTTTTGT
Organism: Camellia sinensis; assembly: GCF_004153795.1. NCBI lineage: Eukaryota > Viridiplantae > Streptophyta > Magnoliopsida > Ericales > Theaceae > Camellia > Camellia sinensis. The sequence continues at coordinate 7,238,048 of NW_021024687.1, forward strand.
TGTATTTTGCTGCTAACTCTTTATTGCAGGAATACCTATGGGAATGGGAAAAAGGATTAATTTGTACTGAATATGTAAAGCAAGTTTTATTTGCTTGTAATTATTGTAGCAATTTTGTTGTAATTGCTTATAAAACCACCACCGCCCACCTGCCACCACCCACCACCACCAGCTACTCACCACCCACCATCACCACTTTCCACCACCGTCTTCCGCCGCCACTTGCCGTTTCTTACTCTTTTTTATATTTTTAAAATTTTTTAAACATTTTATCAATTACCAAACGCGTTTGTAGTTTATGTTTTTCTAAAAATAAACAAAAATCAGTTTATAAAATTTTTGTAAATAAAAACTGAAAACGTAAACGTTACCAAACACACCCTAAGTAACTTATTTTGTTAATTTTTCTTTTTAAACTTTTTGACGATAAGGTTTTTTTTATTATTATTTTTGTTTACAAGAAATAAGTTAAACTTTTTCATGTGTGGTTACTGATAAAATGGTCTTTTTGACTTATTTAATTAAAATAATAATAATTTGATTTATAACATTTTCAATATTAGAGATATTTACAGTATTTTAGATATTTTGTTTAATTTCATCATATAATAGAGTTTAAACAAAATAGATAATATGGTAAGCATTTTGTTTCATCCTTTGTTAATTAATGACACTTTGAGAGTATTAGAGATTAAGCAAATTTTGAAAGTAGAAAATATTATTGAAATACAAGCAAATCAATTTTTAAAGTAAAATATATTGGTTTCTTTTTTTTTTTTTTTGTGTGATCATAAGTAAAATATGTTGGAGAAAAATGGTTGAATGAGAAATTGTCTCATAAATGTGTATATAACTCACACATTTAAGGCTCATCAGTTTTACAAAATTGATTGGGCAGTTTTGCTAGCATTAGTTTCCAGCCTTGATGGCTAGAGGCTTCTCTCCTGTCCCCCATTGTGTATAAAAGGAGGCCCTATTCCTTGGAAAAAATAGATAGAATTTTTTCTTGACATCCATACCCTGTCAGTCTACTTCTCTTATAATTTTCTTTCTGAGAGAGAGTGCTGCCGTTGTCAGTTCGCTAAACTAATCAGAAGGTGCTTCTGTTGTAGTTGGTAAAAACCGTCGTATCCTGGGAAGTAGACACCGGCGTACCTCCAGCACTCAGCGGTGAGGCGGCGAATCTATTTTAAGGAGACTGTGGTATCACACAGGCTTCGGTTTGCTTCCTTTAGCTATTTTATATTTTATCTGTATTTTATTCAGCATGTTATATTTTCTGGGATTGGAGGTTTGTTTTGTTCATCTCATAATTTTGCGATATGCAATGTGAAATTATGTAATATGAGTAGTTTTTCCCAACAAGCTTAAAATAGATTCGACGTTTATCATAGAATTAGATTAATAGATTCATAGGTGTGTGTAATAATTTTGCATGTAATAGGCCACTGTATCAATAGGGAAGAAGAGTTACATTGGTGCAACGTTAATTCACTGTATTTTCTAATTAATTTATTAATTTATGGTGTACCGGTTCATGCCTTGTATTTCTAGATTTACATGCTTCTAGTTCACATGTTTCTAGTTTACAAAATAAATTACATGTTCATTCGGGTTTAATTTTTAGTGTAATTTACATTTCTAGCATGTTTATTAGGTAGTAAATTTACATGTAACTTGTACCTATTAATTTTTAATTTAGGTGTGGAGTTGTAAAGTTTATAACGTGCCTATATTTAAATTCATGTTAATTTCTCTAGAATTATTTGCATGTTAATCATGTCATTTTCAATTCTTGCCTAGTAATGTGATTTAAGTGTTTAGGAGTTATAAAATGTTTATAACTTGCCTCAATTAATTACATGTTTAGTGTACCATAAGTTCACATGTAACCTTTATGAATTTAAAATATGGTTTAATTATATTTAATTTTGGGTTTGTAACTTGTATAGTTAATTACACGTTTATTATGTAATTAATTTTTTATAATTTTTTGTTTAAATTCTAAATGTGTAACTTAAGGGTTGATTTTAATCTTTACTTACAGTTATTTATTATTTTGTTTGCTAGTACCCTCCCCTTCAATCACTACTTTGCCAAAAGCAAAGAAAAGCTGAGGGATGTTTTGTTGTATTTTGCTGCTAACTCTTTTTTGCGGGAATACCTATGGGAATGGGAAAAAGGATTAATTTGTACTAAATATGTAAAGCAAGTTTTATTTGCTTGTAATTATTGTAGCAATTTTGTTGTAATTGCTTATAAAGTGATGCAATTGTAATTGCTTGTACCGTGTGGAACTTGGTGTGTTTAACCTAGTTCATCCCTTGGAAAATTTAATTCTTAAAGTTGTTTCCCATGGACTAGGAGACAACATGCTCTTGAAAGTTTTGTCTAAGGTTAACTGGGTTTTAAGTGGGACCGGTGTGACCCTTCCAGTCTTCCTGGAAACTTTCCTGACCGTGTTCGATTCTAGGTTGCGTGGTAAGATTAGTTTTGAATTAAATTTCCAATTGTGAGATTTTCTAGTGTTAAGTTTGATTTCTGGAAATACAGAATAGTGAAAATTATGCTGTAATTTTTCAGAAATGGCAACTGTCTCTGATGCTGCTGCTGCTGCTAATGTTTGTGGGGATCCGAATCCCGGGGCGACTGGCTTGCCAACCCCTGCTGTGATCTCTGTGGTCAATCCTCCTATTATTACTCCGGTTATTCCGGGAGGACCGCTCAATCATCACGAGCACCCGGAGAAGTTCATGGGAGTGAATTTCAAGAGATGGCAGCAGAAGATGCTGTTTTATTTGACTACTCTAAGCCTTGCGAGGTTTCTGAGTGAAGATGTACAGCCGTAGAGGAGAATGAGCAAGATAAACAAAAGCTCATGTCTCTGGATGCTTGGAAACAAGCAGACTTCTTATGTCGGAATTATATTCTGAACGGCTTGGCGGACCCGCTTTTTAACGTGTTCTATGCCAAGAAATCGGCTAAGGAGTTATGGGATGCCTTGGACAAAAAGTACAAGACCGAGGATGCTGGGGTAAAGAAATTTATCGTCGGCCAGTTCCTGGACTTCAAGACGGTAGACTCCAAAACTGTCATGAGTCAAGTCTAAGAGTTCCAAGTGATTCTACACGAGATACATGCAGAAGGGGATGGTCCTAAGTGAGTCATTCCAGGCAGCTGCTTTGATTGAGAAGCTGTCTAACGGATGGAAAGATTTCAAGAACTACTCGAAGCACAAGCGAAAGGAGATGACAGACGAAGAGCTCGTTGTCAGGCTCCGGATTGAAGAGGACAACAGGAAAAAAGGATGGAGTACCTCCACTGTCAAAGCCAACATGGTTGAGCATGGCGAGTCCTCGGGGGCGAGGAAAAAACCACCGGCAGGCAAAAGATCAAAGTTGGGGGCTAGAGGAGGAATCTCCAAAAGGCCAGCCTACAAGCCAAAGGAGCCTACTTTTAGGTTCAATGGCAAATGCTTCAACTGTGGAAGTGACGGGCATCGGGCAGTTGATTGTCTGAAGAAGAAGCCCTACAAGAAAAACCCTCCGCAACACAAAAACCAGGCACATATGGCTGAAATGGAGGAATTGTCACACGATGTGGACGACATGCTTCTGTCAGCCGTCGTGTCCGAAGTGAACATGGTCGGGTCAAACCCGAGGGAGTGGTGGGTGGACACTGGGGCCACTCACCATATTTGTGCAGAGAAGAGAATGTTCACAACTTTCGAACCGGTTTCAAACGGGGAGAAGTTGTTTATGGGAAACTTTGCAACCTTAGCTGTTGAGGGTAAAGGCAAGGTGATCCTGAAGATGACTTCAGGAAAAGAACTGACTTTGAACGATGTCCTTTATGTGCCGGACATTCGTAAGAACCTTGTCTCGGGGTCTCTCCTAAGCAAGCATGGCTTCCGCATGGTGTTTGAATCAGACAAGGTCGTGTTGACCAAGGGCGGGGTCTATGTGGGGAAGGGATATATGTCAGGTGGTATATTTAAATTGAATGTAATGACACTTATCCCTAAGATTAATGAGAAAGCTTCTTATTCTGCTTATATGCTCGAGTCCCCTAATTTATGGCATGGTAGATTGGGTCATGTAAATTTTAACTCTTTACGTAGATTAATCAAGTTAGATCACATACCATCTTTCAAGATTAATCCACAACACAAGCGTGAAACTTGTGTAGAAGCAAAATTGACAAGGTCTTCTTTTCATTCTATTGAAAGAAAGTACCCAGCCTTTGGGTTTAGTGCATAGTGTTGTGTGTGACTTGCAAGTTGTACAATCACATGGTGGCAACAAGTACTTCATCACTTTTGTTGATGATTGCACTAAATACTGTTATGTGTATTTGCTTAAAAGTAAAGATGAGGCTATTAATAAATTTATTCTTTTTAAGAATGAATTTGAGAATCAATTAAGCCGGAAAATCAAGGCATTGAGAAGTGATCGTGGTGGTGAGTATGAATCCCCGTTTGCTGAGACTTGTGCTCAATTTGGGATTATTCACCAAACCACAGCGCCTTATTCGCCTCAGTCAAATGGTGTTGCTGAGCGGAAGAACAGGACGCTGAAAGTGATGATGAATGCAATGTTGATAAGTTTTGGGTTGCACATAACTTATGGGGGGAAGCGATTCTCTCCGCGAATTATATTCTTAATAGAATACCACGGAAGAAAGTGGACAAGACTCCATATGAGTTGTGGAAAGGTCACAAGCCTTCATATAAATACCTACGAATGTGGGGGTGTCTTGCAAAAGTGGCGGTACCTACACCCAAGCGGGTTAGGATAGGTCCGAAAACCGTAGACTGTATATTCATTGGTTATGCACAAGATAGTAGTGCATATAGATTTCTCGTGCACAAGTCTGATATTTCAGATATACACAAGAATACTAACATGGAATCTAAAAGTCCATCTTTCTTTGAAGATGTATTTCCGTATTGTCCCCAAGACAGGGTTCTGAGTTCCATGAAAGAAATAGTAGATGATTACGAAGAAGATCACATAGATGATCACATGGATGATCAAACAGCTGATCAAATAACTGATCAAGTAGATGATCAAGCTGATGAAGTAGATGAACCAAGAAGGAGTAAAAGGGCTAGAACCACAAAGTCTTTTGGTCCAGACTTCTTGATTTATATGTTAGAGGGAGAACCTCGAACGTTCCACGAAACTGTGACTTCACTTGAAAGTCCTTTATGGAAAGAAACAATTAAGAGTGAGATCGACTCCATCTTACAGAACCATACTTGGGAATTGGTTGATCTACCCCCAGGCAGTAAGGCCTTGGGGAGTAAGTGGATCTTTCGAAGAAAGATGAAAGCGGATGGGTCAATTGACAAATATAAAGCTCAGCTAGTTATCAAAGGATATAGACAGCGAGAAGGGGGAGTGATGCAAGAGGATCAATCTCAACCAAATTCGTTAGTTGATTGTTAGTGAGAACCAAAGTATGCAACTTGGGCAAGAACTCTGCAAATCCACAAAACAGAACATATCAAGCTTATGTTTGCTGAATAAGCATTATATTTTGTGATTTATTCACATTTTTATTTCACCAAACTTTTCATCTCCTTGGTGATTTCTCATATATAACATGATAAGCTTCAAATATAGCCATTTTCTTTATATATATATCTATACACAAGATCCAGAGGATTGCACCCGCCCATTGATAGTGAGTATCCTGTGGAGGCCAAATGGCCCATTTCACTAGCATAGAAAATGAAGGTAGAAACATTATCAGTTATGTACAACTATTTAGATTTTTTAATAATGTTTTCATCTTTCCATTTCAAAATTCAGATAATGGCATCTAATTTAATAACTATTCATTTTGTTTTTTGCTATTTATGAAATAAAGAAGTCCATGTTACTCAAGGAGAAACAAAACAGAGCTGAAGCCAGCCATACATGAACAATTGATGCTATCACATCTTAAGTCTAAATGGCCCATTAATTCCACTCCCACAGGTCAACTACCCCTAGACCACACACAAAAAGCACTAAAAAAAGGTACAATTCATAGCTCTAAACCCCACCAATTCATAGACCTCGTATTTTTTCCCTTTTGCATAGAGAAATTGACACTCGACGCAAGGAGAGAAAGGAATTCATAGAAATTAAGTGAGGTGTTCACTTGTAATAATACTATAGAGATATAGATAGATATGTATTAAAATAACACCCACAAGAAAACAATATAAAAGCATAGGAAGAGCCAGCCATTCTTAGTGGCATTTTATCAAGCACCTAGGAGGCATAAATAACATATATATAGTTTTCTTCTCTGCTAGACAGTAGAAATAAAATAGAGATACATAGAGATACCTAAGAAAACATAGATTCACAAACATACCCAGCCAAAAACAACAAAGAGAAACAGAGAAGTAATCATCGACCACTACCTGAGCATAGCTGAGCAGCCAAGAATTAAAACACCCAAAAAACAGTAGCAAACTTACCAACAACATAGCACACCAGAGACCATCACAGCAGCAACCATGCCCAGACCACCCTCAGCCATTGACACAGATTCCAGTGAACACTGCTTCCATATGAAGAATACATCTAATTAAACAAACTGACATATGCATAGCTCAAACTTATGGGATCGACTATCAGGAGACGTTTGCTCCTGTTGCTAAAATAAATTCCATCAGAGTACTGTTATCTCTTGCAGTAAATTCAGATTGGCCTCTACATCAACTTGACATTAAAAATGCATTTCTCAATGGTGATCTTGAAGAGGAGGTGTTCATGAGCCTACCGCCGGGATTTGAGCGGAGACGAGTGCGAAGTGGGGCCGCTTCTTTAAGAATTGCCAAGGCCGAATTCTTTAAAAACACTCACAGAACCAGGCTAGTGTTCCAGGGCCATACCGGACACACCAGTGAGAACAAGAACAATGGTTGGACTAACTCCTGTGTGAGGTCTATTGTCTCGGTTTACATAAACGGCAGAACAGTTCAAGACATCACGTTCACTGGTCAGCCAGTCAATCCGATAGGCTTTCACTACGAAAGGTTCAAGGCTAACAGCTACCTTTTCTGATGCAGGGTTAGTCTGTGTGTTCTCTCTCTTTCCGAGTCTTTGTTGATAAACGTTGAGCGTTTGCTGTATTCGGTCAATTTTTATTCATGTGGGGGATTGTTGGAGAAAAATAGTTGAATGAGAAATTGCCTCACAAATGTGTATATAACTCACACATTTAAGACTCATCAGTTTTACAAAATTGATTGAGCAGTTTTGCTAGCATTAGTTGCCAGCCTTGATGGCTAGAGGCTCCTCCCCTCTCCCCCATGGTGTATAAAAGGAGGCTATATTCCTTGGAAAAAATAGATAGAATTTTTTTATGGCATCCATACCTTGTCAGTCTACTTCTCCTATAATTTTGTTCCTGAGAGAGAGTGTTGCCGTTGTCAATTCGCTAAGCTAATCAGAAGGTGCTTCTGTGGTAGCTGGTAAAAACCGTCGTATCCTGGGAAATAGACGCCGGCGTACCTTCAGCACCCAACGGTGAGGCGGCGAATCTATTTTAAGGAGACTGTGGTATCACACAGGCTTCGGTTTGCTTCCTTTAACCATTTTATATTTTATCTGTATTTTATTCAGCATGTTATATTTTCTGGGATTGGAGGTTTGTTTTGTTCATCTCATAATTTTGCGATATGCAATGTGAAATTATGTAATATGAGTAGTTTTTCCCAACAAAATATATTGTTGAAATACAAAGAAAGTAGAGTGTTTAAGCAAAACATAGAAATTATGAAGTTGCTCTTATACAAGTGCTCCCTCCCCAAAGGAGCTCAGGTCATATTTGATTTACAAGATTAATAGTGAAGTGTTAATAATCCTATTAAATTAGTGTGGTATTCATTATTCAATTGGATTAATATCCATTGGATTAATAATCCCACCTCTACCCTATTACCAATAATCCTACAAATTTGTTAGATTAATTATCCATTGGATTAATTATCCTAAATCAAAATGTTAAAACAAACCTAGGATAATTGGGTCCACGGATTAATAATCCCAGTCCCATGCTCTAATTCACCCAATCAAACATGCCATCAAAGTTCAAACCTTTTATATTAGAATAATGTTATATAAATTAACAAAATTTTAATTTTCTTTTTTCTGATATATGACAGGTATTATTCTTATGCAACATACATTTACTAGTAAACTTTTTTATAAAATTTATTAATTTATATAAACATTTTCATTTGTGTTGTCTACCAGTGAATCACAACACACACACACAAAAAAAAAAAAAATACTTATATAAAAAAACTGGTGTGCTTCATAACTGTTAAAGAAATATATATATATATATATATTAGTGACATAACAGACTTGTACATTTTTATCCCTATAATCTTTTACTAGAGAAAATAATATGGACAATAAGATACATGGAAAAAAAAGGAAAAGCAATGACAAAATTAAACCGACTACATAAATGCGGATAATTACTGTTAAATTACACTAACAAGTTCTTAACCCATTTGAATTACGGAGTCAATTAACCGATGAAACATGTCGGCACGTCTCTCACTGGATACCACTAAGCGATAGCCAAATTAAACAATCATGGACTCTTTTCATTATTTACAGCAAATTCAGAACCTAAACAGTCTGATTTCTATACATGTAGCTCTCTTTCTCTCACTTGAGTGTGGGTTTTTGTCTTGTCTTGGGAAACTTTACACCCCCATTAAGGACTGAACCAATAAACCACTCCACTTCCTCTGTTGATATCTCACCAACAAAAGCTGCAAACTTCCCCTTTCTGGGTTTGTAGGCCACCACGAGCTTGTCTAGTGATTTGAATCCAGATTTGTCTAATGAATTCAAAAATGATGGATGCTTGGAAGCATCTAAAAGAGCAAAGCCGATGGCATCCCCAGAACTGGAGGCCAAACTCCGTCGTCTTAATAATGATTTCTGTGAGACCTAGAAGCACAAATAATGCAACAAAGAAGAAATTAATCAAATGTAATATACAGTTTTCTTCCAAGTTGATGAAGATATTTTGGGTTTGTTTGGTTTGTATCTCAAAATATAATTTTTGAGAATAAAATTTTAAAATTTTGTTTGGTTCAAATTTTTTGAAAAAAAATTTAAAATTCCTTTCTCTCTCCTACACATCAATCAATCACTTTTTCTCTAGCATATCTCATTCTTAATCACTTTTTTTCTTACACATATTTGCTTAATTACAATAAAATATCAAATCATCCCAAACTTCCAAACTCTAAAACTATTTTCAAAATATACAACTAAATAAATCAAAAAAATTTCTAAACTCTCTCCAATTTTTTTTTTTTTTTTTTTTTTTTTTTTTTTTTAAAAATTTATCTCAATACACAAACCAAACATACCTTTTGTTTTTTGAAAGGTGAAAACATATATAATATGGTTGTAATTACTTGAGCGACTTTGCACTCATAGCACGATATCATTTCTAAGACTACGTAAAATTATAATCCTTTAAATAACTGCCTTTATAATTTAAATGCTGATTGATTTTTAGAGATCAAATTGGCTCCTTTTCCAGACTGAGGTTAATGGGCACTAAATGATTTAGTATTTTTATTACTGGTTTATGAATGCATAACATCACGACAATTACACTTTCATATGATTGGGAAACTAGTGCTGATGCATTTTTCTCTACAAATTTTCAACTTCGATGAGTTGTATTGCTCTCACAACTACCCTATGTTTTTTCATTTGATATTTTCTTTCAGTTGTAATAAACATACAATACATAGTTGCAATATCCAATTTCAAGGAATATTTGCTAAATGCAAAGATTCAGCACAGCCTACTTTAAGACGTTCTATCAAAACAAAATAAGGTATCTAAATTTGTGAAATGTTACTAACCGAAGATAGAATGGTTTCCAGTTTGCCTCTAGCTTTGGATGACCTGAAAGCACCAATAATGCAAACGGGAGCGGTGTCTCCACAGAGCATCAAAATTAAATGGTGTAAGTAGAGGTATCTGTTTATCCCCTGCTTCACTGTGTGGTTTTTTAGCCTGACTTGAAGCTGTCTTCTTATTTCTTTTCTCAAAACCATCAAGTAAAGCACTAAGATCTTCAATTGCCGATTTTACATCTTTCACAGAAATTCGTGTTTTCAAAGTATGCTTCTCCCCATTAGAAAGCCAACCAACAACAGCTGGAAGTGCATCAACTCCCAACTTTCTCGCTGCTGGATCTGAAACATCACAAACCTAGATAGACGTGGAAATAGAAGTCAATAAACCATTTGACACAAACAATAAAAGAAGGAACGATCAAATTCACTACAGATATGAAAATGAACTTAGCAAGACAAATCAATTATTCCAATGAAGTTCGATTAATCCTTATTATAGAGCTTAATGATAAAATAATTTGGAGAAATTGCAAATCAGTTGTAAGACCAAAAAAAAACTGCAAAGTCATGGAAAAGTTTATTACTTCAATTATTAAAATCAGTAAACTTTACTTACCCAAAAAAAATCAGTAAACTTTACCACTGATTTGAAAAAAAATTTGGAAACATGCACTGAAATGTAATTTCCCCAAATAATTTCATGGGCATGCCAGACCATGAGAAGCATTTGATTAACATTTGTATGAAAAAATAAAATTGGCCCATAAGCAGATATTGTAAGCTGCGTCTACTAAGAGGAGACTTAATGTGGTCCACATACATATTGATATTTGTAAATTATATATATTATATTTATCCTTACATTTACATTTATATTTTGATAATTATGGGTGATAACTATTGAGGTTGCCTAAAATATTAAGAACTCTAAATGGTGGTTTGGCTAAGGCCTATCAATTTCCACTAATTAAGTTTTCTTGATGATAAGGGTCCCTGACCTAGCAATTATAAATAGGCCTGTGGTGTTCCATCAATAAGGCACAAGTTCTGCATAGATTAGAAGACACTTATTCCTAAAGTGTGAAGTAAGTGATATAATATTGAGAGGTTTAGAAGAAATACACACATCACACAACTTGATCAACAATGGCTGGAGGTTAGTATAATTTTATTCCGCTGTATATCAATACATATATGATTATATATATGTATGATTTTCCTACAGATATGGCTTACCTCTACATCATAGAAAACAAAACGTTTGTGATATAGGCCACTAAGAACGCGCCAAATAACAGGGGTATCTTTCTTTGTCGTGAGAAGCAACACTTTAGGTAATATCTCTCCAGTCCCAGAAGAGAACTCAAAATGATTCAAGTCAACACGTTTTGAAAACCTTGGGAGATGCTCTTAGGGGCACTACTAGACTTGGATTTAGACCTGGTTGAACCACTGAAACTTTCAGACTGACCCCCACCACCCCAAAGAAGTTGGAAAAATCATCTAAACCGAAACCAGATGAGCTATGGCCACCAGGGCCTCTAAAAGAAAATGAGAATGATTTTGAACTTCCATGTCCACCGCCCATATTTTGCCATTCATTTGGCCTGAAGTTAAACCCATTTTGTCTTGGTCCACTTGTGAAGTATGTATATCCTCCCTGGTGGCCAGCATTGCCAGCATCAAACCCAGGATTACCTTTCTCAACCCCATATAGATCATAATTTTTTCTCTTTTCTTCATCAGATAAAATATCATATGCTGAAAAAGGCAAACAAAGGGATACAATTAATCACTTAAAGCAAGAAATAAAAGAGCAAACAGAAAATATCCTCACGAAGAGAAGTATGCACTGAAGTCCTAGTCATCTATTCGCAAATTTTCAAAAATCAAGTCTATTAAACATTTTAACTACTCTTGAAACAAAACCTAGGGGAGAAAGGTGACAATATAAAACCAAAAGTCTTTTCCACATCCAACAATTTCAAATGCAGCCATGATAGTATTAATATATGTAGCGTTCAAGAAAATACAAATAATGCACCATACCATTATTAATCTTGGCAAACTTCTCTTGAGCACCCTTATTTTTGTTCTTGTCGGGATGATATTGGAGAGAGAGTCTACAAAAGAAAATGGCACAAAGCATGAATTTATGAAATATTGTAAAAGCAAAGAAACCGAGAGCTATTCAAAACAGCATCTGGGGAGCAAAGTTCCAACTATTACAAAGTGGAAAAAGAAAGAAAGAGAAAGAAAAAGAAAAAAAAAAAAAAAAAAAAGGCAAATGTATCATCTCACATCAGAAATAGGATTAAAATGATAGGATTGGGCAATCTTGCTGACTGATAATAGGATTGGGCCTGAAAATTTTTTCTTATCTATATTTCAAGCCAGTGCTAATACTGAAAATTAAAATACTTCCTCACAACGCTCGCTACTATTAGTGTAAAATCAATTCTAAATAATTTATCCATTTACAATATATGTGATCTATTTGACCAGTGTCGAGTTTGCTACAACTTGGGTAGAGCATATTTTCAAAGCTGAACCCAGCCATCGCACTGACTGTTGTGCTCAAAGCTAGGCCTTCGAGATTAAGACTAAGGATAGGCCAGCATGAGGTTGAACAATCCAATGTCAAGTTGACCACAGCACAGCCATCCAAGCCAACATTTTCACTTATATGTTTAAAAAAAAAAATCAGTTCCAAAACGTAAGACAATAAATTGATGATTTTGCTTAAAAAGAATGTCAATCAATGTGTAGAAGAAAATGAGAAACGATGTTACAGAGCCATAATATGATTAAAGGCTGAGTATTATAGGATAATAGGAATAATCTTATAGAGAAAATATACTTGTCAAAAGCTTTCTGAATTTGATATTGACTTGCATTCCGTTCAACCCCAAGAACCTGAAACAACATAGTCACGAGAAATTAATGAAGAAGCCAACAAAATTAGCCCCCCCAAAAAAAACACTAAGGGAAAGAACCTCCATTTATCAACGAAACACACAATATTAAATCCCTACTCAGACAATGTAGATTATTCATTGTAAAACAAAGATTTCACTTCAACTTTTGAGCAATCAATTCAAGTATGAGATAGAGATGATTTCAGGGGTATCTAAGGTTTTTCCCCGACCAATCTCCGGGTACATGCAGTTCCCATCCCACACATACATACTAATTACCGGAAACAGATGCTGGAGTGGCCCAAACATGTTCACGGAATTCGAAATGATTGTGACTTATGCATTCTCAGGCTCTTATCATGGCTCAATTTGCCAATTGGCTAATCCCCTGGGGTTTAAAGTCATCCTTCTATTTGTCCATTATCCCACTACATGTAAACAATCTGACAATGCTTTTCTCATTAATTGATATCTATTTCAAATTGTCTTCACTACAATCTTTGTCTCACGAGAACTAGCCAGAATTTGTGAATTATGAACAACTTTCTCGATCAATTCCACAAAAAGCTTATCATCCAACACCAAAATATAAAAAATTAAAAAATTAAACCATTCTTCGGAAACAAAATACTGAATTATAAAACAATTGTCATATATCGCTGGACCAGTCACAACAATTTTTTTTAAATAAATGGGAGTAGTTTGGTCATTTTATTATGATTTGACATCATAAACAAACATTAATCAAAAAAATCAAAAGTCACTTTTTACCAACTTCTCAAATCATTTGTCTAAAAAAGCCAAAAGCTTGGTTAAAAGTCAAAAAGCCACTTTTTACCATCTTCCCAAAATAAGCCAAAGTCATCCTTCTATTTGTCCATTATCCCACTACATGTAAACAATCTGACAATTCTTTTCTCATTAATTGATATCTATTTCAAATTGTCTTCACTACAATCTTTGTCTCACGAGAACTAGCCAGAATTTGTGAATTATGAGCAACTTTCTCGATCAATTCCACAAAAAGCTTATAATCCAACACCAAAATATAAAAAATTAAAAAATTAAACCATTCTTCGGAAACAAAATACTGAATTATAAAACAATTGTCATATATCGCTGGACCAGTCACAACAATTTTTTTCATCACAAAAGCATTCGTCAATTCAATTAGAACAATGGATTAGATGAAGCGAAACACATGCTGTTTGTGAATAAGGAAAACATTGCCTTTTTTGTACAAACTATGAACAACAGGTAACAGTGGCAAAACATTTTCTGAGACTGGGGTTTCTACTTTCATCCGTATCAGCTTCGATTTGTTTGTTTATTTTTGGGAAGTGGTTTGTGTAGCATTTTCTGAGCTAAGCATTTCCTTTAAAAAAATTTACTAGGATAGACTGGAAAGAGCATTTTTATTTTTTTTATTTTTGAATAATATGGTTAAGTTGTTGTTTTTTTTTTTTTTTGGCAGCCTCTCTTTTTTTTTTTTTTTTTTGCAGCCTCTCTTGGTAAAATATGCTAACCTAAACTTATGGATTGTCAAATACGTCTTACAAGTCACCTGATAATCTTTCTTTTGCTTTTTTCTTCCTCTTTTTGAATAATATGGTTTACCGATGCTATGCGACCAACAGCTCATCCAACAGTAATACTAACATGAAATTTTTCTTTGGGGAATTACAGCCCAGTGGGCTTTAGCAATTTTTTTTTTTTTACAAATACATGAAAATGTTTAGAACTTTAATTATTAATGTTTATAAAGTTTAGCACTTACGTGTAATCTTTTTTCTAATTGGGGAAACTACATCCCTACTATACATATACTGGATTAGTAATTGGTGAAATACCAAGAAAACTACACAAAATTTCAGTGGACTATTGAAGCTATTAGTGTGATTGATCAGACAAGCGAAATTGAGATGAAAAGGAGGGCGGTGGGCGTTTCAGATCCGCTCAGCGCAAGGCAAGGAAAACAAGTCTGAAAGGGCTAGCTAAGACAAGGCAACTATAGCTAAAGGCAAGCGAGGACGAAGAGAGGGAAGAGAAAGAATCCCTGCCTGCCCTGTAGCTAATCGAAGGAGTGAAGAAAGCAACAGTTAGTGCAGCCGTTTTCTTGCTGCCCAAGCGAAACTTGTTTCCAGCTGACCCCTTGAATTACAAAAATATGGAGGGGTGCAAGTCTACAGTTTTTTATTTGCACCCCACCACATAATAACTTGCACCCCCACATGTTTTTATAATTTTTTTTTTCTATATCCCACTGCACTGTAATTCTCCCTTTTTAATTTTGCACTGAATTTTTATTTTCCCTTTTTCTTTTTCCATACTTTTCGCCATCAACCTCTGGTCGGTTAGTCTAGCAAAACAATAAATTGAATAATTAACACAAATTAAAAAATTAAAAAAAAACAATACCCAATTAGTAGATATTAATGTGTATTTGAGAGGGAAAAGATTAGGTATATACTTAACCTTTGGCATAGTGAACAAAGTGATTGTCTCGTGACTTGAACCCATAATCTCAAAGTTATTAGGCCAAGAATTTACCATTAAACCAATAGTCACCCCCTCCCAAACAAATATTATGAATAAAAAAACAGATAATAGAAAATAAATTAGAGTTGAGAACATAATAACTTGTGAAAGTCTAGGAGTTGCGTTGTCATTGTCCTAAAATTGTTTTTCTTTCCCTCATGAAGGTATCAACGAAGTGAAATAATTTCAAGAAAGTGACAGAATTAAATGGGTAATTAAAACAATGTTTGGAACACAATAATTGGAGTAATAATATTTTATTTTTATTAAAAATATTCTAACAGTACCAATTGGATTTCTAAATTCTCTTATTCATTGGTGTTCTCGAAAGAGAATCCTGAAAAAGAACTTGATCATCATGATTGACATTTTTTTTCTCTTTTCAATCGACTTAACTCAGATCAATAGCATGATGAACCAAAAGGTTTCTAGGACCTATTATTAAGAATTGTGAATTACAATTCTTATTAACAACATTAATCAACAAGGCAACCAAGATCAGAGCCTCCTTCTCTGAGCTGTGTAACCTCTGTTTCCATGATTGCCTCTTCCTAGTTGTTGCATACCAAAAATCCTCCAAAGAACATGATCAACATGTCCATAGTACCATCTCCTCCATCTCTTGCAGAATACAAGAGACCATATGATGGTTCCCAACCCAACCACAAATCCAATTTCAGCGCTTATGATATCCCAATTAATCTCAAGCCCAGAATTCAAATGTTTATTTACTTCAAATGTTGGTAGTGACAAGCCTTCATCTATGCAGCTTGTATTTAACGGAGGCCCGCATAAGCCTTTATTCCCTTGGAATGAAGCTTCTGTGAATGTTTGGATTTGGTTGCCTCTCGGTATCATCCCCTCTAGATGATTGAATGAGAGGTTCAAGACTGAAAGGAAAGTGAGGCTTGCAAGCTGTGGAGGGATCTCCCCTATCAGGTTGTTAAGTGAGAGGTCGAGTGATTCAAGCTGTTTCAAGTTTCCAAGTGTTGAAGGGACTTGACCTGTGAAGCCATTTTGCGATAAGTTGAGAAAATAAAGAGATTTGAGGTCTCCAATCTCCTTCGGTATCCCCCCTTGGAAATTGTTGCATGAGAAGTCGATGCTGGTGAAGACATTCAAAATTGTCACAAGCTTCATCTGTAGACCTTTGTTTCTCACTGTTACCACGCCTTGGTAGTAAAAATGGTTGAGTGATAAGAATTCAAAGCCCAGGTGATTAAGCTTGGATGATGCTTCTTCTTCATTGGCCATCATTGTCTTCCAGTTGAAGAAAAATTGTGGCAGCAGCTTCCCACTAAAATTGTTGGAAGCAAGGTCAAAAATTTGAAGCATTGGCCATGCGGGTTTGATTGCTGGACATCCTATGGATCCGTGAAATTTGTTGGATCGCAATACAAGAACCCGTATACTGGTTGAGTTCATCAACCAGCAGGGAAAGGTACCCCTTATCAGATTGTTCCCAAGGTTCAAAACCTCCAGCATTGTGCAGTTAGCCAGAGATTCTGGAACCTCCCTTTCTAAGTGATTGTCACTAAGGTCTAGGGTCTGTAAACCACAATTCTCTGGAAATGTCATTGGAATGCTTCCACGTAGATTGTTTTTACTTAAATTCAGCACCCCGAGTGTGTCATTCCGTCCACTGGCATTCCTTTCAATTAAACATCGCGGTATTGTGCCACTAAAAGAATTGTTAGACAAGTCGAGCACTTCAAGGTAAGTAGCATTGCACATTGATTTGGGGATAATTCCAGTGAGGTTATTATCTGAAAAAGAGATAAAATAAGCAGAGGAGATGAAATTGCCAATATCGGTAGGGATGGAAGAGGAAAATCTATTGCTCGAGTAATCCGCATAGAAAATGTATCTCAATGGTGCTGGGATTTTCCCAAGGAGCTGGTTAGAATGCAGGTCAAGGACATCAAGACTAGGAATTTCATAGGGTTCCTGAATCTCCACAAGGAAATTATGGGAAAGATTCAAGTAAAGAAGACTGCCATTACCAACTTCCCAAATCCAATTAGGTATTTCCCCATAAATTTGGTTGTTAGAAAGGTCCAAGTGAAACATTAGTGATTGGTTCCTTAGATCAGGAAAACTTTGCAATTTGCAGGAAGCCAGTCCTAATGAGTAGATCTTGGGGAACAAAGGCAGGCTAGAGTAACTTCCGTTTGTTTTGATTGACAAACTGTTGTATGAAAGGTCGAGCCTTCTAAGTTGATGGAGGGTCTGGATCATTTCTAGTTGCATAATGCCACTGAAGTTGTTGGAAGAAAGATCGAGGGCAGTTAAGCTTCTAAGCTCAAAAAATGACATGGGCACAGACCCTTCTAATTTGTTGCTACTCATGTCGAGGAAAGCCAAGGAAGAGGAAGATGCATTTGGAAATTCAGCAATTTGACCTTCAAACTGGTTAAAGGGAAGATCGATTATCTGCAGTGATGAGAGTGTAAACAGAGACAATGGAATATTCCCTTTAAATGAATTGTGGCATAGATTGATATCTACAAGATTCCTAAGGCCTTCAAAGTGGGTGGAAGGAATACGACCTGATAAATCATTATGAGAGAGGTCTATGTGAGAAAGATTTTTTGGAAATAAAGGGATTGGACCAGTGAACATGTTAAATGACAAATCCAAATCGCCAAGTTGGGTAAGGTTTACCAATGAATTTGGAATTGGTCCGGTGAATTTGCAACTTCCAAGAATTAGTATAGACAACCCCTCAAGATTACCAATAGAATTTGGTAATTTCCCTGAAAAGTTTGTGTAGCCAAGTAAAAGGGTCTGAAAAGAGGTTTTCTGAGGAAATTCAGGCAAAGGGCCTTCAAGTAATCCATTGTCTGACAAGTCAAGAGTTTGTAGTGTTGGTACCTTGATGATCTTTTCCGGTAATGTTCCAAACAACTGACAATTTCTGAGACGCAAAGAAGTCAAATTTGAGAAATTCGCAATGAATTCTGGGATAGGGCCAGATAAATTGTTGTCACTTAATTGAATTACTGAGAGAGACCGGAGCGTCTGGAGGGAGGGGTGAAGAGGGCCCGAAAGATCACAGTTGGACAAGCTCAGCACTCTCAAATTTGGCAGTGACAATGAAATGGTCTGGCACCAATCATCTCCCTGAGCTGAAATTTCCGTGCCATCAAGATAGAGTTCTGTGAGCTTTGTAAGGTTCCTAACAAGGATTCTTAGACTTGGCTTCTCAAGTTTTAGTCTAGGACTTCCAAGGAAGTAAAGTGTAGATAGATCGAGCGTAATTAGCCTTGTCAAGCTAGAAATCTCTAGGGGAATTTGACCAACAAAGCCTGAGTTAGAGAAGTTGAGATGAACTAACCTAACAAGCTTTCCCAACCCAGATGGAATTTGAGCAGCATTGAAGGAGTTGTTGGCCAAATTCAAGCTCTGAAGATATTGGAGATCAAAGAGATTGCTCGTGTTGCCAATCCCACCTGATATTGATTCGCTACTGAGGTCAAGACCGGTAACATGGCTATCATTGCATGTCACACCAGCCCAAGAACAGCAATCAGTACTTGAATTCCATGACGTGAGTTTGGACTTGAGCTTGGAGGAGGAAAGATAAGTGTCGAATGTGAGGCCTTGCTTCAATTTGAGCAATGTCAATAGCTCATGGTCAAGGCATTGGCTGCGAACGAGATCTAAATTTATTGAAAGTGTGATGAACAAGAAAAGCCATGTGGAGAGTGAGATGTTCATCGAAGGTGGATGTAAGAGGCTCTGGCAAGGTTGAACAAAGAGCTGTGAATATTCTGGCATTGATGTGTGGTGGTGGTGCTATAAATTTTGAAACTACTTGGGGAGAATTTTGAAAGAGTAATTGTATTCACACGACATGCTTATGACTAAAGATTCAGCTGGAGTTATGAAGTCTTCATTCCAGACTTTGTATTCTTCATTCGACATAAATTTTGATGTGATGTTTGAGTTTAAATCTTACTTTTACAAATGTAATTTTTCTTTTGATGTGATGTTTGAGTTTAAATCTTACTTTTACAAATGTAATTTTTCTTTCCTTATTTCATTCCTATCAATTATAAAAATAAAAATAAAAATTTAATTCTCTGTTTGGATTTTAAATTTATGTAAGAATATATTAAGTGAGAGAAAAATGAAATAGATTTGTTAATAAAATTGAGAATTTTTTTTTTTTTTTTGGTTCTTTGTAAATTTTCTCTCAAATGTAATATCCAAACATAACCTCAAATTGTTATTTGACTACTAATATATAACTTTGTGAGACATTGATATATACTTTGAGCGATTGTGGATTATATTAGATGATATGTTTTGTTAATCATATGATTTCAGTGTACTGTGGTTAGAAATGTGAGGGAATCAATTAATACAAATGTTATGAATCATAAAAATATATTTTGAAATTTATCTTGAATTGAGTTGTATGGTGAGCTTTAAAATTGGTGTAATATGAATTTTATCTAAAATAATTATAACCTATAGATGTGTTTTTTTAATTTTTAGAATATATATATATATATTTTAAATTTATAATACCGCAGATTTGTCCTTCGATAGAAGCAATTGGAAGCCATTGGATTGAAGGCGTTCAGATCCTCTAGAGTTTCATTCTCTGGAGTTTCTTTCAATTATTCAAAATGATGTCATTTTGTTAATGAAGAAAAAAAAAAAAAGAGAGAGAAATAAACAGAGCAGCAAGCAGCGCCCTTCCAACTTTGTCATGTATGACAATTCAATTGGAATTTGCCTAACAACATTTGCATTTGACAAATTCAGATATAGACCAGTGACATGACCTGCTTTGTCGGAAGTCACCCCCTTCCAACCACAGCAATCGTTTGTTTGAGTCCAATTTAGCTACTTGACAGAAAATGCTGAATTCAATGTGAGGCTGTTCTTCAATTGGAGCAACAATGAGCTCTGATCATTGAGTTTGAGGCATTGGCTGTGTACTGGAACAGTACAAATGCAGAAGATCAAGAAAATAGTGATAGAGAAAAGCCAAGCAAAGAATGCAATTCTCATGTTTAAGGGTATTGTGAAGCACAAGCACAACAATGGAATTGAAATGAATTGCTCAAGTTGGGAGTGGTGGCTTCTTTACTGAGTTTATTCTTCTAGTAAAAAGCCACTTGC
The DNA here is from genome assembly GCF_004153795.1 of Camellia sinensis. Classification (NCBI taxonomy): domain Eukaryota; kingdom Viridiplantae; phylum Streptophyta; class Magnoliopsida; order Ericales; family Theaceae; genus Camellia; species Camellia sinensis. Next base: position 7,258,544 of record NW_021024687.1, read on the forward strand.
AAAATCTAGAGGCTAGTGTTCCAATATTTTCTCCTTCAGTTGGTGCAGCTCCTTTGACTGTTTGGCAAAATAGCATCACCTTTCCTTTGTCATGGGATGATAATCTAAAAGGTACTCTTTTTGGATATTTTGGTCCGGAGATTTCTCTCTAGCCCCATTCCCAATGACTAGGTATATCATTTGGTCATTTAATTCATAGGGTTTAATACAAGAAATTTTAAAAATTCTTATAATCAAAAGTTCTAATTTTTTAAAATTGTGATATCATAAGGTCATGTTTTAATATTTGGACGAAATTCAAAACAAAAATGTTAGAGATTTCAAAATTCTATCAAAAGTTTTACCAAATGTCTCGTATGGGTGTAGGACCTATATGAGACTCACATTGTGTGGGTCTCACACTCATGTAAGACATTTGATAAAAATTTTGATAGAATTTTTAGAGTCTTTAATACTAATCAATTCAAAAAATCTAATCCACTATTGTTCTTGAGTTGATTCAGGGACACTACCCCCTCAGCAGAGGTGCTAAAAGTCTTGGAAAGACAAGCAATAATACACAATAAGGGCTTGTTTGTTTGGCCATGGGAATGGATTGGGTATGAGGTGGGGTCCACCAATGACATGTTTGGTTTGGGCATACACTAGATTATGGAGAACTTGGACCTAAAACTTTTACATTATGTTTGATCACTTTCCCACATTGGCCCCTAAAGTTTATTTTTTCTCAATTAGGCCATTTATGTTTAAGTTTTTCTCATTTCACTCCTAAGACTAACTCATGTTCAAAATTAAATAGAAAATGTTACGATAACAATCACATAACATAAAAAATATATTATTATATTGATATTTGAGTTTTTGTTAAATGTGTGAGTTATATATAATAAAATATTTTTATGTCACGTGGCTGTCAATGTGTCATTTTCTATTTAATTTTAACAAAAATTAGATTTAGGAGTAAATTGGAAAAAACTTAAAACATGAAGGGTCAAAGTGAGAAAAAATAAACTTTAAGGGCCAAAGTGGGAAAGTGACCAAAAATAAAGGGGGTAAAGTGTAATTTATCCATGTATTTTTGTAATATATCTTATATATTTTCGTGATAAATGTTACTTAATTTTTTAGTAGAATTATGACAATTTGTAATTCAAAAATAAAATTACATATTTTTGTAGTAATATTACATATATTTATGTTAATGTTACACTTTTTATGATAAAAACATATGTAACTTTAATTATGAACTATAAATTATCATAACTTCACAAAAATTGCGTAATATTTATTACAAAAATAAGCAACAAGTTACACATTATTTGCTATTAATTATCACAAGATAGTGCCAACTGTGGTCTTTAAAAAGCAATGATTAACTGCCATGTGGTTGCTATAGTAAGCAGGAAAATAAGTAGGAAAATGCTAGGAAAATAAGTAGGAAGATGTTAAGAAAACGAGTAAAACACAAGTCATTGAAGACACTGATGGCTTGAAAAGGTTTGTTAATGAGGTTAGCTTTTTTTAGTTTTTGGTTGTGTTTGGAAATATTTTTGAAAAACTTTTGATGTATCACTTATTTGATGGCTTTTTGACTATGAACAGAAGTTGATTACTTTTATGATGTTATTAATTGGCGCAAGACTTGGTTGAATGGACTCGACAAGAAATTGTTAGGAAAATAAGTAGAGTCCAAAACCATGGAAGACGTTAAAGACTTGTTACAACTAAAAATTTAATATAACAATGTTTATTATTTTATCATTGATATATAGTATCACAATTTAATAACAAATTATCAAATAAAATAAGGGGAGGTTTCTCTCCAGTCCACTGTTGGGTCTATGGGATCCACCACGGGTCTTTTTTAATAATTCAAACAGTTCATTGTGTAGAACTCACCGAGTATTTTATGCTTGCAAAAAATCACATTGATCAGATATCGGTAGCCTCTTGATCGGAACACATTTTCGTCAATGGTAAATATAATTTTAAAAATTAACTATTAACAAAAATGTGTTCCGATCAAGGGGTTACCGATATTTGATCAAAGTGATTTTTGCAAGCATAAAGTACTCGAGTAGTTCTACATATTCAACGAGTCGGATTATCGAAATGAGACCTGTGGTGAAGCCTACGAACCCAACAATATATTCTAATCCACTATGTGGATCGGAGAGAAGTCATCTCCTAAAATAAGTGACTCTCTCCATTTAAATATAAGTACAATTCAACTAACTGATTATAAAAAATTAAAAAAGCAAAAAAGAAAACATGTGAAGTCTGGGTGATTTCCGGTGCGATCTTCGACGACTTCTAGGGAGTTCCAGAACCACTCCTCACTCATTTTCATCTGATCGCGTCTCTCTCCCAGGAGGGGGAGTTGCAAAAGTATGATGTAACAATCCCGACCTGTGATTAGCCTATAACCTATGATTAAGAATGCTTAATAAGTAATTAAGATGAAATTCTGCATTAATTTCATGCGTTAATTATGTGTTATATGCATTAATATATGTTCATGGTATGGTAGGAATTTATGTCTACATTACTGATATGTTATGCAAATTGAAGGCCTTATTGGCCACAGAACATGAAATTGACTTGTTTTATGTGTTATTTAGAATTTTTAGAAAATTATGATAGGTTTAATTTAAATTTGATTCGGAATCAAATAATTAGAATAAAATAATGTAAATTAATTAACTTAAGCCTAGAATTAATTAAGCCCCACTAAGTCGCCTATATAAGGCCAAAACAACTGTAGGAGTCTCTCATACACCACTTCATCTTCATTCCTTGAGCTAGGAAATGTGAGAAACAGAGAGAGACCAAGGAAAGAGATTAAATTCAAGAAGATTAAGGGAGAATTGCTAAGATTGATCAAGAATTGAAAGGAATTGGCGATAGTTGTTCAAGCCTAGCTAGAATCTAAGGGAATTGTCAACTTTAGGTAAGAAATTAACTCACACTCTATGAGTTTAAGTTGCGTTATACATGATTCAAAGAGAATTATGTTTAGATGGTAGACTTTAACATGATTTATGCATGCATGCTCATTTTATCATGATTTGAGGTTGTTTTCCAAGAATTCCCACATGCATGTGTTCATCTTGCCTTTGTTTTGAGAATTCATGAAGTTTCATACCAAATTACTTCAATAGCTCATGTTTTGAAAGCTTTGAAGTCAAAAAAATTACATGCATGTTATGTTTTCAACATTCCAAGTTTGATTTTGAACAATTGGCATGCTTTTGGGCCTTGATTTTGTGTAATGATCTTTAATTCATGATGTTTTGTAAGTTTATAAGTGTTTTCTCAAGTTTTGGGCCCAAAAAGATGTGTTTTGTTGGTTTGAAATTGAGTTTTGAAGCTTGAACATCAATCTGGAAATTCCAGAATTTTGCATCTTCGTTTGAGCGACAAAACCTGCGCTCGAGCGACCACACTTATTTTTGTACCTCCGCTCGAGTGAAGAAGTCTAAGATTGAGCATAAAATTCATGCTTTTAGAAATTTACAAGTTTTCCAGACCACTTGAGCAACAAGAATTGCACTCGAGCGAGGATACTGTTTTTTCAGTCTTGCGCTCCAGTGATTGTCGAACGACCATTGAGCAGAAAAAATCATGCAACCAATACTTTTGCAGAGTTTACAGACCGCTCGAGTGACCGAAGTTGCGCTCGAGCGACCACCCTTATTTTTGCACCTCCGCTTGAGCGAAGATCCTGTTTTCAACAAATTTGACTAAGTGTTTTGAATCACATTTTGACATCCTCATTGCATCCTAGGCATTCTTAAGTCCTAATTAAGACACAATAATGAGGATAAGACTTAGAAACACACTAAGAACGAAATGAAATAATTTAAGTACTATTCGAGTGTGTGTTTCAACATATGTATCCGTTCTGTGTTTGTATAGGTCACGCACCATAAATCACTTTATTCGTCTGCTATATCTGTTTTTCTATTGGAGCCATCTATGAGTAATAACTTTGTAAAGCTATGTTCACGTTTAAGTATTTTCCTATATGATATGACAAGAAATGATCTGTTTTCTGAAAATATCAATGAATGATTGTCTATATATTGAATAGTATTTGTGGCATCCTTAGCATATGGCCCTTGCCTGGGGGTAACAATATTATGAACTAAGAGCACAAGGCCCTTGCCAGGGGATAATAATACTGTGGTCTTATGACCCTCGCCCGAGGGTAAGAATACCGTGGCCTAAGTATGTTATCTGTTCCCGGTACCAGAGATTCCTTTATGGAACTGGTCAAGTATGAACCTTAGTGCTCTGTATCTGATCTGTTAGCGCTAATGGGTGTACTACATATGATCATTTATGAAATTGAATAAGTACATGCATCTGAACTCTAAATAAGAATATGAACCTATTTATAATCCAAACTCTGCTTTTCGAATCTGATATGGGACATCATTCATTAAACCCTTTACTCTATTATTATTCACTGGACTTCCGCTCACTATTTATATTATGCATGTAGGTGATCAGGAGTGTGACCAGGCTTAGTGATGGCTGCCTGGAAGTTTGTTGTCAGCCAACCTTCGCGCCTCTTGGGGAGGTTCCCGTCTAAAGAAGTCAAGTTTCATGGATCGTGTTAAGGACTTATTTTGTTTTTGTTTATCCGTACACTAGGCTAAGTCCCTTTTGATAATATCTGTATGGTGATGCATGACTTAGGTAATTTTGACATCATATGTATATATTTAAGTTTTACATTTATTGTCCTTTATATGTCTGCACAGCTCTATAGACATTGTATTTGTATATTTGCTTCCGCAATTCCTTATATTTTGTTATTCTAATCAGAGGCCTTTGGTAATCCCAAGATTACTGGTCGGTTACGATGCTAAACCTATAGGGGGCGGGTTTGGGTCGTGACATGTCACGCCCCAATTTTAATTACTTGGAAACATTACCAAAGCCTTAAAATTAGGTCCATTTTTTATTTATTTATTATTTATTATTTTTACATATACAAATATCTATTACACATGAGTAATAGAAATACAATGACATATGTTCTCCCTTTCTCAATGAATACTACAATGACAACAATAGCTGCCAATCTATTACTGTGAAGCTACAAATAAATAAAATACAAATACATAATCCATTATATCTACAATGAAATTACATGTAAAAGACACATGGACTTCTTGACTCTTCAATCACAAAATCCACACTTTCTTCCTGTAAAAAGATAAAAACAACAGGGGTGAGCACTAATGCCCAGTAGGAGTCTCATAGTTCTCAATCAATAACTAACACACAGATAGAAATGATCATGCATGCAGGGTGATACCATATAATAGGATGACATTTTATAATTTCAAAATACCATAAATAAGGTACCTTTTTCTCAAAAACTATTTAAACATTTTCAAGAAAAACCTTTAGCCATTAAAATCATTCCTTAACCTTAGAAAAACATAGACCCTTGTGAAACAACCATATTTAAGAAAGCAACATCATTAAAAAGTTATTAACCAATTCCCAAAATATTTTTCATTCAGTTTCCATTTTTAATGTTCCTTTTTTTTTTTTTCTTTCATTCTTCCTATCTACTCATTATATGTATTTAGAACTCCATATCTTCAAGTTCAAGTTTCCTTTTTGATTCACTAACAATTCTCCTATACTCAATTCACACCATTATTTACACTTTCAAATTTCATTTCAAGGTAACACAAAGTTAACAAACCCCTTTCAATTCTATCTCTTATTTATTATACAGAACAATACTCATAATTTACCTTTATTGTCGCAACTAATTCATTAAGTTCACCATCACCAATCCATAATCCAATTACCACTTCGATTTCCATTCTTTCAATTGATTTCATATCAAATACTGGATCCAATCACAAGTCATCTCCATGAGTCACACGCTTTACTGGTCACAAGCCAGAAGGAATGCGGAACCTCACGCTTTATTGGTCACAAGCCGAAAGGAACACGAAACCTCACGCTTTACCGGTCACCAGCCGGAAGGAATGCGGAACCTCAACATACCACAAACTTTACCGGGCGCTACTCCAGAAGGAAGGCGGAACCTATCTCAAACGCCACGCTTTGCCGGCTCAAATACGGCGGGAAACGGACCCCAAGATAACATCACAATCCATCATTACAATTAGTGGACAATGCCAACACATCTTCCATTATTTCCATAACACATTAATTCAATGTACATCCACCATATATTAAAATTACATTCACATAACAAGTACAAATATGCTCCACGACCTTCTTCATTATCCATTAAATCATTCATTGTTTTGTCACACAAAAATATAACAACACCTCCATAGAGGCAAAGATTCATCTTTAAAGTATTCACAATTCTTGGGTTCAAACTATTTCTTTACTTTTCTGTATTATCATCAAGTCTTCAAATTCAATTTTTAAAACACATTGGTTATCAATTACTACCCATGGTTATAAATTAAATCTCAAACATTTAATTTTCTTTGATACAACACCTTTATATAACATCGTCATATTTCACAACCTCCCATTTATCATTATTCACACTCATCTTAACCCAAAATAGACTTAATTTCATAACTTTAATATTGAGTGAAGTATCCTCATTTTCCAAGATGAAACCCCATAACTATTGTTAAATATAAAGTTGGACTTTTAGTTTTGAGGTATAAAATCACTTTCTAATTACACAATAAAATTCTTAAATCTTCACTTCATCATCTTATCACAAATTTCGTATCATCTTTCAACTTCCCCTCGTGGTTACCAACACAACACCACCCAACACAATTCAAACACAACACCACCCAATACAACTCAACTCAACGCAATTCAACATGATTCAAACACAATTCATCATAGTCCAATACAATTTGGTTCAACATTATTCAATACAACTCAACATAATCTACACAATTCAACAAAATCAACACTATTCAATAGAAGTCAACACAACTTAATTCAACAACACTATTTACAATTCAACATAATTCAAAATAAATTCTTGAATCCCCTTTCAACATTCCATAACTAAGTTATGTCATCTATATCATTAGTAAGTCATTTCTCAAATCTCCCTTTCACATTATAGCATGATTTACAATGTTCCTAACAAAGTTCAATCGCTAATTTTTTAACATAATTTTCAAACACCTCCAAAATCCAATTAAACTTGTACATATATAATTCAACCTACCAATTTTATGAATCTACTTTCAATTTGGGCAAAATCATTAATTATCATAATGAATCAACTTAGGGTTTTCAAGGAAAATTAAGATTTTCAACAAAAATTCAAACTTCTTAAACCACTACTTTTAATTCCAATTTCCCTCTTGATTATACACCTAAGGTTCATAATCCACCACATTAACCCAACAATTGAACCCCCAACACTTCAAATCCTAAACCTCCAAAAATCATAATGTACACTATATGCTCAAAAATGTGGGTTTTACATGTATATAATCAAAATACCACAAATCTATCTATTTATGGAAGTATTGAAGAAGAAATAGGACCCCTATCTCAAGAATCAAGCAAAGGAGCAAGCTTTGGTGAGATTCCTTCGCAAATCCGAAATTCCAATTAGTGGAAAATGTTGATCTTCAAGCCTTTTCACTTTCTTGGTAGGAGATCTTGGTCAATCCTTAGGGAAATGGAAGGTATTTGAGGTAAAAAACCTAGGGTTTTCGGACCTAGGGTGAGAGGGATGAAGAAGGAAAAGGAAAGTGCAAAGAATGAGCTAAAAATCACGTTTTTAAGCTACTGAATTCGCGCAGTCCAGCATGTGCGCCGCTTTTCCCGCTCGTGCGGACCTGCTTCCAGCACAGATTCCAAAACTTCAAACGGCCATAACTCTCTCATCCGGACTCCATTCCAGGTCGTTCTTGTGTCCAAATCGAAGCCCCGAAAATAAGATTTCCAATGATTCTAGCCTCATATCCAAATTCAAAGTGTGGATAAAGGAAAGGGCAAAAGGGTGACAGCTGTTCAAAAACTCAAACTCAAATTTGGGGTTTTTGATCTAATCTTATCTAAAGACCTTGTTAAGGCTTCAATCAAGGTTCCAAACATCACCTAAGGGTCCTCAATTATAATATTTGAAGTTCACTTGCCAACCCATCAATATCAAGAGTCCAATAACCATACAAGTTTTAAGGTGACGGACACTACTATACATCAATCCAATGTGAATTAAAATCTAAGTCATTACATGACATATGATCTATTTATCGACTATGCAATGAGCCGTATTCGATCTCCTTTTCCAACAGTGAACTAGTCTTCCCTTCTCTTGTTCTCAGTCTAGATTTAGTCTTGGTTTATGCTTTGGTTTTCTTGAAATCCCTGTTAACTTGCAATACTTAGGAAGTTTGTAGGTGTGGTTCTTCTCGACACTTAGGGTTCTATTTGTTTGGTGTTTTTTAAGTTTTTGTGATGTAGTTTGTTTACTATTTGAGGTCTCTTTCGCTAGTTGGTTTTTGGGTTTTTCTTGGTGCTCTTGGAAGGTTTGTCACTATGGTGAAAAAAAGATTTTTGCTCAAGTCTATTCCGGTCATTAATAGGCTATCGAGGACAAAAAAAGGTAAAGGTATTGCGATAGAAAGTGAATCAAATTATGACAATTCACATTATTTGTTGCAAGATGATATGATTTCGTTTTTGGACCCCTTTGAAATTGCATTTATCAATGATACGCTAGATGATGATTTTCGTTTTGATTGGGAAAAGGTTGAGCGGACTTTTCAAAATAGGGGTTTTGCAGCTATAGATGAAGATATTGGTATGAATGGCAGTGCCTTTTCTAAATTCCCTCCTAGGTTCCCATCAAATTTTCCAATTAAGTGTGGCATAGGAGTTGATTCTAGTAAAAGGGGTCCATCAGGAAGCACACGTTTGTATGAACATAGTGGTAGCAGGGTAGGAAGGGGCACAAGTGGAGCCACTCTAAAAAAGCCTATCAAGCGAAAGAAAAAGGTGATCTTGGGTAGAAATGTTCTTTTTATTGATCGTAGTCTGCGTCACAACCTTAATGATGGTGATACATTCGGATTTCTTCATTGCCAGTGTCACAACCCAAACCCATCCCTATAGGTTTAGCATCGTAACCGACCAGTAATCTTGGGATTACCAAAGGCCTCTGAGACAAATTAGATTAATATTAGGGGCTAGCAGAAGCAAATAACAAATATACAACATTCATTAAACTGTGCAGACTTATATGAGATGGAAAAATTTTAAACTTTTTATATGCATATTTACACATCACCCTTACGTCATTATATATATAAATATTAGACAAAAAGGGACTTAACCCTATTTACAAAATAAGCAGAGACTTGTTTAACCAAATAAGAAAACAAAACTTGAACTTTATGCACTTAGCCATAACCACTAGACATATCCGGAACCTCCACGGGAGGCACATAGGTTGGCTGACAAAATAGAATCCAGGCAGAAGCTTTAGGCCTAGTCACGCGTTTGATCACTTACATATATAAATAATACAGTGAACTAGAGCCCAGTAAATAATAACAGAGTAAAGATTTTAATGAATGATGTCTATATCAAATTTAGAAATCAAATTTCAATTCTTTTATCAAATCAGAAACATAGTCATGTTCGTATTCGTATCAGAAACAGAGTCATATTAATATTCATATTCATATCTAAATCATGTGTGGTACTTCTTTTAGCGTAACATATCATGTTGGTCAAGCATATCAAGTTTCATAATGGAACCTCCAGTACTGGATAACATATCTCATATGTGGGCGACGGTATTGTTTCCTCCGGGCGAGGGCCTGGGCCACGGTATTATCTCTCCTGAGCAAGGGCCTCATGACTATAAGCCACGGTATTATTTGCCCTGGCGAGGGCCTCCTCTAAGGATACCACAAAGACATTTCAAAGAATTGGATCATCATTCATGTAATCACAAAATAGCCTTTTGTATCATTCAAAAATAGTTCATATCATATCATAATGTTCAGAAAGTATTTCATATCGAACATAGCTTTACTAAGTTATTACTCACAAATAGCTGCAGAAGCAGATTAGACAGATCAGGCAGACAATAACACGTGGCCTACACAAACACATAACATATACACATTGAAACACAATATCAATTCCTTGATCAAATTTGACTTTTCTTGTCTTTTTTTGTCTAAGTAGTCTGAAGCTCTACTATGCTTATTCTTTCTTATTCAAATGAATTGGGTTTTCATTTCACATATTCTTTCATTACTAAATCATTCTTTTCTGAATAAACCAATTCCTTACTTGGCTTTTTAATCAATTACTGCTAAGTTAATGACTTATTCTTTAATTAACTAATTAATGTTGATTGTTAGCTTATTAATCTTTATTGAACCATAAATCATGTCTAGGATGCTTTGGAAAGAGATGAGAATAAAAATGTGAACTAAATGCAATTTTTCAAAATATGCTGAAAATAGGGTCTTCGTTCGAGCGGACCTTTGGTCGCTTAAGCGGTCTGCAAAGCTTTGTAAAAATACTAGTTGGCCTTAATGTTCACTTGAGCGGTGGCTTTATCGCTCGAGCGGCCAACCAAATTTCTGTGTTTTCAAAATCAACAACATAATTTCTAAACACATTTTCAAAACCTAAACTCTTGCATGAACCAATTTAAACATGTAATTTTATTAATAAAGATGAACCCATGACTAATTTTCCAATTTCTAATACAAAAGTCTCGTTGATCATTAAGATTAAAACCAATAATTTCATGAATATAATAATTCCAACATTCTTCTTCTTTGTTTTATGAAACATAAATTAAAGCTATAAAGCCCTTACAAAATATTTACATGTAAGAAATTTAAATCAAAATCAAACAAATTTTCGATTCTCAAATATAAATTATAATTTATTTCTAAATTTGTCCAAATTTAGATTTAATTTATTTTCTCCATATCAAATCCAATTTCAAACCCACAAATTTTAAAACATGAATTAAACTTTCAAAACTCTTGAAAAATTCATAATGCATGTACAATTGAAACTCAATTTCATGTTAAGACAACTAAATTCAAACCCAAAGTAATTAATTTCTAAGTTAATTTCCATAACTTTGAACCTAACTCCATTGCATGGATCAAATCCTCAATACATCATTGTTGCATGTAATTTTTGTAGCACAATTCAAGAATAATTTTCAAAATTAATTCCATCTTGAATCAATTTATGTCTAGATTATTTAAACAATACTAGAAAGAGGATGAAATTTCTTACCTATTAGTCTTCAAGATAAAATTTGGTTGAGTTCTCCACTTTTCCTTTTCTTCTTCTTTTTTTTTCCTCAGCTTTTTCCTTGAGCTTTCCATCAAACTCCTTCAAAAAAAATAAAAAATGGAATAAGCTTCATCTCTCTCTCTCTCTCTCTCCCTCTCACAATTTTCTCTCTTTTCTTTCCTTTTTCTCATTTCTTTCCTTTTTCTCATTTTCTTCTAGCAAAGAAGTTGAGGCCCACCCTCAAAATATTACACACATATACATATCTTCATATCTTGACCCATACAAGAACACGTGCACACATAGTCAATACACCCACAGAATTGCTTAGTACACCCATAGAATTCTCAGCATATCCACACCCACACCCACAATTCTAGTTTGTTCCATAATTTAATTTATGTCTAGGATTAATTTAATTAAGCATCACTTAATCTTAATAAATTTTGATTAACACAAAATTAGTTAATTATAACTAATCTCAAATCTCACATAATTTAATTAGTCGAATTGACTTCCATTAGAGCCTAATTAATTATATTTAAATTTATCAATCCGAATCAGATTTTTAATCAAACTTCCAAAAAGCTCCAAATATCAAATTAAATTTATTTTCATCATCAATTTTGGTTTCTTGCATTATTAATGTGATGACCGGGTATGTTATTCGTTTTGTTCCTCTTTGCTTAACCTTGGGTTTACCGTCGTTTTAGTGTGGGGTCTTAGTGCAAGGTTTTGGATTAACCGTTGGGTTGTTATTTTGAAAACTCCCTCTCTAAAATTTTCATTTTTATTTACTGCTATCTCAAGTTTCACGTGTTTTCAAAAGGTGTGAGGTTAGGTTTGGTGTGTCTTGGGTTGAGCTGAAATTTTTCCAGGCTGGACGACAGAGCCGCACGTGTGAGGGATTGGGCCGCACGTGGGAGAGGTGAGGCCGCATGTGTGGAGAGCAGGGGAGATCCAAGGTGCAACACTGCATTATATGCAGGTACGGATGGAGGTGCGGGGTAGGGGTGCCACACGTGCGGGGGTGAGTGTCGCATGTGCAGGAGGCACGCTCCGTACGTGCAGGAATGGGTGCCGCACGTGTGGGACTCCACTGAGTCCGAAAAATTATGTCTTTTCTCTCTTTGGGGCTGAGTGTATATCACTTTTTCAATATATCTCTCTTTCTAAAAACCCTTTTCTCTCCCTTCTCTTTATATTTCCTACATCAAACAAGATCAAATCCTTGATTTCTTTAAATCCATGATTTTTGACCCAACATCTTTCATTAAAGTTAGATAACTTCTCAAGGACTTCGTTGTGTGCGGTGAAAATCATGTTTCAACACCGGTGATTTGGGGGGGTTTCATCTCATTTCTTCTCCAAACTTGAGGTAGGGATTTTTCTTAGAGTTATATATATGTTTTTGCAAAATCTTGTTGATTTTTGCAATTTCCCCTTGTTAATATTGAAACTTGATGGCTGGGTCAACAATGTGGGTAGTTTGGGAGGGGATTTGTTCCTTGTTTCTTTTGAAACAATTTCTTGAGAGTTTTGAACTACATTGATTGAGGAAAAATGCTTTTGAAGAAATTCTTTTAAATGATTTGGGTGTGTATAGTTGTAGTGAGAAAAACCTAAAAATTTGGGGGGTTTTAAAAGGGTATCGAGAACATATGGTTGACATTATTAATATATTATTTTGTGTGCCAAAATGAGTAAAGGATGGGAAAATTTCTTATTTATATATATATATATGTAAATGAGGAGTTTCATGAAATGTGAAAATTGTCGATATTGGAAGTTGTTGTTCAAATGTTGTTCAAATGTTGCTATAGTCTTGAAATGACTAAATTGTTGGGATTGTAAGAAATATGGAAATGTGGTTATTTATTGATGGATTTAAATGAAAATGTGGTTATCTTGCGAGATGGTATAGAAAGGAGAAATGGAAATTTTGATTTTTGTGCAATTATTGTTTGATATATTTGAAAGTGGAGAAATATTATGTGGCATTGGTAATTGTTGCATTGCATATCCATTCAATTGGTTATTACACATTTTGAATTGAGTTTGGAAACTTTTGCATTGAGAAAAGAAAGTTGGTAAATGAATTTTCATGGGATTGCTTTGGGGTAAATACGTTGGTAAGTCCGGATAGGGGGTGTAGATGAAATTGATTAAGTTGGCCTGAGTGTCCGAGGTGAAAGACCGAAAACAAACGCGGAGGAGGTACCACTTCCCTTCCAGTTAGCAACCAGTAAAGTGGGGTTTTAGTAGTGCTAGTTATGCCTACTTGTAGACACCAACCTAGGGATTACCTGAGTCGTATTTACCGCCCCTTGAGTTAAACTGATAAATCGAGAATTTGTTGAAAATTTTAAGAAATCATTGAGCATGATGGTTTTCAAAAGATGAGGAAATGTGATTTTCTTTCAAAAGGGCATAACATGGCACATGCATTTCATTTCTTGAGACTTGTATAAGATGTATATACTTTGTTAAGAATTTCTTACTGGGTTTTATGCTCACCCTATGGGATTTTGGTGTAGGAAAAGACGTGGTGAACCTGCCAAACTAGGGTGTAGATGTATGTATTGAGAGCACAAGGCTCTATTTTGTTGTGACTGTATTTTTGTAAGCCAAGGGCTATACATGTATGGGTTTGAAAAACCATCTTATGTATAACCAGGCTTAAGCCTTGGAACTTGTAAGCCCTTGAGGGCATTTATTTATTTTTGACTGAATGTTCTACATGCTATTGTAGACCGCTCGAACTCGCTCCGCGCGCCTCCCTTTCGGAGAGGGCGCGAATTGTGTTCTAGCTACTACAGTTCAGACTCCTGTCACGGTTTTGAATCTAATCTCACAAAGTGCAATGTAAGACTGATAAATCACTAAAGAGTCCAAATCCGAAAAATCATTTTGAAAAATCAATTTTAATCAAGAAGTGCCAAACATGGACTGCTTTGCCAGATTTCAGAGTCGCCACCTAAATATTTTGTTTTGGGAAATTTAGGAAACCCTGACTCGTGCCTAAGGCCACATGTCCGTCATCACCAAAGTTGCCTCGGCTCGGGAACTTGGGTACGAGGGGGGAAGGTCATGAAATGAGTACCCCCACTCGCCCGATCAAAGATCGGCCTCTACTAACATGATATGTTGTTTTTGAAAACACATGCGTTCTTATTCCGGTTTTTTGGCTAAATTACTATGTGATGCGCGCAACATACAAGTATAGGCTCAATCACTCAAGTTGGAACAAAACATCTCATGTTTGTTTTTTCGAAAAGTGGTTTGAAGTTGCTACCCTCAAGTAGGCTAAAGTGCAGATTTGCCACCCTCAAGTGGGCTTAAAACATGATGATTTTCCACTTCAAGTGGGCTTAAAACTCACATTTCAATGAATTGTTCCAATTCAAGCAATGAAGCCTTCATCCACAAGCATTCAGATAGTTAATCACTTAAGCACATATCCTCACGGCAAGCATGCTGTCATGGCAATCACTTACACACATGCAAGGATGCTAAAGCATAAATACTCACAGTGTACTCCAAGCCAAAGAAAGAAAACTAGTTAGAAATCAATGCATGATCCTAGCTATCTTAAGATGCCTAATGCAACACATGCAAAAATGTAACTAAAATAGGCTCAGCTATCTAAAATGGTATATGAATGCAACACTTGATAACATGCTGTTAAACACGTATTCAAGAAAGTGTATTGAAATACAATGCAGTTTATATGATGCGCCGAGCCCGATGCATGCAAGACAAATGAATGATGCACGCATGCAAGCATAAGGATGCTAATTGAATTATGCCCTAATCTAACCAGCGAAAGCAGTTAAGTAAAAGGGAGAAAGACGTGGGGTTGGAAGACATTCACACACATACGCACACTTATTACAACAATACGCCCTCTCGACGGAGGGTCTGAATGAAATGAAAGCTAATTAACTACGCTAATTAAGCTAACTATTACAAATCACAACTAATTAACTATCCTAGTTAACTAATTAGTTATTATAGTACAAATTGATTAGCTAAGCGCGTTAACTAATTAAGTACAGAACCAAAGAATCAACTAGATAAGCAAAGCAGTTAAAAGGAGCCTTGGGGCGAGGAATGTATGCATGCTCAGTTGCTTCCTCCTAAAATCCCGTCGCCTTGCCACCGGTTGCCTCTGTTTGCATTTGCTTTGATTCCAGAATACTGAACCGAATCCCAGACTGCCTCTGCTCTAGAACCAGAATAACTTTGAACCACCTTCAAGCTGGTGGGCTGTCGGCCACCGGGGGAGACTGTAGGCCACCTGTCGGCCACTTAAAAGGGCTGTAGGCCACTTAAAGTGGTCGGTCGGCCACTTCCTCTGGCCGGTTGGCCACTTGTTGCTGCAGATTCCAGTTTTGCTGCAAATAGAGTTTAATAAGGGCAAAACAAGGCATTTACAGAGTATGTGTGTACAACCACCCCCCTTATCATTTCTCAAGCTCAAAGTGGTGTGGTACTCGACTCTCGGGCCACCAACTGAGCATCACAATACACGATGGCCGAGAAGCCGAGTTCATACAAGTCTATGAATGCACAAATAGGACTCGAGAGGTCTCCACCCTATCATGCACAATCAAGGGGGATGGCGACAAAGAAATGAGACGCGTTTCATCACTTCAAGTATGAAACGCCCCTCGTTTCTCGTGTTTCGATTAACGTTCGATCCAAACACAATGCAATGCAACACATATGCAAACAACATGCTTATCCACCAATACTAGAATGGCATGCACAAGGCTCTATCAAGTAAGGAATGCATGCATGGCATGTTTAGAAGCTAAGGAATCAAGGCAAGTGAAGTGTATTACACATGAAGCATGCACCATAATGCTCAAATGGTCAAACCTACCTCATGCCACAACAATGGTACAATCATGCTAGAAATGAGGCACCAAAAGCTACAACAACATGCTCATGAATTGACTTGCAAGCCAGACATTGAACACAACTCTCAAACACAATGAAGAAGTGATAAATAAGAGAGTATGGCAGAGACGTAGGCATTGAAATCACATGCCAAATGATGACATATCATACAAATTGTGAAAACCCCGTTCCGTATTATGCTAATTGGTCCTTATTATGAATTTGATTATGTGTTTGACATGATTTTGTGTGCCAATTATGTGAATATATGTGGTTTTAAATTTCTATCTGTTCACCATAGGAATATCTGTTTGATTATCTGCTTTGGAAATTAAATTGTAGGCCTTATCGGCCACAGAACCCGAAATTAACTGTGCCATTGTGATTGGCGTAATTTTTAGAGCCTATGGTGAAATTTGATTGAAAATTGATTCGGATCAGATTAAATTGATTAAATTGATGAATTAGTGCCCAATTACTTTATTATTATTAAATTGGAGTTAGTGAGATTTGTTGTAAT
The DNA here is from genome assembly GCF_004153795.1 of Camellia sinensis. NCBI lineage: Eukaryota > Viridiplantae > Streptophyta > Magnoliopsida > Ericales > Theaceae > Camellia > Camellia sinensis. Next base: position 7,275,243 of record NW_021024687.1, read on the forward strand.
AAGGCACTACACCCTCAATTCCCTCTTTAGCTTCATTTGGCTAACTTTGAACTCAAAGAAGAGAGAGGGCTGACTATAGAGAGAGAGAGAGAGAGAGAGAGAGAGAGAGAGAGAGAGAGAATTGTGTAATCTTGGCTCAAGGTTTGGGGAATTTGAAGATTTAACTCTAGATTTGACCATAGATTGGAAGAATTGAGCCTCTAGGTAAGTGAATTCATGAGCTTAATGTTGTGAATTGTGAATTCAAGTTTGATTAATGGTCAAGAATATGATTTAGTTTGATTATAAGGAAAATGAGTTGTAGTTGTTGAATTTAAAGTCTTAGAACACATGCATGTAAGAAATTGCCATAAATTTCCATGTTTGAGCATAAAGTATGTAATCTATGTTGAGTTTTGATTAATGACCATGTATTTAATCATCTCTTTACCAATTAAGTTGAGGATATTGTGTATATTTCACATGCAAGTGCAAATCATGGGAGTATGAGTCTTGCATGCTTGAATCTAGTGTGTTGGCAATGAGTTTGAGTTAATTTGAGACATGCATGTGATTAAATTGTGAAATTTAGCTTCATTATGTTGTAAGTGGGTGTTTATACCATGTTAGAATATATATATGTGAAGTTTGAGCCAAAATCATGCATTTGGAACCTTTGAACATCAAATTGAAGCTCAAGAACATGTTCTGAATTTTCTAGAATTTTGATGTCCGCTTGACCGGGGAAACCGCCGCTCGAGCGTGAAATTTGTGTTCCTAGTATTTTCTGCAAACATGGTGTCCACTCGAGCAGGGGAAGTTCACGCTCGAGCGGGGAGCCATGTAGAGAGGCCTTCCGCTCGAGTGCCAGAGTTCGAGATCGAGCGTAAATTTGACATATCCAGTACTTTTGCAGGCCTCAAGGGTCCGCTCGAGCGGGGACCCTGTTTCTGAAAATTTTGAAAGTGCATTCTGTGTTTCGTTTTCCGTTCTCTTTCACTTCTAAGTACTCTTAGGCATGCATTAAGCTATGTGAATGAATTAAAGGGATAGGAATAAAGCCTAAAGAGGAATACGTGAATTAAAGAACAGATTGAATTATTTATGACTCGTATGTGTTACGTGACGTGTAGGGTCAAGCTCCAGGGCAAATCAACTAACCGATCACTGTGAGTAGTATCTTAATAAAGATATCTGGATTATGCTATTTGTCCAACTGCTTAGCTTCTTATAAGTCTGTTAATTGAACTGTGGACAAATGTTTGCTATGCCTAAAAAGCGAATGGGCCAAAGGCCAGTTCGATATGAAAATGTGAATGGGCTGAAGGCCAGTCTGATATGAATGATAAAGTGAATGGGCCAAAGGCCGGTTTGACATGAATGACATAAATGAATGGGCCAGAGGCCGTATGACATGAATGAATGGGCCAAAGACCAGTCTGACATGAATGAGAGAATGATAGTTTGACATGAAAGTTTGAATGGGTCGTACGCTAGTTTGACATGAAAGTCTAAATGGGCCATAGGCTAGTCTGACATGAATGAGAGAATGATAGTTTGACATGAAAGTTTGCATGGGCCGTTGTAATAACCCTCACCACTGCTTACCAATGAACACTGACTACCATTGAACTGAACTGATTATGACTGATAATTGAACTGATTAAAGTACTGAACTGACTGACTGAAAACTGGAACTGAATTGACTGAGTATGTACGTTTGAATTGAATTCTATCTGTTGATTGTTTATTTGATCTGTTCGTATTTTAGTGTTTAAACTGCTAATTGAAGGCCTTATCGGCGGCCGAATCCGGAATTGATTGATGTTCCATGACCCTCATAATTAATGGGATTTTATGGTGTATTCATCTGAAAACTGATTAGGTACGATTAAATTAGATTAAATATCGATCAATTGCATAGTTACACTAATTTACAACCTTGCCCTTGAGTGGGCCACTACCTATACACCTTTGAGTTCATTACACTTGAATCAAAATGTTTTCCTCAGCCCTCTTCTTGTTCTTGCCGACCTTGAGGGAGAGAGGGAGAGAATAGATTTGTTCTTGAGGGATTGGCTTAGACAACTTGGAGAATTGAAGTATAGATTGCATATTTGAGCTCCTAGCCTTCTAATTCAAGGAACCTAGGTATGAATTTCATCTTTTTGATTTTGTCTTTAAGTTGATTCATGCATGGTTCATGTCTAATTGTAGAGCTAAGTCATGCTTTAGTTCATACATGTTGATATAGAGCTCATTCCATGCATGCATGTTTGTATTGTAGATGTTTGAGTTGTTTTCATGGCAAAAGGTTACATGCATGTCCATGTCTTGAGTGTAGTCCATGATTTCATCATGTTTTGGAAACAATTGGCTCTCTAGAGCATCAAATTGAAGCTTTGAATTGATTTGAATTCATGCATGTTTGCATGTTCTCCATGTTCATGAAAATGGTTTGAAATTGGATTCGAATTAAACACCCTTGGGCTTTGATTTCTCAAAATTGAGCTTTGAGCCATGATATTCTATGTGTTTACAAATGTTTTCTGGAAATTCAGCCCAAGAGGTCGAGTTTTGAATTGTGAAAACTTGGTTTGAGCTTGGAGGTCCAATCTGGGTTTTTCAGATTTTGCACTTCCGCTCGAGCGTGGAATCCGAGCATCCAGTATTTCTCTGCACTGTTTTACAGTCTGCTCGAGCGGAGGATTGGGCGCTCGAGCGGAGTCATGTGTCTCAAGCTCGAGCGGGAGTCGAGCGGAGATTTCACTCATCCAGTACTTTTACAGTACGCTCGAGCAGAATATTTGACGCTCGAGCATGTACCTTTGTTGCACGTCCGCTCGAGCGGGGAAACCTGAGCTCGAGCGGGACTCTGTTTTTCTGAAACTTCTGAAACTGTTTTCTGATCACATCTTTGCATCCTCATCCCATCCTAGGCATGCTTAGGCCTAGTTTAAGGCATCTTATGGAGGATATAGATGTAGAACACACCGAGGCAAATTAGGGGTTAAGTTATTATCTTTCCCAGCTGTGTAGCTTAGTGTGTTCAATCTGTTAACTGTGTAGGGTTGGCGACTGGGGAGGCACGCTCTAGCATACTGTAGCCCAAACTCAGTGAGTAACGATTGTGTAAAGATATGTTCACAAATGATTATTTTCTGAACAACTGAACTGTACTGTCTTCTGAACTGATTATTGTTAACTGAATGAATGTATGTCCTATATTCTGAACTGTATTGTGGCATCCTTAGCACCTACTGTTTACTGTTACTGTGATAGAATTCTCTGTCGAATCCCTTGTTGGAACCACTATTGTTACTGACTGATGGCCATCATTACTGCTAGGTCTTTTAAGACCTACTGTTTACTGTACTGTTATGCTAATGGGTGTACCACATATGACTGTACTGACTGAACAACTGAAATACCATTTAAATGAACTGTTTTCATTACTGTAAGGACATTCATTCTTAACCTCTTTACGCATTATGTTATTCACTGAGCTTTAGCTCACTGCTCATATATATATGTAAGTGTTCAGGCACCAGACCGCGGCTAGGAGCGTCAGGGTTACTCCAGTTTTGTCAAGCCAGCCTATGTGCCTCACTGCGAGGTTCCGAGCCTATCATGTTAAGGCTTAGGGGTGTTTTAGAATTCCCCCTTCTGTACTGTCTTACTGTTTGTATAGACTGAATGTTTACTGTACTGTTATGCAGGGATTGAGTCCCTAGTCTGAATGATTGTGAATATTGTGCATACTGTTCTGTACTGTTTATGTATAAATGTATGAAAAGTCTTTTTGCATACAGATTGTCACAGCTCAATGGACATTGTTATTTACTGTTTTGGCTTCCGCCAGGCCCTGTACTCTGTTTTACCATTCTACTGTTCTGCAGGCCATTGGTAATCTCGGATTACTGGCCGGTTACGGTGCTAAACCCATAGGGTCGGGTTTGGGTCGTGACAACCGTAGGCCAGTTTGACATGAAAGTCTGAATGGGCCATAGGCTAGTCTGACATGAATGAAAGTTTGAATGGGCCACAGGCCAGTTTGACATGAAAGTCTGAATGGGCCATAGGCCAGTCTGACATGAATGAAAGTTTGAATGGGCCATAGGACAGTTTGACATGAAAGTCTAAATGGGCCATAGGCCAGTCTGACATGAATGAAAGTTTGAATGGGCCATAGGCCAGTGTGACATGAAAGTTTGAATGGGCCACAGGCCAGTTTGATATGAAAGTCTGAATGGGCCAAAGGCCAGTTGGATCTGAATAAAAGATAAATGGGCTAAAGGCCAGTATGACACGAATGAATTGGGCCCAAGGCCGTATGATTGGTTCGGAACTGCAGTCACTTGACCTAAATTTGTAATTATATATGCTAATAGAAATACAAATTAGGCCCAAGGCCGTTTAATGTACGTTGTTCTAATATACCTTCTTTATTGATATTATTCACTGGATTTTCGCTCACGCTCATTCATGTGTTTGTAGGTGAGCCAAGGGAGGTCCCGACCCAGCTTCAGTGAAGTCTGTGTGGAACAACCAAAGTTTTGAAGAGTCAGCCCTTGTGTCTCACGCACGAGACACGTCTTCGCCCTTTTGCCATTCTGTGTATTTTGTCATGTTGGCGAGGACTTTGGTTTACATCTGTGTATAGTTTTGTTTGGCTGACTTAGATTTGAATGATGTTGTCTGTACAGAACTTTATGTTACTATACTTTCTGTGGTGAGTTATTAACATATGTAAATGTGGAATGTTATGATGTGTATATAAGCACGACTCAATGGACAAAGTTTTAAATTTGCTTCCGTTTGGGCCCTTTACTCTGATGAGTTTTGACTTATTTGGTTTGAGGTCGTAGGTAATCTCGTGATTACTGGCCAGTTATGGCCTTAAACTATAGGGGCGGGTTCGAGTCATGACAGAGTGGTATCAAAGCACGAGTTAATAACTCACACACTTGTCCAAAAGAGCAATAAGCGTCTAAAAGAGATCTAGGATACATTCATATGATAAGTATGAATCTGAAAGCATCAAGAATACGCGTAAATGTTTAATGTGAATGATTATGTGTTATAAGTTTGTGATTCACTTGCATTACAAATTATTTGAATACGTATACTCTTTAGTATATGCATACCTGTGAATCTTTTGTATAAAGTATAATGCAAGCTTAATCAGATGGTGAGAACATGTGATCATATGAGATATGAATTTTTGCACTAATGTGTACAACAATTTTGTTTTGTTATAATGCACATACTTGAACATATGAATCATGAAAAGTTGCATATGTGCATTCGATTATGCAAATGGTTATTTATGTGGAATATGATTTGAGTATATTATTACTGAGTAAATGTTCAGCATGCGGTATCTAATAAGTATGCAATCATCTGTTACGTATGTGATTAATTGCGTCTTGACGATATTTGAAATGAGAATATAGAGATGTGTCTATGTATGAATGTGACTATGTGTATCTGTGTTTATTTCTATATTGGGCATCCCAATATTTGGCATGGCTTAATAAGAGTTTGTGTAGAACATGGATAAAGTAAGGGCATACGAGTTGGCAGACTCTTTCACAACCCGACTTGATGGTTTGGAAGGAATAGTACGAGAGATGGCAGAGATCTTGAGACAACAACGTCAGTTGCCGGTATGGCAAGAACTTTTGCCACCACCAGTGTAAGAAACACCAAGGAGTTTGTTACCGAATTTCTGGGGCTTGTTATAGGTGTGGTGGAATGGATCACGTGGTAAGGAACTGTCCCCGAACTGAACAGAACGTGTATAAATCCTCTGTCTCAGTTGGATTCGTACCAATGGTAGGAATTGCTAATCAAGTTAGAGTAATTGCACTTGTCTCAGAAAGTACTCAGAATGCCGCAACCATTATCCTAGGTATCTATACTGTTTATAAACGAATGCCTATATGTCGATTGATTCTGAATTAGTGCATGTGTACATCTCTGCTTGGGGTATTGTTTGATTCGGATCACCATGTCCTTTCATATTTGCTGCCTGTGTATCTGGATTGGTCTGACCCACAGAATCGAGACCGTATTTATTGAATATATATATGCTCCACTTGGGAAATTGTGAAATACATACTGGGATATTGATTGACTCTGTACATGCACATATACATCTAAACCTATGCTCAGGATGATTTGTTATATTACTGTCTTCAATGACTAAACTACTAGAATTATGACTCTGTGATTGTGTGACTGAGCTGAGCACCCCAATAACGAACCCTATTAATTGCGAGATCATGTATTTTGATTGGTAGAAAATGGACTGGACTATATGACTATATTATGCTTGACTTGTAAACCTATGCTTTTGCGACTGATTTGGAACTTTTGCGTAACAAATCCTATACTATGCGCAACCGAGGAACTTTGTTTAATGTGTTACTGTGCACCATATATTTGCATATAAGACTTGTTTGGGAACCACTGGATTGATTATGGTACATACCTCCTAATCTGAATAACTGCATGCACATGCAACTATACCTGAACTTAGGTGGACAATGCCATATTGTACTTGGCTTGAAATACTTTGATATGAACAGTTGTGATGAATGACTTTGATATGACTTGGAGAATTGATGAACTTAGGACAGTTGTGGAACTATTGACCATATACCTAAGCAAATGAAGTATGCCTTATAGATCCAAATGTGCCATATTTGAGAAAACTTTTATCTAATTCGACCCGATAGAACCTTTGTCTGATTCGGCCTAATAGAACCCTCATTGGACATAATTCGACGAGACCTTTGTTTGGTCTAATCTGACAAGACCTGTGTTTGGATTGATCGATAAGACCCTCTATCTAATTTGATTGTGAAAAAGGGGGTTACGAATTGTTCGTGAATAAATAGCCAGACTATTCTTGGCAGGAAAACTGATAGACCCAAAACTTGAATCCGTTGGGAGTACTTGACTTATTTGAAAGACCTTTTACGGGCTATCAACAGATTGATCTAACCATGAACACCATTGAGAACCAATCTTCAACTATCGAGGGCATATGTGTTAAAAATGAACTGAACTGTGCAATTCCAGTGATTGGGTGTCTTAAGGAACAATGCTCGTGTATTGTCATATTCTTGCTTATTTGACGCTATGGAAGCCGATGACAACAAATTGATTTGATTGTAAACAGTACTGAATATTTATTCTCGATTAATCAGAATATGTTTCATATGTCTGCTTCAGTGTTATCGGATTTTGGAAAATCAGGTTATGGTGAGACGTATTGTGTTTGTTTTGATGACATTCTTGAGACATCCTTTCGTGCTAGGAGACGTTAAGTCTATGTAGCACCTTTGTTGAGATATCTCTTCTGCCACCAACGGTTTTGTGCAGGTGGGTTTGTCTAATCGATCTCGGGTCGGCCACCAACGAGTGTGAATGGGTGTGCTTTGATCCCGAGACGATTATTCCCTTGTTTTGTTCGGAATGTCGTCCTTTGGTATTATGTAGATGTTATTGACATCCAAGAAGATTTGAAAAACCCTAATTGTCCGAAAATATGTGAATTCAGTACGCCTTGAGTAAATAACTACTCAGTGCCATTATATTTTGCAATTGGGGCTCTGAGGAAGTGTAAGTTGTGTTTAACGTGTGATTGACTATTTTAATATTACCTTTGATGCCATGGAGATTAGTATATGAATTGCCTTATGCTTTTGACGACTATCAGATAATGTGGGGAGACTCGATGGAACAGAGAATTGAGCATTGAATTGAAGTGTAAACTGTTGAATGAATTGATAGCACGTGTATGATTTAGAAATTGACTGTTTTAATGTTATTGTACCTTATAATCGATACTATGGGGATATGTGAGTTACGTATGTCGTGTGGTTGATTGTTTCGTTGTTATCCTTGTTGACTCAGGAATCAGTGTCTGGATCCACTTTAAATTCCTGAAGACTTTTGGTTGACCTTGGATAACTGTGATGAGTCATTGGACTAAACATCGAATCAGATTGTGAATTACATAATTATTGAAGAATGAATTGAACTTTTGTGACAAGGGAATAGACCGAACTCCTATGGTAAAGTTAGTTGGCATTTGAAATAAATATGTTGGTGACCTACTGTGAAGAAGGAAATTGTTGAATTGTGTCTAAATATTTTTCGATGCCAACAGATCGAAGTCGAATATCAGACAGTGGCGGAACTACCTCAACCTTTCTCTATTTTGGAATGGGAATAAGAATGTGTGGCTACGAATTTCATTGAGGGGCTACCTTGAGCATCCAAGGTATAAGTTCCGTTTGGGTTATTGTATGTAGAATTACTAAGTTGATCATTTCCTCCCTGTAAAATTTTCATATGATGCTTGTAGACTAGCCACCGTTTACATCGATAAGATTGCTCGTTTGCATGGGGTCCCAGTATCTATTGTTTTAGACAGGAATCTTAAAATGTGTTTGAATTCTAACAAGCCTTCAAGAGGCAATGGGAATTGAATTGTGATTCAGCACGGCTTTCCGCTCGCAAATTGATGTATAATCAGAAAGAACTATTTAGACTCTGGGAGAAATGCTCCAAATGTGTGCTTTAGATTTTCGGGGAATTGGAAAAAAAATCTATCCATCATTGACAGACTTTGCTTACGACAATGGCTTACACTCTAATTCGGTGCAACACCATGCAAGCCTTGTATGGAGGAAAAGGTAAGTCTCTGACTGATTGAGAACAGAGTGTTGCTTGATTTTGGAGACTAAGTAATGGCTATCAAAAAGGATTGGAACCGTTGAATGAAAAGTGTTCCGAATTGTGTTCGACTAAAGGTGAAATAAGTTTGGAGGACCAAACTTCCTAAAGGGGGGAAGACTGTGATAACCCCGTTCCGTATTGTGCTAATTGGTCCTTATTATGAATTTGATTATGTGTCTAATATGATTTTGTGTGCCAATTATGTGAATATATGTGGTTTTAAATTTCTATCTGTTCACCATAGGAATATCTGTTTGATTATCTGCTTTGGAAATTAAATTGAAGGCCTTATCGGCTATAGAACCCGAAATTGACTGCGCCATTGTGATTGGCATAATTTTTAGAGCCTACGGTGAAATTTGATTGAAAATTGATTCGGATCAGATTAAATTGATTAAATTGATGAATTAGTGCCCAATTACTTTATTATTATTAAATTGGAGTTAGTGGGATTTGTTGTAATAAGGCACTACACCCTCAATTCTCTCTTTAGCTCCATTTTGGCTGATTTTGAACTCAAAGAAGAGAGAGGGCCGACCATAGAGAGAGAGAGGGAGAGAATTGTGTAATCTTGGCTCAAGGTTTGGGGAATTTGAAGATTAAACTCAAGAATTTGCTATAGTTTGGAAGATTGAACCTCTAGGTAAGTGAATTCATGAGTTTAATGTTGTGAATTGTGAATTCAAGTTTGATTAATGGTCAAGAACATGAATTAGTTTGATTATAGGGAAATTGAGTTTTATTTGTAGAATTTAAAGTCTTAAAACACATGCATGTTGATTAATGACCATGTATTTGATCATCTCTTCACCAATTAAGTTGAGGATATTGTGTATATTTCACATGCAAGTGCAAATCATGGGAGTATGAGTCTCGCATGCTTGAATCTAGTGTGTTGGTGATGAGTTTGAGTTAATTTGAGACATGCATGTGATTAAATTGTGAAATTGAGCGTCATTGTGTTGTAATTGGGTGTTTATACCATGTTAGAATATGTATATGTGAAGTTTGAGCCAAAATCATGCATTTGGAACCTTTGAACATCAAATTGAAGCTCAAGAACATGTTCTGGATTTTCCAGAATTTTGATGTCCGCTCGAGCAGGGAAACCGCCGCTCGAGCATGAAATTCGTGTTCCCAGTATTTTCTGCAGACATGGTGTCCGCTCAAGCGGCAGAAGTTCACGCTCGAGTGGGGAGCCATGTAGAGAGGCCTTCCACTCGAGCGCCAGAGTTCAAGATCGAGCGTAAATTTGATATATCCAGTACTTTTGCAAGCCTCAAGTGTCCGCTCGAGCGGGGAAGTCCACGCTCGAGCAAGGACCTTGTTTCTGGAAATTTTGAAAGTGCATTTTGTGTTTCGTTTTCCGTTCTCTTTCACTTCTAACTACTCTTAGGCATGCATTAAGCATTGTGAATGAATTAAAGAGATAAGAATAAAGCCTAAAGAGGAATACGTGAATTAAAGAACGGATTGAATTATTTGTGACTCGTATGTGTTATGTGATGTGTAGGGCCAAGCTCCAGGACAAATCAACCAACCGATCACTGTGAGTAGTATCTTAATAAAGATATCTGGAATATGCTATTTGTCCAACTGCTTAGCTTCCTATAAGTCTGTTAATTTGAATTGTGGACAAACGTTTGCTATGCCTAAAGAGCAAATGGGCCAAAGGCCAGTTCGATATGAAAATATAAATGGGCCGAAGGCCAGTCTGATATGAATGATAAAGTGAATGGGCCAAAGGCCGGTTTGACATGAATGACATAAATGAATGGGCCAGAGGCCGTATGACATGAATGAATAGGCCAAAGGCCAGTCTGACATGAATGAGAGAATGATAGTTTGACATGAAAGTTTGAATGGGCCGTAGGCCAGTTTGACATGAAAGTCTGAATGGGCCATAGGCCAGTTTGACATGAATGAGAGAATCATAGTTTGACATGAAAGTTTGAATGGGCCGTAGGCCAGTTTGACATGAAAGTCTGAATAGACCATAGGCTAGTCTGACATGAATGAAAGTTTGAATGGGCCATAGGCCAGTTTGACATGAAAGTCTGAATGGGCCATAGGCCAGTCTGACATGAATGAAAGTTTGAATGGGCCATAGGCCAGTTTGACATGAAAGTCTGAATGGGTCATAGGCCAGTCTGACATGAATGAAAGTTTGAATGGGCCGTAGGCCAGTTTGACATGAAAGTCTAAATGGGCCATAGGCCAGTCTGACATGAATGAAAGTTTGAATGGGCCATAGGCCAATGTGACATGAAAGTTTGAATAGGCCACAGGCCAGTTTGATATGAAAGTCTGAATGGGCCAAAGGCCAGTATGACACGAACGAATTGGGCCCGAGACCGTATGATGTGTTCGGAACCGCAGTCACTTGATCTAAATTTGTAATTATATATGCTAATAGAAATACAAATTGGGCCCAAGGTCGTTTGATGTACATTGTTCTAATGTACCTTCTTTATTGATATTATTCACTGGGCTTTAGCTCACGCTCATTCATATGTTTGTAGGTGAGCCAAGGGAGGTCCCGACCCAGCCTCTGTGAAGTCTGTGTGGAACAACCAAAGTTTTAAAGAGTCAGCCCTTGCGTCTCACGCACGAGACACGTCTTCGCCTTTTTCCATTCTGTGTATTTTGTCATGTTGGCGAGGACTTTGGTTTACGTCTGTGTATAGTTTTGTTTGGCTGACTTAGATTTGAATGATGCTGTCTGTACATAACTTTATGTTGCTATACTTTCTGTGGTGAGTTATTAACATATGTAAATATGGAATGTTATGATGTGCATATAAGTACGGCTCTATGGATAAAGTTTTAAATTTGCTTCCGTTTGGCCCCTTTACTTTGATGAGTTTTGACTTATTTGGTTTGAGGCTTTAGGTAATCTCGTGATTACTGGCCGGTTATGGCCTTAACCCATATGGGCGGGTTCAGGTCATGACACAAATACACAAGTATAGCATGTTAGTGTCCTCAAGCATTGAAAGTAGTGAAAGGGACAACACAAGGACTATGCAATACATTGCTCAAACAACCAAACCAGCCCAAAACAAAGCTCATGCATGCCAAAACAGTGGCCAAAATTCTCTGAAATGATAGCATGAAAAGCAAGAAAATGATGTTCATGCATTGGCTCATGAGCGAGGCATAAGGTTCAACTCTCAAACACAATTAAAGAGCGATATATATGAGTGTATGATGGAAGTATATGCTCTGAAATTTCATACCAAATGATGCCATATCATGCGCACATCACAAATATAGCATGCTAAGGGCTTCCAAACTCAAGACTAGCTAAGGCACTTGCACCATGGCTATTTCAAGCAAGCCCCAAAGGACCAAAATGACTTAAAACAGTCCTAAGGTAGGTCAAAACAATGCTAGAAACATGATGAAGTGTAGCCAAAACAAGCTAGAATGGTAAGCCAAAACACTAGCATGCAAGGCTAATGAGTGGGATTACACTACAAGTACCAAAACCAAGCAAGAGGTGACTCCATCAACCAAAAATAGAGTTGTATCATGGCAAAATAAGACCAAAAACATGCTAAGATGGTAGCCCAAAAGCTTAGGCAAGCATGCATACAAATTAGCCCATGATCAAGACATAAGGCACAACTCTCCAAAAACATTGAAAGTGTGAAACATGTGAGAGTATGACTACCCTACACACACTAAAATCATGTGAGAAATGAGGCCAAAGCATGCACACAACTCAAGTAAAGCATGCTAGATACTTTGAAACTCAAAGCTAGTGAGCAAGATTGCACTATGGCTATACAAAGCAAGTTCCAAATGATCAAGACCACTCAAAACAGAGTTCAAGCAGGTCAAAACAAGGCTAAGAACCTGTTGGAGCAGAGCTAAAACAAGCTAGAATTAGAGGCTCAAAGCATGATGCATGTTAAGGCTATAAGGAGGATTGCACTACAAGGGTGTGAAGCATGCAAGAGGCAATCAAATCGACCCAAAATAGAGTTATAATATGGCAAATAATGGCTAAAAACATGCTGAGATGGAGCCAATTCAAGGCAGAAAGACATGTTACTTTGTAAGGCTACAAGTAGGATTACACTACAAGTATAAGAAGAATGCAAGAGATGACCAAGATGGCCAAAAATAGAGTTATGGAAGGTCTGAAAAGTCACAAAAATGAGCCTAAACAAATCCTCTAAGTAGCAGAAACACATGCTCTTTTGGAGGGCCACCAACATATGCAAATAAGAGAAGAGGAGGGGGGACCACCCCCACCCATTTGGGATCTCAAAACCACTTTTCCACCATTGAAATTCCTCTGAGTTTCAGTGGTAAGAAGGCCAAGAAGAGATGGTCTCAAAGGCCTTAAAAGATGGCACAAAGTAAGGCAAAACAAGCCACCAAAGGGGGTAAACCACTCCTAACTCAAACAAAGCCTTAAACAACCATTTTAAACACTTCAAAATAGAACTTTTTTCAGTTGAAACTTAGGTAAAAAAAAAGCATGCAAAGGTGGCTAAATATGCAACCAAAACAAAGCTTAAAAGGGGAAATAGGACTCACCCTTGAAGAACAATAAGAACAGCAGCTTCTTGAGCCCAAAACCAGCTTTTAGAACTCAAATACACCCTCCAAGAACCTCAGCAACAAAGATGGTGGTGTTTTCCTAGGAGGTTGTGTGCAAATATGTGAAAGAAACTCACTTTCAAGCACTAAAAGAAAAGAGAGAGAGGATTCTAGAGAGAGAGAGGGGAAAATTTGCTCCAAATTTTCTGAATCTCTAGAAAGGGAGAGGGACCTTCCCTCTTATAGAATTCCAAGCCTCAAGCTTGTTGAACAAGCTAGAAGCTTGGTGCAATCCCTCCATACACATATGGAGGATCTTCTGTGCCCAACAGGTGGCACAACTGGCAACAAAAATATCTAAAAAAGCAAAAAAAAAGGTGTAAGCCACTTCAAGTGGCCTACAGGAGGAAAAAGTGGCCTACAAATGACAAAAGTGGCCGACAGCCCCTCCCCTCCTTCTAGGCATAAGGTAACAAAGTATGGCACAAAAACAAACCAAAAGGAAGAGACCCAAGAGGTCCCGAGACAAGGCGCTGAGCCAAAAACACCCGAAACCAGCCTACGGGCCACTACAAGTGGCCTATAAGAGGGAAAAATAGCCTACAGCTACAAAAAGTGGCCTACAGGCCTTTCTCTCCCTCTAGGCAAAGGCACTAAGGCATGGTCCAAAAACAAACCAAGAAGAAGAGAGTTAAGAGGTCCCGAGACAAGGCGCTCAGCCGAAACCCCGGGAACTCGAAACAAGCACAAACATGCGCGATCATCGCATGCACAAACGATGACGTCTGAGTCTTAAGATCAGTCAAAAATGGGGTGTCTACATCTATAGATTCAGGTGCTAGAATTCATTGAATATATACCCGCATGTGGAACTATCTTGTTTAAACCTCATGATCTTTAATACAAGCATTGGGAAATTATTTCGGTTTGTCATAAGGAGTAATGGATGTTATGTTATCATTATGTATGTTTTCTTGGGGTGTTACAATTAAGACCTTCAATTTCAGATTAACTCAAGATTTTCGTCAATAAATTACATATTCATTTGAACACTTCATAAATAAAGTTAATTCATAATAATCTTTAATTCCCAATCCTCATAACTGAATTAACTCCAATTCGGACCCAATTAACCAAATCTCAATTTTATAAACCTGAATTGAATATTTAATTAAACTCCTATATGGTTCAATACTCGAAATTAAAATAATTCAATTCACCATTTGTACTCTTTTGAGCCATTTAGGCTTTCAATTTCTAATTCCAAAATAAATCCTCAATAGAGTCATGTACAAATCAATCTCCATAATTTTCATAAATCCCAGATTAAATTAGAATAATTGGCAATTAAAATTCAAATCTCCTTAATTAATTAAGTGCTAATCATTATACGTGGTGGGGTCGTCACAACCAGAGCTTGTCGGTTGTCCAAATGCAAACAAAAGAGTTGCCTTATCCGATATACCAATTGACATGGTTGAAGATCCTGATGTTGAAGTGCAACCTAATGAACATCACCTGAGTGTCCTTGAGCCACAATCACAACAGGTTAATGATATTTCTTTGTCGAAACAAAGCGCAACGGCTAGATCCGATCTCGGAGCAAGTTGAGATTTTTCACGTAGGAGGCCCTAAAAAAATTCGAGCACCAAGACTTCAGTTGCTAGCACTAGTTCTTGAGCACATTGGGAATTTTCGTGTAGGAGGCCCAAAGAGAATTTGAGCACCAAGACTTTAGCCCTATGATCTTAATCTTGGCAAGCGCAAAAGAAAGCCATGCATTGAAGACAGCATCAACAACCCCAGTCTTTTTCGGCCTCCTTGGCGTAGAACTATTTAATGTAGTAATTTGTTTGTGTTCTTATACCTATGTGTTTGTTGGATGTGTTATGATATCTTTGTAGGGATTTGTTGTTGAGGTTTGCGGTATGAGATTGCTGGTAAAGAATTCTTGATCTTTGTTTGGACATGCTGATGATACTGGCTCTTGCATTTTTAGAATTATTTTTCGATGTTTTTCTATATTTGTTCAATTCTCTATACGAGGACTATCTATGTTCTTCTATCTTATATATATGCAGTTTTAATTGTTCTTAAAAAAAATGTAAGTACAATTCAACACAACTCAATGAATACATTTGGATAATGAGGCTCACTATGATTACACAATAGTTTATTATTAAATAGTGTTAATAATGATATAATGAGCACAAGGCACAGATGGTGGAATGAACCCAACAAAAATTGCTAAGAAAATAGAGTGATGCTATATATCATCTAATTTTTTTTAATTTTTTTTATATTATATTTTATATGAATTCTTATATGGTATCTACCCTTTTTTTAAGAAGTAAAGAGATAAATTAAATGCACCATATAAAAAAAGGGCATTTGATCAAAAAGTTCAATTCTGAATTTTCTTTACCTAAAGATTCACGTTCTAAAACACTTTATTTATAAGAATAAGCACACATAAAATGGCTAAACTACATTAGATTATGACATACGGATGGTGAAATAGTCAAACCAAACCAACTCTTCTCTCTCCCTTCCATTTTTTTAAGAAGTAAAGAGATAAATTAAATGCACCATTAAAAAAATGAATTAAATACGAGAATAAAAAAACAGGAGCTATTAGGATGTGCATGTGATTAAATTGTACACATCCTATACACCTTACTTTTAAATCATTAGATATATATAAATTAATCTGAACCATTAAATAATTTTATTAGAAAAATTGAATATCTTTTTAACCGGTTTTTTTTTTTTCTTTACTGCTTGTTCTCATCCCACAAAGCCTCACGTTGTTTTGGTCCAAAACCCTCATTTTTTCAGACAAAACTCCGACAATCTTCTCCGCCTTAGAAGACCATCCCACAAAGTGCAACTCCGGTGATCTTCTTTGCCCTAGAAGACCATCCTGCGAAGTGAAACTCTGGCTATCTTCTCTACCCCTGTTTTACTGATTGTTCCATCTATATTTTCTACATATGAAAACTTACGCATAACCCATGAATAAAAATATTGTAACTGTATGCATCAGGAAGTAGTCCATGCTTCAACATCATATATAAGAAAGATTTTGTGACATCTACGTAGCCCATTTTACAGAACCTTGACATGAGGGTGTTGAATGAAGCAACATAGAACCCAAAATGCTTCCCTTCATTTTCTCGCAGGAAGGCTACTGGTTCTTGTAGCAATGACTGTTTGCATAGATCATCTATTAGAATTGAATTGGTGTGTTCACTTTGAAGAGTCCCACTAGCTTTGATTTCATCATATACATCCCACTTGATACCAGTGTGCCTTAAGTTGTACAACATACTGTTGTAGGTCAAGATTGAAACATGGACTATCTCTGACCACATCAGAACTATCTCTGACCTTGAATAAAGCCAACATGTCCCATACCACACCACTTGATTCCAGATTGAATATCTCTTTAGAAATAATTGTATTGGACTATCGGTGGAGGATAGCTATGATTGTTGTAGAAATTGCATGAGGATTAGGCGATTTAATGCTAGTCCATTGTTGGTGTTATTGAATATGACCATATTATAAATACATTGTATATGTATGTTTATTGTTTATTGGGAGGAGAAAGGGGATGTACTTATGACCATGTTATAAATACATTGTATATGTATGTTTATTGATAGGAGAAAGGGAATGCACTCCATATGTGATTATGTTTATAAATACATTACACATTATATTTGTTTGGGAGGAGAAATTGGATGGACTCTATATAAAGCAAGTTCGCCGGAGTGTCCTGGGTGAAAGACCCGAAATTTCATATATAAATGGGTGCTGATTCCTTCGAACGAAATATCCGTAAAATGGCAGATTTAAAGTGTTTTATGTGTGTTTTGCATAATTGGAAACCATTGAGTTGTGGTCTCATTTTGGTTATTGAAAGATAATGGATTTAACTCATGAATTGTGTGGCATATATGAACTAGAAATGAATTGAAGGAAAATGAAATGAGGTTAGGTCTTAGTGACATATGAATATGCAGGCCTTGTGGATGATTTAGTGTCGGAATTGTTTATGCACGTGGTATTTATACCTTTGCTAAACGTCATATATTGTGTTAGATTATCTCTACTAGGCTGTTGGCTCACCCTATACGGGAATATCATTTTCAGATGCAGGTGAGATGTTTCCTCCAAGGCAATAGTATGGGTGGACTTTCAGGAAGCAAGGGCTTCTTATTTATGCCTTATGTATGTATGTATGTTTGTTATTTGTAAAGCCGAGGGTTTAAGATGTAATGAGCGAGACTCAATTTGTGTAACCAAGCAATGACTTGGAAAGGTTACGTCTACATGGCATTTAACTGGTTGTTTAACAGTGAACTCTGATGTATGAAAGTATGTTGTTTCTCATATTTATTCCGTATATGAGTTATCTTTATTGTATTATTTTGGAAGCGTTACATTACTTACATCCAATGGGAGAATTTAAGAACAATACAACGATCCCATAAGTAAATACCCAGAAGATACTCAGAATTTAAAATCAATGGTCTAGATTTATTGAAGATATGGACCCACAACAACAACATCAAATATGAACCATAGATAAGATCTTATGATTTATTTTCTGATTTTATATTCTGGGACCATAAATTTTTTGAGAATTTAAATGAGTCTCAAAACAAAGTTGGCTAAATAAAATAAGCCCATTTGGAATGTGAAATCTATTTGGAACCGGAAGGTGGATCCTAATGGAAAAACCAATTACAAGGTGTGTCATGTTCATATGAACAAAATCGGACTCCATCCAAGCAATCCAAAGTAGTGTAGTTTGGTTCAGTAAAACTCAGTTTCATAACCCTCCAATTCCATTCTCCAGAGTTTGTCATTACAATATTTTTTCAAGTAGTGCAAAGACAGACTGTTTGGTTTTTTAACTCGCATATACATTTTTTTTCCTTCATATCTTTAGTTAAATTTTTTAAAATTTTAAATGTATTTAATCTAGATATATTTTTAAAAAAATAAAAATTTTAAGAAGCTCTACTTATAATTTTTAAGAAGGTAATCAATCACTGAAGTAAAAATATAATATTTTACTAATCTCATTTATTCAACAATTATTTTTCTATGTAGTGAAGCTGAGATGGATGCTCTTACCATACTTTTTGTGGAAAATCGTTATGTACCATGAGTTGTGTTTCAAATCCTATTTTGAAAATCAAATAGATGGTGTAGATTTATAATTTGTGGGAAATGAGTCATACTTAGAATAATTGTGATCTATAAATGCATTTTTTCTAGGTAATTTTTATAAATATGTAATATTGTTAGCTTTTTATCTTTTTTATCTTTTTATTCTCAATCTAAATATATAATACAAACCCTAGGGCTTATGGTTTCCCTTCGTATCTGATCTTTCTAGGTTTCAGAAAGGTAAACTGTCTTTGTCGCGATGAGAGCCAAGGTAAGATCTCTTCATCCCTTCCATTCCAATCTTTCAGAATCTATTTGCTTGTTCTAATTACGCTTTTTGTTTGTATGTCTTTTACAGTGGAAGAAGAAGCGCATGAGGAGATTGAAGAGGAAGCGTAGAAAGATGAGACAAAGATCCAAGTAATCGTCTCTCTACAGATGTTGGTGGTTTTTCTCATTGTCATTTCTATCCTTAGGGTTCTATTAAGCTGTTACTTTTCATTTCGTGTTTTAATTTTCATAGGGGCTAATGAAGCACATGGATTTTGTTGTTTCCTGACCATTTTTTATTATTCATTTGGTAGATTTGATAGCGTTAAAATTAAATTGTTGTTGGTCTTGATGACAATTCAAGCATACCAAATATTTCTTTTTCTTTTTTTGTCTTTATTTTTTTATTTTTGGAATATCACATAAATGGAACTGGAAATTTTAATTACAAATTAAGTGTGAAAATGAGAATTGTGTCTTGTGTAACTAATTGCAAAGTTTTTATTGGTTTCCAACTTGTTACTCATTTCCCATTTATATGATACTTGGGGGAATTGCAAAAAGGTGAAAACAAATTAAAATAATTGCGAGCAAATGGATGCAAGTGATAGTTATGTTTGATGTGGCACGGACACAGATTCATTTGCATTTCCATAAAAATGCAATCGTTTTGAATTGTTTTTACTAAATTGCAATATCCCCGTGATATTTTTCTTTTCTTTAGAAACCCATAAGTAGCTTGAGCTAAAACAATTTGAACAATTGTCGTGTTTTCTTTGAGATGGCTCTTGAGTTGAGTTGAGTTGAGTTGAGTTGAATTTAATAGCCATATGATTTGGCAAGTGACACCACTTACCAATTAGCTGCTACCTTAATCATTGCTATAGATAGACATACAGCTTTCGCACCGGTACCCGAATTGCATCTCATCCAACAACAAATTTTGCTAAATAGATGTCACATGTCAATTTTTTTTCATCACACTCTAGCATTGTTATCAAGTCTCAACAATCTGAATGTATGGCCTTTTCATCCAATTAATGGAGACAAGAGTTCAAAAGAGTATAAACTGAAGTAGAATTGTGACAGAGCACAGGCCAAATTATTTAATTGACTTGTTTGAAAGAGGGGATTTCAATGCCCCACACTAGAATGGAATCTTTTCTGGTTGGTTCTCTTTCTTTGCTTGGTAAATTATGGTATTGTGGACAACTTTGTAACTGGGAAAGATGAGAGGATATGCGTTTTGTCTTTCCTAGTGCCTAATCTCTCCACTTGTGAATCATCTTTTTTCTCTCTCTAAAATGAGAGCACTCTCTGCTTACTGGTAGTTCTTAGGGTTTATCCCTTGGAGACTCTCTTTTACTTCTTTCCGTGTGGGTGGTCTGGTATTGCTTCGTTGGTTGACTGAAAGGGACTTAGACTTGAGCATGGAGTCTTTCGAGATGCCGGAGTTCACAGATGAGTGTGAAGATGTCTCACACCGGTGTTTAGTAGGGAAGGTTCTTGCTCCCAAAATCTTGAACAAACCATATGTTACTAAAATCATTCTTGCTACTTGGAAGACCAGAGCAGGTGTTTCTGTCTCTCCTTGGAAAGAGAACATATATCTCTTTCAGTTTGACGATTTGGAGGATCGCTCTAGGGTCTTTTTGGAGGCCCCGTGGTCCGTAATGGGGAGTCTATTGGTTTTTCAGATGCTGTAGTTGGGGATGGCCGCAGATGATTTGGAGTTTAGGTGGAGCCCTTTTTGGGTTCAGGTTCATGGTTTACTGTTCGAAAAAATGACCTGTGCTCATGAGGAGGTTATTGGCAATAGGATAGGCAGATTGGTTGAGGTGGAAGCTCCCTCAGATGGTCTTCTTATTCATCGTAGCTTCTTGAGGCTCCGTGTCGAGGTTGATGTTACTAAACCTCTGCTGTAGGGGTTTATTCTGTATCGCCGTGATAGCTCGGGGCCAGTTGGGGATGGTGTCAAAGTTTATTATAAGTATGAGAAACTGACTGAGTTCTGCTATGATTGTGGTCGCATTGGGCACGATAACTTATCCTGCAAATTTGTATCACGGGAGGAGGGTCGCACCTCTGGCTACGGTCCCAATCAAAGAACAGGGCCGGCTAGAAACGTAGATTCACTGCGCAACCAGACTGCGGACCTTCGGAGGAGCTGCGTGCTAGTCGGGTTCAGTCTTTGCCACCTCTGGGCTCTCCGCTAGGCTCTACGGTGGCGCGTTCAAAGGGAGAAAAAAGGGATGCCGCGAGTGGGCCAGTTGTGGACAGCTCGCATCACCGGGCTAAGGACGTGGAGATACGTTCAGTACGAAATAGGGTAGTGGAATTGGGGGCTGCAGAGTTGGTTTAGTTCCAGGTCCCACGCCAGTGCAAATCAGGTTCCCCTCTAGAATCTTCGTCTTTACTGGACCCCTCCTCGCATGCCTTAAATCTGGTATGTGGCCCATCTCCCATTTGCAAGTTAAATCTTAGGCCAGTTGAAGAGAAAGTCGTGACCCATACAGATTTGGGCCCTCTTATGGCCAACTCGGGACTGAGGCCTAAAGCCTTATATTTTGTAACAGAGCCATCAGAAGCTATTTCTTCTAATTTTCAGCCCACGGTTAACGTGTCTCACTCTAATTTGAGTGTGGAGGAAATTAGTCCCAGCCCAAGTCCTGAGAGATGAACGCCCAGTGACTCCCTTATAGAGGCAAGCATTTCCCAGGTGTTCACCTGTTTATCTCTTAAGAGACCGCTTAGTGAGGAGGATCTGTGTGACCATGTCCCGCTGAAAAAACTGAAGGGGGTTGATTCGGTTATGGATACGGCTGTAGCTAATCCCCAGGCTCTATTCGTTGTTACTCGAAAGCCTAATCCAAGGACTCTATCTCGGAGAGGCAGTCGTGTGAAGAAGTTTTCTCTTGTTGAAATCCCAATTCAGGATGCAGCCTCTATTGTCATCCCGAGCCCAGGGGGAGTTGTGCCTGGGGGTGTGGTTCCTGTGGCGGACGTCGAAGAAATGGATACGTCTGGTAATACTCAAAGGGTGGTGGTGGCTGACCCCAAACAGCCACAAGCCTCATATTAATTATCAGCTGGAACTGTCAGGGGTTGGGCCGTCCCTTGACAGTCCAGGTATTACGAGGGTTGTGTACAACCCACCGGCCTTCGGTGATCTTTCTAATGGAGACAAAGAATAAGAGAGCAAAGCTGGACCGAATCAGGCAGAGCCTCAATTTTCCTAATAGTTGTTATGTTGACCCTATCGGCACCTCCGGCGGTCTAGCCCTTTGGTGGATGGATAGGGTTGTGTTAGATATCCAGTCTAAATCCCAAAACCTTTTTCGGCGTATACTTTCATCAACGGCAGGAAGGAGTTGGGCTGCCTGTTTTATTTACGCCCCTCCTCCAAGGCGGGAAAGGACAGCTTTCTGGAAATACTTATGTGATTTGGCTTCAAGGATGCACTACCCGTGGTTATGTGTGGGTGACTTCAACCAAGTGGGTTCTATTTTGGAGAAGCAGGGTGGCCGGGAATGTCATGTCTCTCAGCTTAGTGACTTTCAAGATATGGTTTCGGAATGCAATTTGGTTGATTTGGGATTTAAAGGGCATGCTTTTACTTGGACTAACAACCAGGAGGGTGAGCTTAATATTCGTGAAAGATTAGACAGGGCCTTGGCTACGGTTGAGTGGAGGGATCTTTACCCGCATGTCCAAGTTTTCCATGATATTTGTTTTGGCTCAGATCATTGTCCATTCACTGCTGGAAAATTCACTTTTAGCGGCGTTTAAAAAACGCCGCTAAAAGTACTAAAAACGTCGCTAATTCTTTTTATGACGTTTAATACCAAACGCCGATGACGCGGCCGTCGCTATAACTTTATGACGTTTGAAAAACGTCGTTATATTAGTATAGGCGGCGTTTTTAAAAACGCCGCCAAATGTCCTACCTAAGTGTACTACGACGTCACTATGACATTTAGCGACGTTTTTAAAAACGCCGTCATAGACATTTATACATTTTTAAAATCTAGCCGTTGGGGTGGGATATAGTGACGTTTTTTAAACGCCGCCATAGCCTTTTTTTTAATTTTTTAATTTTTTAATTTTACATGGTTGAACAAAAAAAAATACCCGTCAAACTAATAATTGATGTTTATTAAAATAATAAATTTAATTCCATACATAATAGAGGATTAACCAAATTTAATATCCAATATCCTCGTTAGATGTCTTACATAATTTAATTCCATACATAAGTGCATAGTGGGTTCCCTGAAATGCTTCTGATATCCTCGTTAGATGTCTAATGCCAACAGTCCTAGCCATGTTAACTGGTTGCTCAAAAGGGTCCTCAACCTAAACAGCCATTAGCAATAAAATTAGCTCCACTAGTGGAAAAAAGCTAAGTCGTAGTTGCAGCTGTAGTGGAGAGAGAGAGAGATTACAAATAGTGCACAAGTTTTGGGCAGCCATCTCATATTGGTATCAATTTGTTCCCATTGTCCAGTATATGGGCAGATTCCTTTTTCTGAGGCCCTAGAACTAATGTCAGCAAACTGCAAAAAAGAAAAAAAAAAAATTTGTTACCCAATCTATCGAAAATTAATAAACAGTCTATTTGCGTGTTCGACAATTTCTCATAGCCATCCCATTCATAGAATTGGGAAAAGCCCTCCCTTTTGGGCCAGAATAAATTTTATGAATCAAATATTAGAAAGACAAAAACATTTATCGTATTTTATACACAATATCATTCAGGTCAAAATACCCAAAAATAAAATAAAAGAAAGAAAATGTAACAAACAGATACAAGGTGCTGGGACGGATCCAAGATTATAACTATGGGGGTGCAAAAATATGTTTGGGTGTGCAAATCCTTATAATTTTTAATTATTTTAAAATTTCTAATATAATAAGTGATATTTTTCAAATTTTAGGGGGGTGTGGTCCCCCCCCCCCCTAGATCCATCGTTGGTGCTGATCTCACCCTAGATCCATTGTTGGTGCTGATCTCATACATATAAATTCACTTGTAAAGGAAAGAATTATGAAAGAACTACTTACATTTTTGAGGAATGAAATGAAAAGCTCAGACAAAGAACTTCTATTTATTTTTCTGGACTTATCCGATCTAAACTTGTTTATATTCTCAGCACATATTTATTCAATATATCTCTCTGCAACAGCCCTCACACCTGCAATAAAACATATATGACAAATTATTAACCAAGCCGTTATGAAGATTTGGCAACTGTGGCTTTCATATTCACAAGTTATGCAACCATGGAATTCAATCTTCTTTGGTCAAATACTATTCCCATTTTGCATCTCTTGATTCTCAAACCTACTAAAATGGACCAACATGCAAAAAGTTTTCTCAGATCACTTTCATTTTCTTAGAATCTTTCAAGTTTTCGATATCAACTCATGGAAGACCAAAACCCTGCTTGTAGAATATTTCTGACAGAATTCGTAAGATGTGGAAAATTGAAGCCTCAAACATGCACTCACACTAGTACCGGGACCACACTGTTTATGTTAAGAAGTACCAACAGAGAGAGAAAGCCCTCTATTGGACCTTAAAACACAATAATAATTTTTTTAGAATCTAATGCAGTCTTCATGTAATGGAAAGATAATAAATCATTCTTTTGGCACTTTAACTTCCAAATTCACAAGGAAATTTTAAATATTTTCTTTTATTGATAGGTTTCAACTCAGTATCTAAACTAATTATAGATTAAAATGAAAAATGTAATGTTGTGTTGCCTGTATCTTTATTAATTTCAGAAGAATGCAATGGAAAAAAAAAAAAAAAAAAAAAAAAGGGCCAAAGACAAGTACCTATCAGGTCATCAACTATATTTCCTGGGTAGATTTCTTTAAGAGGAGGTAAAAGTGGAGGTACAAATGTCTGCAGGAGAAGAAAAAGATGAAGCACAGAGAAAAAAGGTGGAGATCTTGGTTGCTCCAAATCAGAAATAAAAAATGGATAATTAAAAGACATAAAAGGATATTAATATAATGGAGAAAACAGACACAGAAGATGCGATTGCATTAAGCTAAAAATTTATAGTTACAAAGTGACACAAATATAGAGCACACTATGATCACTGGAACACAAATAATACTTTAAGATCACCTTAAAAACAGGACTATACAATTTGATGGGATGGTTCACTATTTTCTCCTGTATATAAGTTTTACAGGTTGTAGAATTTACTTTCAGCGAATTAGTCAACTTCAAAGATCTTAGAATATTTCCAGTCGATGAAATATTAAAGAAGAATCCTCAATTTATTTTCAATTAAAAATATATAACAACAAAGCAATAGCAATAACAAGAAGAAGTCAACAACCATAATTATAGGCAAAATCACCTGAAAATGGACAATAATAAGCATGCTGAGACAGTATGAATTTAAGTTCCAGACTTTGAATCATTGATACCATGTGTTTTGCCCAATTCCTTGACCTGCATGCAAAAATTGATACATCAAATTAGTGCATAGTTTCCTCACAGCATCATCATCTATTGATCTGTTATAAGAACGTGCCAATAAAACCATATTGCGGAAACGCCCATCACTTGAACAGATGGTTCAAGATGCTTGAGTTCAACCTAAGGCTGGCAAGATATCGTTCTACCAGCCTTTCTTAGTAGAACCAAAACAGCTAATCAACCCCAGAAACATTAGGAATGTGAGGGGAATGAAAAAATCCCTTGTATTATTCTCAAGGTAACAGTCCCGTAACCCAATTTCGCCTCGAGTAAAGCCATAGTGATGCAAATCTTATGCATGTAATATGTTGTGTATCAACCACGTATATCACATCTGACTTATCAGGCAATGTTTACCAATAAATGGATATTCCGAAAAAAATAAAAATTAAAGGTATAACTAAAAATAAAGAATATTTGCACATGTGAACTCTATCGAACATCTGTAGATAGCTTTCTAGAGATGTGCCTTCATAACTTGTTTAGCAGAAAGGACAGTATTGTCTTACATGTATATCAAAATCAAGAGGCTGTCTTTGTATTCTTTTCAAGGTTTTACAGGTTATAGGATTTGTTTCACTCTTTTGGCACTTTTTCTGAAGAAACAAGCATTTAGGACCTCTCCCCAATTCTTATTACTTAATATAACGTTTATTGTTTTCTATCAAATATTTAAAGAAGAAAAATTAAGACAATATGAGAACTTTCCATCATAACAGACATGGCAGAGTCAAATTAAGAGCTGAACCTGATATAGAAAACAAAGGGGGACAACACAGGTGAACATGAAAATACCTTTAACAGACCCCAAGAAAACATTGCAACCTGTGTCCTCCATGATTAGTTTCAGCTGAGTCCCATTAAGAATGCTTGGATCAGCATTAACATCAGCAATAGCAGTTTCAATGGCAACCTTTGAAACTCTTCCAATGACTGAATTGTAAAACAAAAGAGTTCCAATTCTAAGAATCTCTGGCCTCTGACACTTCACATGGAAACACAATAGGAGTCCGCAAATCAAAACCCAAACGGGGTTATCCAAAACTGACCTCATTGTGGCATTTCAGTGAACACTGAGAATGCTTAATAGCTTTACTGATGCAACTTTCAATTCAGTTTGTCCAATAATTTGATGACCAATGCATTGTAGGTTAGAGATGAGTCCAAGCAGACCAAATAAAGCTCACAAGGCTCTCAAATGTATTCTAAAGTATGCTTAATATTTGTGAGCATTTTCTAGTGCTCCTGATTAATTTGCTCATATTTCAATAAATAAATTTAAGGGTAAATTAACAATATCTCCTTACAACACCAATTTCATATTTCTAGAGCAGGGAATTGCAACAACACCAATTTTTAATTCCATTGAATTACATATGAAAGAGATCGGAGAAGATGTGAAGATTTATTACCCGTTGAGAAGGAGATCGTCATAGAGGAGCATGCGAGCGTTAGGGTGGAGAGGGTCGGATCCCTGAATCTGGCAGTGGACGGAGGGAGAGGAGTTGCCGGAATAGCTACTAGGAGGAGGAGAGAGAAAAGGGGGGAGGAACATGGTGTGACACAAATACTCTTGAACACACAAAGATATATACACACATAGCTAATACACACAAACTTAACTTAACAAGATATCATAACATTAAAAACAAAACTTAACTTACATCATTTCTTATTGCACTTTGTATATTGTTCATGTTGGATATGATGTACAAAAAATTCACACCAATTTATATTTATGTTATGTGATTTGTCTAAATAAGCATAAACTGTTATTAACTCATTGCCTGTAGTGTATATTAACCATAACCTGATAGGTGTTATTACAATGAAGACTCAAAATTTAAAAAAAAACTAGTCCCTATAAATTAAACTATGTACAAAAAGCATACACCATAAAATAAAAGCAAATATAGATGAGGGAAAAGGGGTATATGAAGATGGATACCATACATAAAGATGAACAGCTGGAACAAAGAAAAATCATAAAGGTAAAGGCCCCTGTTTCACAAAGAATAAATTCTGCATCCACTAATAGCAAAAACACAGAATGAGCAATATAAACTGCTATGAAAATCTGTCTACATTGTTTTGGTCAAGAATAGGAAGCCTTGCAATATAAACTTAGAGCAAACATCAAAGGTAGTTAAAATTGAACAATGCTAAAATGCTAATATTGTATCAACAAATTCATGAGGAAGCAATCACTCAAGTTCAACATCATAGCATTACAGATTGAATTCACGATGTGATAACTATAAATTCATATTCGAATGAACACATGGATTCAAATTCAAATCTCTCACAACAAATTTATAATTAAATATGAACTTCATGAGCAGAGAGAGAATTTACTGCATTAAATCGCAAGGGGCAAGTCAGGCAAGAGGAGAGTTGATCCAAACCCTAGGAGGAGATTCAAGATTGTAAACCCTAGGAGAAGAATCGACCGAAGGAAGAGAGAGAGAGAGAGAGAGAGAGAGAGAGAGAGAAGAATCGATGAAACTGAGATTGGATTGAAATCGAAATTGTGCAGATGGTTAGTAGACGATGCAGATGGTGGTTGCGGTGGCGGTGGAGCTTCGAAATCAAAATCATTCTGAGATTGGATCGACCGAATGATGAATCATCGAGCTGAAGAAGGTTGAATGGAGTTGAAGGAGCTGAAGGACCTAGAGAGAGAGAGAGAGAGCGAGTGAGTCAGATTTGGGGGATCGGTTTCTATGAGACTGCAGAGTTTCTTAGGTTGAAATAAGTTTTGTGAGAGATTTGAGGGTTTGGAGAGGGAGGCACTGTTAAAACATTCCAAGGCGCTTTTTAAACGACTTCTATTTATTAAAACGGTGCCGTTTTAATTAAAACAAAATGCGACGTTGACAAAATGTCGTTAAATATTATAAATAGTGGCGTTTTAAGAAACGCCGTTAAATAAACGCCGTTAAATCATATATTTCCTGTAGTGATTGGTACTGAACTGTTGTGTCCCTCTTGCTCGGGTGCCTAGAAGATTTCATTTTGAAACATTGTGGACCACTAGCCCACCTTGTGCAGCTACTATTCAATTGGAGTGGGATAAGTTTCAAACGGGCTCTCCGATGTTCACCCTTGTGCAACAGCTGAAAAGAAGCCAAATGAGTTTATGGGCCTGGAGCGCCAAGGAATTCGGGAATGGGCGACGGCGGATTGAACATCTTCGGGGTCAGATTGCCCAATTACAAAGTCGGCCATACACATTGACTAGTGACGCGCAGCATCGGCAGTTAACTCATGAGTTGGAATCGGTTATGAGGAGGGAAGAGATGTATCTTCATCAATGATCTCGGGTGCGCTGGCTCCAGTTTGGTGACCGTAATTCTGCTTTTTTCCATGCTACACTCACTTAACGCCGCCAACGCAATCAACTATTGCACTTGAAATCCGATGATGGCAGACTATTGACATCGGAATCGGAAATTAATTCTCACCTTTTTACTTACTTCTCGACTCTTTTTTCTGATAGTGCCAGAGGTGACATGACTGAAGCTCTAGATGTGGTTTGCAGAGTTGTATCGGAGGATATGAACTTGATGCTGATTTGTGATGTTCTAGATGAGGAGATTAAAACTGCGGCTTTTCAACTCGGATCTTTGAAAGCTCCTGGACCGGATGGCTACCCCGGGTACTTCTACCACCACCACTGGGATATTGTAGGGCCCTCCTTGTGTTCTGCGGTGAAGAGTCTCTTTCGGGGGGGTTTTTTGTTGAAGGAACTCAATCACACCAACTTGGTCCTTGTTCCTAAAGTGCCAGCTCCAGAAACATTAGCGCAATTTCGCCCAATAAGCTTGTGCAACTTCAACATGAAAGTGATAACAAAAATTCTTGCTAACCGTTTGAAGGGGATTCTCAATTCAGTGGTCTCGCAAAATTAGTCGGCTTTCGTGGGGGGAAGGTTGATCCAAGATAACATCATTGTGGCCCATGAGGCCTTTCATGCGATGAAGCTTTGAAAAGGGAAGGTGGAGGACGTAGCGATAAAAGTGGATTTCAATAAAGCTTATGATTGTGTGAATTGGCATTTTCTAAAGGCATTGTTGGTTAAGATGGGTTTCCACTCCCAATGGATCCAATGGGTGATGCAATGCATCACCACAGTTTCTTTTTCAGTTATCGTTAATGGGGCCGAACGGACTAGTTTTAACCGCTCCGGGGTCTTCGTCAAGGAGACCCCCTCTCCCCATATCTGTTTATCCTCATCATGGATGTGCTTTCGAAGTTGATTGATAGAAGTGTTCTTAATGGGAAATTGACTGGGCTGCGCATTCGCCGGGGTTGTCCATCATTGTCACACTTGTTCTTTGCGGATGATGCAATACTTTTTGCCAAGGCCAGCACTGTGGAATGTCTTGAAATCAACAGAGTGGTTCATGTTTATGGTCTCGCTTCGGGGCAATCGGTTAACTTTGACAAGTCGGGAGTTCAATTTTCTAGAAATGTTCCTCTCTCTCGACGGATGGAGGTGTGTGGTTTGCTTGGTATTCCGCAGATGCAAGCTAATGCAAGATACTTGAGACTACCGTCATGTTGGGGTCGCTCTAAGGTTGAAGCTTATAATTTCTTATGCGAGAAAGTGCTGTCCAAATTGCAAGGTTGGAAGGCGAAGTTGCTTTCCCAAACAGGTCGAGAAGTTCTCATCAAATCGGTTGCCCAGTCAATGCCTACCTATGCTATGGCCTGTTTCTTATTTCCTAACAAGTTGTGTGATAAATTGAGCTCCTTTATTAGGAATTTCTGGTGGAAAGCGGATCCGGAGGGGAGAGGTATTCATTGGGCCAGTTGGAACAAATTGTGCCTGCCGAAATTCAAAGGTGGTCTGGGCTTCCGAGACTTTCAGGCTTTCAATAGAGCTCTCCTCGCTCGACAAGGTTGGCGTTTAATTAAATTCCCGAATACTTTATTTGCAAAAATTATTAAAGGAATTTATTACCCCAACTCTGACTTCCATCATGCTGCGTGAGGGACGCGACCCTCATGGGCTTGGCTCAGTTTACTTCGAAGAAGGGAAATTCTGTCAGGAGGCTTACGGTGGCAAATTCTTAATGGGAAATCTATCAACTTCTGGGAGGATCAGTGGATACCATCTAATCCAGGATTTCGTGTCCAAACAGTGAGGCATGGTGGGAGTTCGGTTCTTACGGTCAATGAGGTCATACACCCTGTGCGCAAGCAGTGGGACGAGAGGAAGCTTTGCAGCCTAGTGTCTGGCGTGGACTGTGATGCTATACTATCTATTCCTGTTTCTGTAGAGGATAAGGATGTGCTCTTCTTTGGCACTATGACTCAAGAGGTTGTTATACGGTTAAATCGGGCTATCAAGAAGCAGTGAAACAAGCACACTTGGGTTCCACCCTGCCCTCCTCTTCTACGGGTTGGTCGGCGAAAGAATGGAAGTTTGTTTGGAATTTGAATTTACCTCCTAAACTCAAGCATTTCGTCTGGAGAATCTATCATAATGCACTGGCTACTTGTCAAAATCTGCTTGCGAAACGGTGTGCCAACACGGCTTGTTGTCCTGTGTGCTTGACAGCCACCGAATCTATTGAACACCTATTGTTTGAGTGTGATTGGTCTAAAAGAGTTTGGTTTGGGAGCAATCTTGGTCTTCGAAGTGACGATCTTGGCAGCCTCTCGGTCAGAGATTGGTTTGGGCAATGCTTTACATCTTTTGGAACTTCTAGTTGGGGGGAAATATGTGATCTGCTCCATGATTTGGGTGGCTTGGACAATCTGGAAGGGCCGAAATAACCATTTATTCAACCAATGCCTGGTTAATCCCGCAGCAGTTATAGCGAAGGCCAAACATGATGAAGCTGAATTCTTGGCCACCTGCAATGTGCCCTCGGCCCCTGCTATGGCAGTTACGGGTGTGCACCAAGTAGGGGCTGCATGGGTTCCTCCGCCTCGAGGAAAGTGGAAATTCAACTGTGACGCGGCTGTTGATTTGCGGCAAGGAACTGGTGCGGTAGCAGTCCTTCTCCGAGATCACTTGGGCAATTTGGTGGATGGCATGGTCTGTAAAATCCGGGTGAGGTCGGTTGCTCAAGGAGAATTGCTAGCCGCTCGGCACGCGTGTCTTATGGCAAGTGCACTCAATCTGAATGCAGTGGATATTGAAGAAGATTGTAAAGCCGTGATTCAACTCTGTGTCTTCGAAGGGGTCCCTCCGTGGGAGCTTCTTGCTTTGCTGAGTGATGTTCACTCGATAGCCACAAATTGGCAGCCGAATTTTCTTTGGTGTCCTAGAGTTGGTAATAGCGCAGCCCACTGGGTTGCTTCTGCTTGTTTTCATAATTCTTTACCCGCTAATTGGGTTGCCTAACCACCTATGGGTCTTGTTAGGTGCTTATCCTCCAATTCAGTGTAATTGTTGGGCTGGTTTTCTCGATCAAAAAAAAAAAAAAAAATCTCTCCACTTGTAAGAGATTTTCTTTTTCGCATTTGTGAATTTTTATTTTTTTTATTTTTATTTTAGCCGTGTTTGAGCCTTGGAAAAGTATCATATATTTTATTGTAATAAATTTTCTCACTTAGCCAATCTACCTTCTATCTCTATATTATATAAAGAAAATGGAATTTCTAATCTACAAATCTTGTGTGAATTCAAATTCTCAATTTTAATATTCTAATTTTTTGAATTTAAAAATAATAATAACTCAAGCATTTATTGGCTTCTCTTTAATCTACAAGCCTTTTTGACTTCTCTCATAGTTAGTTACTGTAGCCATTTTCAACTTCTCTCACACACTATGATATAGGAATTGGGATTGTTAAATTATTTTTAATAAAAAAAACTATAAATAAAATTGTATATTAAAAAGAGGAGTGATGAAGACCCCCTCCAATACACCATCCCCACCACTTCCAAAAGAGAGAGAGGGGGTCAAAGGGGGTGAGAAAAAAAGGGGGTCTTAGACATTTTTGATTTGAAAAAAATTATCTAAAACAAATATATATATATATATAAATATATATATCCATCTATTAATTATCTATATCTATACTATATATTAGAGCAAAGGAGGGGTTTTTAACCCAAGGTCTGTGGAAGCTTCAATATCCCATATCTGAATTTGTCTAAATTTCTTTATTACAAAAAAAAAAAAAACTCAGCATTTATTGATTTGGTCAAAATCCCCTGATCAGCATTGTAAGAACTTTTTTTCAATCCACATATCTTTCCACATTGCTGCATTTATTGATTTGGTCAAATTCCTCTGATCAGCATTTAAAATTCCCTCATACAAAATAATATAGATATAATCCCGTGTATAGTTACTGCAGTACCTCTTTCAACTTTCCCCATACACTATGGTTTAGTGATAAGGTTGTTAAATTATTTTTATAAAAAATTCCTAAAAAAACTAATTTTATATATTAAAAAAATATAAACAAATATAAATATCAATAACTTTCCCTGTGCATAGCACGGGTGATAGGCTAGTCTATACTATATATAAGCAAAAGGGGGTTTTAAACCCCAACCCTTGTGGAGCTCCAATCTCCCAATCTAAAATTCTTGATTTTTTATTTTAAAAAAAAAAAAATCTTAGCATTTATTAACTTCTCTCAACTCCCAAGTCTTACCCATCATATTATAACATAAAAAAAAAATTTTGAAATCCAACCATATGAATTTCTTGAAAAGTCCCAACACATATAATTGTTATCCCTCATAATAACACTTAAAATGCATTAAGAAAAAACATAAAAAAAATTTCTTGAAAAAGTCCAACACATATAGATTATTATCAAAAATATTAAACTTTAATATATATAATAATAAAAAAAGACATTTAATTTCTTGAAAAGTCCAACACATATTGATATATCAAAAATCTAAACTTTAATAATATAATAAAAAAAACATTTAATTACTTGAAAAGTCCAAGAAATATGATTAATCTATTAAAATATTAAACTTTAATATACTATAAAAAAGGAAAAAAAAAAGACATTTAAAAAAAAAATATTTAAAAAATCACAATTCATCATATAATAGATAATGTAACATACAATCCATGCATAGCACGGGTGATCTTAGCATTTATTAATTTCTCTCACTCCCCTAAGTCTTACCCTCATAATAACACTTTAAGCATTAAGATATAAGTATAAAAAATATTCTTTGAAATCCAACACAGTATGAATTTCTTCTTAAAAAGTCCAACACATATAATTGTATCCCTTATAATAACACTTTAATGCATTAAGAAATAGCATAAAAAAAAATTTCTTGAAAAGTCCAACACATATGATTATTATCAAAAATATAATTAAACTTCTATTTATATAATATAATAAAAAAAAGACATTTAATATTACTTGAAAAGTCCAACACATATGATTATTATTAAAATATTAAACTTTAATATAATAAAAAAGGGAAAAAAAACATTTAAAAAAAATTAAAAATCACAATTCACATATATAGATAATTGTAAACACAATCTGTGCATACACGGGTGATATGCTAGTATTATATAAGAAATGTGATTTCTAACCCACAATCTTGTAAGAGTTCTAGTTATCTCAAATCTTTTTAATTCAATTTTTTTGATTTTAAAAAAAAAAAACTCAGCATTATTGACTTCTCCCAACCTCGAAACCTTTTTTTCTTCTCCCATACATATTGCTACACACCATTTTCAACTTCTCCCATACACTATGGTTAGTGATGAGATTGTTAAATTATTTTTATAAAAAAACTAAAAAAATAAATCTATATATATACTATATGTTAAGCAAAAGGGGATTTTTAACCCCAAGGCTTGTGGGAACTTCAATATCTCAAATTTGAATTTTCGTAAATTTTTTATTAAAAAAAAAAAACTCAAACATTTATTGATTTGGTCAAAATCCCCTATCAAACATTTATTAACTTTTTTTCAATCCATATGTTTTCCACATGCCTGCATTTATTGATTTGGTCAAAATCCCTTTATCAACATTTTAAATCCCCTCATACAAATAATTATAGATACAATCTGTGTATAGTTATCGCAGTACCCTTTTCAACTTCTCTCATACACTATGGTTAGTGATAAGATTGTTTAATTTTTTTTATAAAAAATCTAAAAAACATAATTTATATATTAAAAAAAATTTAAAATAAACATAAATATATAATTACCCCGTGCATAGCAACGGGTGATAGGTCTAGTCTATACTATATTATTAAGCAAAAGGGGGTTTTTCTAACCCAAGGCCTGTGGGAGCTCCAATCTCCTAATCCTAATTTTCTAATTTTTTTATTAAAAAAAAAACCTCAGCATTTATGTGACTCTCCCAAACCCAACCTTCAGCACTTTATTGGTCTCCCACAACCACAATCCCTTTTGACTTCTCTCAATAATTTTTGCAACACCCTTTTCAATTTCTCCCCATACACTATGATTACACACAAAAAAAAAATTAAAAAAAAAAAAGATAAGAAATTAGCTATAAATCTCAAAAAAGATATAACATCTAAAATTTGAATATGATTCAATAATATAATTATGTATTTTTTTTATGTATATCTATCAAAATTTTAAATCACTTAATGGGAAATTTAATCAATTTTCCAAAATTATTGATTTTTAATTTACAAAATTATTTAAAAAAACTATTGACTAATTTATTTATTTAATAACAAAAATATTTCATAATCTCTCCCTACTAATCTCTCTCACAAATTTTCAAAAAAATATTTAAAACTTGCATTTCTTTTTCTCTTCCCCAAAAAATCAGATAATATTTTTTATTAAAGTTGAAGATATCTACCTATATTTTTATATATTCTATATAACATAACAAAAAAAACAAAAAAAACTAATTTTTTTTTTAACAGTTTATCTAAATAACTTTAAATCAATAAAACTCACATGTCTATTACATATCTAACTCACATCATAACTTACCTAAATAATAATAATTAAAAACAAATGGAAACCGCAGATAATTAAATTTTAAAAAAAAGAAAGATACCCACAACTCCATCTTAAATAAATTGGAAAAAAAATACCCGAATAGAAACCACACACAAAATAAAAAATAAAAATAAAAAATATATCTATCTATACTTACTATATATTAAGCAAAATGGGGTTTTTAAACCTCCAAGACCTGTGAGAGCTCAATATGCCAATCCTAATTTTTTGATTTTTTGATTTTTTTTTTAAAAAAAAAACAAACCTCCATCCATCATTTAATTTGAGCATTTTTGAAAAACCTAACCCTATTTTGAAATCTAAATCCTACTAACTTCGATATTCAAATCTTAATTTTTTAATTTTTTTTTCCAAATAAAAAAAAACATAACCACTCATCATTTAATTTGAGTCTTTTCAAAAATCTAAACCTACTTTGAAAATCCTCTCTATATATATCTCCCTCTTGCCTCAAATCTTCCAT
>NW_021024689.1:0-16512 GCF_004153795.1 Camellia sinensis
TTTCCCCTCCATAACGTGTGAGGAGGATTTCCCCACGCCAGCTTGTTGTGATAAGGCTTTGCAAGAGGGATCCTTATAAGAGAGTCCTCTCTTGTTCTGAGTTAGACTCTTAGAGCAAAAACCAGCCCTACATAGAGATACTTTATATCTCCCTCTTCCCCTCCTTATGTGTGTTTTCTTGGCCCAAAGGGTTTTTACCCTTACTATTTGCACCATTACACCACACTATCACACTGTCGAGATTGAGGGACTTGGGGATTTGTTTCTTGAGTTTGGATGGTTTTGATCCAGGAGGTAGTTAGCCATTGTCTTAAGGGTTCTTCAGGGTTTGAGCATCTTCCTTTTATTCCCCAAACTTGCATTGGTTTTCTACCTATTTTGTATTTTTTGGCTCTGTGTTTGTATAACATAAAAAGGTTCATATTCTCCTGCTCGTAAACACTTTATTGAGTCTCTTTGTGTGTTAGATCGCAAACTCACCTCATAGCGCTTGTTTGGCTATTTTGGTACCCTTTGATAGGTTATGTTCACTTCAGCATTTTTTTCTACACAAAATCAGTGATTTTAGTGTCAAAAAAGTTAGGTTTTGAAGTCTTGCAAGGGAGGGACACCCCTCTCCTTTATGGTTTTGTTCACTTGCTTTTGGCTCAAAAGGATAGCATTGTTACTTGTTGTTTTTGTTTAGGCTTTCATTTCAGTTATTTTTTAGGCATCTAGGTGACTTCATAATCTTCTGTTTTGGCGGATTTGGGCCCTCTTGCATGCTTGTGATATTTGTCTTTTATTTGGCTCCAGTTTTGCTTAAAAGTACACCCATGTTGTAGGCCATGATTTTGTGTGTGGTTGCTTGGTTCCTGGAGTTTTTGGCATTATTTTTCCATGTTTAAATTGTTTGGTTTTCTGGTATGTTTGAAGCATGTTTTGTTTAGAGTTGCTATTGTTTTTGGCTTGGAAGCCTTGAGCTTTTGACCTCTAGCATGCTGGTTAGTTTTCCTTTTGATTGATCATATGGGTCTATTTTAAGTCCAAGAATCTGGGCTTGTATTGTGTGCATGCCTGGCCTCTTTCATGCTTGAAGATGTGTTCTTAATGCCTAAGAATGAGCCTTAGTTTTGCTTCATGGATCTTTAGTTGCATATTGGAGCTTCATTGGGGTCCTATCTTGCATGCAAGTAAGTCCTTTTTGTGTTGTTTTGATCATGTTTTGCGTTGGTAATGGGGGTGGCGTTGTCCCTTTGGTTTCTATTGGGGGCCATGAATTTGTTGATAACATGAGATGTGATGCCTACCATTTTATTAGCTTGTAACTGTTTTGAGGAGGGTAAGGCTGTCCTTTGTTGTTTTTAAGCCTCTTGATGTGCTCCATGTTTGTTGGATGGTTGTTCATTAAGCTTTGTAGCACATCAACTTCCATGGTCATTTTGCTTCAGTTTGCATCATGTTTGTATCTTGTGTGCTTGGTATATACATTTTGTCATCCAAGTTGCATATTGCTTGTTGTGTTTACATCTTGGTGGATGACACATTTGAGCTTGTGAGCATTCATGGCATTGCATTTACTTGTGTTTGGGGTGTCAAACTAAAGTGCGGGAGTCAGGTTAGACGATTCATCTTCAAGTGGATGTTATGGTGTCTGATCCCGAGTCATCGGGACCTGTTGGATCCAATTTGATTAAGGCCCGGTTTGTACACGTTTTTGTGTGCCATGCATTTTCATGATCAAATGCAGAATTTGATCCATTGAGTCAATCATAGCAGCCTTATGATGACTCAAAGTCGATGGGTATGGTCTTTTTGAGTTCGAATATATGATAAGAAGGTAAGACCTGCTTACAGTGTCAAGAACCCATCATGCATTGGTCTGTCTCTGTTTGTGCTGTCAAATTGTTCTGCTGCAGGAAAGTTTCTGCCGACCGGGCAGAATTCTGTGCGACCGGCACATTGGATGCCGATAGGGTCTAGATCAGGCGACGGGATTTTGGAGTGCGGTGCAATTCTGGTCTGCGCGGGGCTTCTGGCAAGGATGCATAGAGCAGCTTGCTCCAGCACTTTGGTAATTTTCGGAAGGACAAGGCAGTACAAACAAGAGGCAATAAGAGTGATAGTAGCGGGTTTTCCGGGCAGGGACGGATATCGAGCATTCTGCATCATCTGCGCGCCCGAGCAGAGGCTTGGCCACCTCTTCATTTCTTTTGCTCTCCTTTTTATAATTAATTGGTAATCATTTGTAATAATTTTATTGTTCATTATTTGGGACTGTAATATAATTTGACTTCAGTGAGGCACAACTGTAATAAGTGCTGGACGTTGATGGTGTATGTCCTCCAACCCCAGCGTCTTTCTCCTTTTATTTATCGCTTTTGGGTTAACTTAGCATTTAAGCATAACAGTAGACATGCATGTTTTGCATTCATTTCATCTGTATTGATGCATGGGCTCGGCGTCATCATCTAAACTGACATTGTACTTTCAATTCCAAATTGAATAATGAATCAGTTGGATTGCATATCGTATGTCTATATTTTTAAGGGGTTAATGCTGAGAGCTTAATAGAAAAATTGCTATCTTTGTATGTGTTGCATTAGGCAAAATAATTTATAACTAGGACAACATTTGCCTAACCTTAGTTATTGTTGTTTACGGATACACTGTAAGTGTTATGCTTAGCATCCAGCAGCGGTGTGAAATTTGCATAATAGTATGCTTGCCATGCAAGGCTAAGTGCTTCATGAGATAACATGCTTGAGATGCCTTGTGGTGGAAGTGTCAATTTGCTAATTGGGATAATGCGTTTAATGCGATTTTTAAGCCAGCTTTTAATAGTGCAAAACCATCTTTTCCAAAAAAGCACTTGATAGGTGGCAAAACTGCATTCTTAGCCACTTTAGCTGAGTAGCAAACCTTTCAAACGACATAAAATGTTTTATGTCTCCAATTTGGGCGATTCTGGGTCTATACTTGTTTGCCGCGCGCTATGAACATAGTTGTCTAGGTAACAATTGATTTATGACACTAAAGTTTTCAAAAGAACGGATATCACGTGTTAGTAAGAGCCTGGGTCATTGGATCCGGGCGAAGGGTGTGTTGCTCTAGCTGTGAACGTGTTCTCTCCGATCGTACCATAGCTCGCGAATGCGCGTAGACAATACTCGCGTGATGACTTGGACATGTGGCTCGTTGCACTGAGTCAGGTTTTCCTAATTTCCCATTTTGTAAAAAATATTTAAGGTGGCGGATGATCTGTACTGGCAAAGCAGCTCCATGGTTTGGCACTACTTTGTTCAAAAAAATCTGTTTTCTCAAACGAGTTTGCCAGAATTGGAACTCTTTGTTCAGATTAAGACCGTGACGACAAGTCGAGCGCGAGTCCGAACTGTAGCACGAGGCCCACGCGGGCGCTGTTACAGACAGTGCGATGTAAAGTGCACAAAACAGTGCGGTACGTCCAAACATGCCTCACGCGGGTGGAGAAAGAGGGAATAAATGCACAAGAAAGCACGAATGTAGGATGAAATGCACAAGATAGTGCGAGTACATCCAAACGCGCCACACGC
The DNA here is from genome assembly GCF_004153795.1 of Camellia sinensis. Taxonomy (NCBI): domain Eukaryota; kingdom Viridiplantae; phylum Streptophyta; class Magnoliopsida; order Ericales; family Theaceae; genus Camellia; species Camellia sinensis. The sequence continues at coordinate 3,555 of NW_021024689.1, forward strand.
GAGTGGAGAAAGGTTGCGCAAGAAAGTGTGAGTACATCCAAACGTGCCACATGCGAGTGGAGAAAGGTTGCGCATGAAAGCGCGATACACAAGAAAGTGTGAGTACATCCAAACGCACCACACGCGAGTGGAGAAAGGTTGAGCAAGAAAGCACGATGCACAAGAAAGTGCGAGTACATCCAAACGCACCACATGTGAGTGGAGAAAGGTTGTGCAAGAAAGTGCGAGTGGCACACAACCACAAAGTGCACAAGACAGTGCGAGTGATACGAAATTGTGAAATAGATGCGCTAAGTGAGATCATTGTGTGATAGATGCATGATGTTAATTGAAAGCATGTTCTATGCATAAAACAAGCATATTATATGCAAGAGACAAAAACATATTCTATGCAAGAATCATAAACGATGTGCGGCACGCATGCAACAAAAGTGTATATGAAAATGTACATTCTACGCAAGAAGGGAGGCAAATATGTACTTTGGTGCCTCCGATTTACCTCTCAGAGGACTTTGCAACGTGCTTAACTCAAAAAGGACACACCCTGTTCAAATTGGCAAGGGGTAACATTTGCATGCTGCTTGGATTATCATTCTAGCTTGAAGCAGGCTTGAGCTTCAGCTTGAGGTAGAGTCACACTCATTCTTCAGGGAAATAGCGAGGCCTGAGAAGGTGCACCTGGAATGCAGTCTCGAGATTTGCTAAAGTTGAAACACACTAAGATGCTCCAAATTTTCCGTCTTTTTTTTTGCTTTGCAGTCCGAAACCCATGTAGCTTCAGATAGATCCTGGTTCTGTTGTTCTCACATGACCTGGGTTGAACCCTGTAGTTTTATGAAAGAACAAATCCTGTTTTGCACATATGTGGAGAACGGCACAGCACTCTGAGCGCAAAACGATTTATTTTTGAAATTGAAATTGAGAAATGAGTTCCCAACTGAATATTGAGCCTACAATTGAACACAGCACACCATGACTCAACATAGGGAAAGCAAAGGTAAACAACCTAAACACAACTATTGACACTCGGAATGACTCAAAACAAGAATCGAGACAAACAAAAACACACACACAACACTCAGATGTGTTCCAATGGCGACAGACCTCTCGGTTCACAAGGAGCCCACAGCTTCTTCGGGTATTGTTCCCCACCCTTTCTTATTTGTGATTCTCACATCACTCTGGCACTCAATCTCTAGTTATCCAAAAAAGCCCTTTTTCACTTTTTCTCTCAGCACACATCTCTCTATTCTTCAATCTCTCTTATTTTTTTATCCCTCCCCTGGGTGGTTGATGGATAAATAGGAAGTTGTTGGCTCGTGCCCCTAGCATTCTGCTAGATTCTCCTTCTTCTACTCACAACAGTGAACTTTTCCACAGAGGGGTTGTGATATGACAAGATGTGCAGTAGATCTGCAACTGACATCGGTTGACGACACCCCTGGCCTAGCTTGATCGTCCAGATGAGGGAATCGAATATCCCGCTCCATTTTCAATTCATGCTTCGCACTTAGCTTGATACCTCATTTCTTAGAGGATGAGAGAGCTCTCAGACCTTTGTTGTTAGCTTCAGTTGTGCCTTTTCTGGCAAATATGGTGCCCTTTCTGGCAAGTATAGTGACAAGGGGGAAAAAGATAGAAAACCTTACTCAAGTGTGCCCCTAGTTCATTATTTTGACCATTTTTTGTTTTGCTTTCTGTTAAAACAATTTTGACCAATATGAGAGTTAGATTAGCATGCTTGTTCGATTTTCTAATTCGAAATCAAGAAAGTCAGGCTATGAGCACTGAAAATTTTCGTTTTTTGGGTCCAAGAAATGGTCCAATTTTGGAAAAAAATGGAATAATTTTTTAGAGAATTAGTTAACCTCATTAAAAAAATTCTCAAAACTGTTTTTGCAAATGGCTATTGCTCGACCAACACAAAATCTACTCTCAAGATACACAACCTTAGATCTGAACTTGAATTGTCCTGCAACTGAATCTTCTAACGGAATAAGACAACCGAATTTGAACAAAGATGAGCACGAAGACGAGACAATTTGCACATGGATAAGATAGCCGAGTTGAACAAGGATAAACCAATCAACATGGAGGAGCCAAGCAAGCTGAAAATGGTTGGGGCCGAACTTCAGGATGAAGTTGCCGACATATCCCAAACATGGGAATCAGGCCTGACGTAGTTCCGAGTGGAGGTTCACTCGGGTGTTGATGCTCTCTTTTTGCACTCTAACTTTTTCGAAGGCTGGCCTTCCAAGGTTTTAACCTTGCGAGCTCTGTTTTTCTTTTCTTTCCTTTTCTTTGCTTTTCTTTTCTTCTTTTTTTCTTCATTTTTCTTTTCTTTTCTTTTTTTTTCATTTTCTTCATTTTTTCTTCTTTTTCATTTTTTCTGCTCTAACTTTTTCCTGAGTCGCCCTTCCGGGTTTTCAGCCCAGCGAGCCTCTCAAGGGTAGAAAAGTTTAACTGGTCCATATTGATTAGTTTTGAGATCTCGAAGCCATCTGAATCCAGTAGAATGGCTACCGTTCACTGATGATGTAGGAGTCCATCCAATCGGGTCTGAATTTGCCCCTAGTGTTGCAGATAGGAACTTGATTCTCCTTCAACAATAAACTTTCTTCTTTCAACTGCTCAAATCTGGCTTTCTTGCCAGTCTTCATTGGTTTGCGGAATGACCTATCTTTTGAATCTTTGAGCACATCTGACATTTTTGCCCCTAGTTCAAGGGTTGTTTCTGATCTAGCTTTGCAACCTTCCTTTGATGACATTAGACTTCTTGATCTGACTTTTTTGCCCCTAGTTCAAGGGCTGCTTCAAATTTGGCCATACAAGCCTTATATTGTGGTTGTTCGTTGAACATTCTGAATCAAGGTTCAAGGTTTGAAAGCAAAAGGAGTCGAGTCTTGAGGCCAAGAGCGATCCTATGCTGCACAATCTCAAGAACAATTCCATACATATCTTCGCAAGACCGTGTAAAATATTTTTTGAAATCTTTTAATAAAGCGACTAGTCGCTCAGACTGAAGACAATGTAGAACCAATATGGACTAAGCCAGGATCCTTCTCAGTACTCACATTAGCAAACATGATTTCATTCATTAAGGGCTTAGCATGCCTCTGTTTCTCTCAGTCGATCAAATTTTTGCAAATCCTGAGGAATTCCTTCCTCTTTGTTTTCACCACATTGTTCGAAAAGTTTGAAAAACTTAGGCCAATGCAATGATTTTAAGGCACAGAAAAGTAGGTGGAAAGCATTGTCGTTCCATTCAAATCTTCTGGCATAACTGGCTTTATGGCAGAAACAGAATCAAAAGAAATAGTGTAAAAGACAAACACAAAACAAGCAAGTGATGCCCGAGGCAACACCCCCGTAATCACCCGAATCTAACACAACAGGACTGACTCGATACAACAAGATAGACTAGACTGATTCAATACAAAAAGACTAACTCAATACAACACAACAAGATTGACCCAATACCCAAGTCAGAAAGTAAAATAAACAGCATTTGCACATTGCTCAAAATAGTGCGTGCCATCCCCATATCTAGAATGAAAATGAGCGCTTTCAGCAGGTGGTTCATCCCCCAATCACATAATCACATTATCCTCCAAGTTCATCGATCCAGTGCCAATAGACTTTCCAGGACTTAGTGTAGCGATGACCTCGTTATCAATCAGATCTTGTATTTCATGGCGAAGACGAAAACACATGTCAGTGCCATGACCGGTTTGTTGATGGAAGGCACAATACTTGGCCAAATTATGCTTGGCTGAAAGTGGATCCGAGAGAGGCCGAGGCTCAAGGGGTTTGAAATGGCCTTGTCCAACGAGGATTTGGAGAGCTTTGGACAAAATCATGTAGAGGGGATTGAAGACCCTCTAGCCTCGAGATGGGTACTTCGAGGTTTGTGAGGCTGTATTGGATGTACCCGCGAAGAGGTCGACAGGTGCTGACTTTTGATGATCTCTTCCGAGTGTTGGATTGGAGCTGAAAGAGGTGTTTCTGGTACGACATCCCTTTTCACGGCTTGCCCCTTGATTCAAAATGCTCTCATCCTGAGCGACAAAAGTGTTATCCATAGTTTTTGCAACCACTGCAAGCACTTGCTGTTTGTTCAGTCCTTCAGCCTTCAAAGCCTCAATAGCCCATAGAAGGTGTTCATAGGGACCAATGCCTGCCCCTACCTTGTTCTTAGCACTTGTCTCCACCTTACCAAGGGATTGGCCTTCTTCCAATGTAGCCTGTCCCAAGATTGGGGAGCCATTTGGCGTGAAATTTCTGGCATATGATGTGATTGATGACGGAGCTAATATCCCAAAGGCCAAATCTGCCACAGTTCTCTAAAGATCTTCAATCATGCTCATCAGCTCAGAAGTAGTGGGCTCACAAGTTTGAGATGATTGGGTTTGAGTGCATTCATAATGCATAAGTCCATACCGACTAGAATGAACACCTCAGGCTTGGGTAGATGGGCCGGGGTGATGTATATGCTGGGGTTGTAGCCAGATGGAAATGTATGGATTAGATGGAGATATGGAGGTGACGGGTCAGTGGTGGCCTGAGGTCCCTTTGGTGGAGCTATGATCTCTTCGTCAATAAGATCCTGAATCTTATGGCGGAGGCGGATGCAACGGTTTGTATCATGAACGTGTTGTTGATGATAAGCACAACATTTAGCTGGGTCATATCTTGGTGGAAGAGTATTTGGAAGGGGTTGACGTGCTAGGAGCCCTAGGTACCCTTCTTCTTGTAGCATTTTCAAAACTTGGGAGAGACTCATGTAAAGAGGATGGAAATTTCGGGCTTGGGGCCGAATTGAAGTGGTTGATTTTTGGCCATTATCAGGAGGAGGATTTTCAATGGGTATGGTTGCAGTGTTTACTTTTTCTGAGCATTTTAAAACTGCACTATTGCTGATAATAACATCGGAAGTACGAACAACATTTTTCCTCATAAACTTATTACTTTCTACAATGTGCCCATGTCTGATGGCATCCTTGATTTGAACCCCAACGTCATGGAGGTCCTTAAAGTTGAATATCATATGCTGCAATGTCTTGGCTTGACTAACCATATCTTGCTGCAGCAAATCCACTGATTGCTGAAAACAGATCAATAAATCCTCTAGATTTGTCGGAGACTAAGCCATGATAGAGGTAGATGCTCTTGCTCTGAACAAAGGTGATGTGACTGGTGACTGCCGGATCAGTTGAACTAATGGGCCCTGTCTGGCCCTTCTTTGCCTTACCGCCAACGAAGGAAATACTAGTTGCCCTTGAACTAAATCTCCAACCTAACAAAGTCTATCAACACAAGTCCAATGTACGCAGGGGATATCGGAGCCTTCTGAGGCTATGGTTCCAGGACTACTTTGCAAAAGAGAAAACAGACAGCACCTCAGCCTAGTTTCAATAGAACAAATATGATCACAGCTGAATAACTGTACACCACACTAAATTCTGCCCCAAAACTGATACCCTCAAACTGATACCCAAACTTGAAACTGATACATACATTCCTATAGAGACACACCCTAACAGCACATATCAAGCAAATGAGAGCCAAAACACCCCTATGGTGGGGTAGGGTTTCCCTGTCTTAGTCTCGTCAGGAACTAGGGGTTCACTACGCACGCATGCGGCTTCAAAATAATCTTGCATTCGGGTGAGCAACTTGTCCTAGTTTGGAACAGTCTCTACGCTTCCGATATGCAACTAGGCCGAATGGTCAAAAAAGGTGCCTCAGCAAGACCACCTAATTTACCTCTCGCCCCTAACACCGAGAAGTGAAAGGAGGATCAAACGGTACGGTGACAGTCTAGATCCAAGGTTTGTGTTCCCATCGTGGCAGAGCCCATAACCGGTCAGCCTTATGGAACGCTTTTCCAAGTAAGCCTCCGGCAAACTGCTCAGGAATAACAGATGGCAAACACTGTGACTTAGGCGCACCAATGCAAATACAATGCAAAGAAACACATAAATATAGATAAAACAACATATCATGAGTTCGAGTCGAGTTCTCTAAATCCCTAGCGGAGTCACCAGAAACTGTAGACTCCACTTTCTTTGCATGCCCCCCCTTTCAGAGAGGCGCGAATTGGTCTCCTACAGTTCGGACTCCTGTCATGGTTCTGAATCTAATATCAGAAAGTGTAATGTGAGACTGATAAACACCAAAGAGTACAATCAGGCAAATCATTTTGGAAAATCAAATTTTGAATCAAATAATGCCAAAATTTGACTGCTTTGCTAGATTATAGAGTCGCCACCTAAATATTTTATTTTTAAAAAATTTAGGAATCCTTGACTCGTGCCAAAAGCCACGTGTCCTTCATCACCAAAGTTGCCTCGGCTCGGGGAACTTGGGTATGACAGGGGAAGGTCCTGAAATGAGCACCCCTGCTCGCCCAATCAAAGATTAGCCTCTACTAACATGATATGCTATTTTATAAACACATGTGTTCTTTTTCTGGTTATTTAGCTAACTTTACTATGTGGTGCACACATACAAATATAGACTAAATTGCGAGAATTGGAACAAAACAATTCATATTTGTTTTCAAAAATGGTTTGAAAGTGCCACCCTCAAGTGGGCTAAAGCGCGGATTTGCCACCCTCTGGTGGGTTTTAAAAACATGATTTTGCCACTTTGCAAAGTGGGCTTAAAACTCACAATCATGGAATTGTTCCAATTCAAGCAACCACGCCTTCACCCACAGGCATTCATGTAGTTAAGCAAATAAGCACATAACCTCATGGTAAGCATGCTAACCATGGGAATACTCACACTCATGCAAGTATGCTAAAGCATAAAACTTATAATGTACTCCAAGCCAAAACAAAAGCTAGTTAGAAATAATGCATGATCCTAACTATGCTAACAATGCCTAACGCAACACATGCAATAATGCAATTAAATAGGCTGGCTATCTAAGATGGCATATGAATGCAACAATTGATAATATGCTTTAAAACACGTATTCAATAGGCATTGAAATACAATGCAGCTTGAATGATGCGCCGAGCCTCAGTTCATGCAAAACAAATGAATGATGCACTCATGCAAGCACAAGGTATGTTAATCGAACTATGACCCTAAACTAACCATCGAAAGCGGTTAAATAAAAGGGAAAAAGACGTGGGGTTGGAAGACATGCACACACACACGCACACTTATTACAACATTGCGCCCTCGCGAAGGAGGGTCCAAATGAATAAGCTAAGCTAATCTAAGCTAAGTTAATCAAACTAATCTAATTAAACTAATTAGACTAATTATTACAAACCAAACGAACAACTAGTAAACTACTTACTAATTATTACAACACAACATAAAGAAATAGCTAAGCTAAAGCCATTTAATTAAATTAAAAAACCATGCTAGCTAACAAGTAAAGCATAAAACCACACCACTTCAGCTCTGCTTCAGAAAGTTGAACATCCACGCATTCGGTTTCTCGCCCCGAAAAGCCCACTGGTTTGCTCTTGAGAGGCTCTGTTTGTAGGGTCACTCCAAGGACTTTCTGCTCCACTTTACCAATCCACTACTGAGAAATGCACCAGTGGCCTGCCGGCCATGAGAGCTTGCTACCGGCCATCTGTCGGCTAAAGAGAGGCATTGTCGGCCAAGGATGAAGCCTTGCCGGCCACTGATGAGGCACTGCCAACCACTGGTGTGCTAAATCACCATTCTGCAACAGAGCTGAAACTGATGAAAATAGAGGGTCTCCTAAGGGTATATTTGTACTGTGTCATCTCCTTATCATCTCAAAACATCAAAGGAGTGGCACTCTTTGATCCAAAACCACCAATCAAGCATTTTCAATGCATGATGGCCAAAAATCCAAGTTGTACACTTTCAATAAATGCACAAAAACTAGACTCTAAACCACTACCTTATAATGGGTGATTAAAGGCAATGGAGACAAAAGGGATTGGCTCATTTTCATCACTTTGAGTATGAAAGGGACCGATCTACCTTGTGTTCAATATAACGTCCGATTGAACACAATGCAATGCAAACACAACATGCTTATCTTGGTCATGTTTTACTTTGCTCGTTTTGTTTACACATTTTACATTACCGATTAGTCCTTTAACCGATTAAGTCCACTGTGAAAGTCCTCTAATGAGAGAGGGGTCAACCAAAGAATGGTTTAAGGCATGAGAGAGATCATGCATTTGGCTAGGAGGAACCCTCATAAGAGGGTTAAAGCCATTTGAGCATAAACTCTATCAAGCTTAAACACAATCATAAGGCTAACCAACCCTCAAAGCAAATAAAAAGATGAAGAAATGAGGGAGGTGGCAAATTTTCAATGCTGAAATGGCATGAAAACTAGTACTATAACATGCAAACAACTCATGTACAACATGTTAAGAGACTTAAGCATTAAAACTAGTGAAAATCTTTACACTAGAACCATGCAATATCAAACTCAAATGGCCAAACCACCTCTAGATAGACCTCAAACATACCAAAACAGAGGCTAAAACATGATGGAATTGAGGCACAAAAGAGTAGAAACACATGCTCGTGTATTGGCTCATAAACAAGGCTCAAAACACAACTCTCAAAAGCAATGAAAGAGTGGAATATGTGAGAGTGTGACAAAACTATTTGCACTGAAATCACATGCTAAATGATGCCAAAACATGCAATCAACACATGCACAACTTGTTAGAGGCCTTGAAACACAAAGCTAGTGAAGGCATTTGCACTATAGCTATGCAAGGCAAGGCTCAAAAGGGACAAACAGTCCAAAACAGAGTTAAAGCATGTCAAAACATGAGCAAAAATGTGTTGGAATCAAGCTAACACAAGCTAAAATAATAAGCTAACTCATTAGGCATGTTAGACTAGTAAGCATAATTGCACTACAAGTGCAAGAAGCAAGCAACAAGTGCTTCAACTAACCAAAAACAGAGTTAAGACATGTCAAAATAGGGCCTAAAACATGCTTGAAGTAGGCTAACAAAGGCTAGAATGAAAGGCTAACACATAGCACAAACTAGACAATTAAGCACCATTGCACTACAAGCATACAAAGCAAGCTTCAAGTGACTTAACCAGCTCAAAAAAGAGCTAAATTAGGTCAAAAAAAAGTAGCAAAAACATGCTGAGATCAAGTCATAAGATGGTAGAAAAACATGCTCACATGTTAGGCTATCTACTCATGCAAACAAGACACAAGGAGGGGAGGCCAACCCCTCCTATTTTGGACCTCAAAACATGGTTTTTGTCACTGAAAATCCCCTAGATTTCAGTGGTTAAAAGGCCAAAAAAGGTTGACTTGAAGGCCTTGAAAGATGGCACAAAGAGCTATACAAGCTAAGGAACAAAAGGGAGAGACAACCCCCTGACTCAAAAAGGCCTTAAACCATCATTTTTAGGACTGAAAAATAGAGGTTTTTGTAGTTGAAAACCAGGCCAAAAATAGTTTGCAAAGGTGGCAAAATAAGTGTGTAAAACAAGCTTAAAGTGTGAGTCTCATACCTCTTGAAGAGAAGACAGAACTTAAGCAACAATCTGAGCTTAAACCACCTTCTAGAGCTCAAAAGAAGCTCCAAGAGAACATCAAGCAACCTCAGCCCAAAGTTGAACCACTTTCATCAAGGATGTATAAGCTAAAGTTTGATGTATGCAAGCCTTTAAGCACAAAAGCTCCAGAGATAGAGAAATCTAGAGAGAGAGTGTTAGAAAGAGAGGCTTCCAAACATTTTATAAATTGTTATAACCCCTTAAACCATAGAGAAGGCTCTCTGTATATAGAAGAATGAGGCTCCAGGTCGAAAATATCCCAAAATAGACAGCTGGAACGACTGGACAACAAATATCTGCAAAAATCTGACTTTCTGCATCAATGGCCGGCAAGCCATCATTGATGGCCGGCACTTCATCATCCATGGCCGAAAAGGGTCACTCTTGGATGGTAGGGGGCCGGCAATGGCCATTCATGGCCGGCACATGGCCAAAAAAACCCATTCATGGCCAGCAACTTCCACCTCTAGTTGGCTAGAAAAATTTTCTTTTTGGGCCCGACTTCAACCAGACATAACTCCTTCATCTAGACTCCTTTGTAGGTCATTCTTGACCCTAAATTTAAACCCTGGAAGTTTTCTTTCCAATGGTGAAAGTCTCACATCAAAATTTCAAGTGTACAGAAAGATATGCCAGTTTGCGTGAAAACTGCTCAGTTTCAATCCTACTCGAATTCATGCCTAACTTCTCCTCAGCTAGTTTTCTTCTCTCCGCTCTCATTTTCTTTAACTCCAAACCCATAAATAAGGTGTTTTGAAAGATTTTTAAAGACTTCATCTCTCTTTCTTTCATTTCCACTTTGTCCTTGCTCGGTTTACCGAAAAACGCAACATTTAACAAAATACGAGCATCGGAACATCGTAGGTACTCTTTCAAAAAATATTTTGAAAGAGAGGGTTTTAAGGAATAAAATCTTTCTAGTCAAAATTATTTTGGTCCAAAAATGGGGTGTCAGGTTGGGATTTGACTCTCTCTTTTCCGAAGAAATCGAATCTTTGCACTACATATCTTTCATCACCAAGTAAACAATCAACAGTACCCAAGTCTTAAGGGCGGTTAAAAATGGGGTGTCTACAAGAGGGAAGAAAACTAGTTGGGCAAGAAACCATTAAGAGAAAACTGAGAAGCCTCACTAAATCAGGCCTATCTCTCTGTACACTTAGACTTTGGATGTGAGGCCACCACCATTGGAAAGTGGACTTCTGAGGCTTCATTTTAAACCCAAGAATCTCCTAAAGTTGAGTTCGGATGAGGGAGATATGGCTGTTTGAAGTTAGGCATCAATCCAATTAAGACAAAATTGAGCAACCTTTACTAAAACAGGCATATCTCTTTGCCTCCGCACAGTTTATGCAACATGCCTATCATCAAAGAGGTGATCAGAGTGAATAGAGGCCCCAAGGGAGAGTCTATGCAGTTACCGCATCCGAACAATCGACTAGGCCATTCGTGATGTGAGGTACATATCTCATGTATAACAATTGGGACAATGTGTTTATTGATATAAGGGCATCTCATTCATTCATAGCATCTACATTTGCATCTTTGTTGGGGTTAGAGGCTGAACCATTAGAATCTTCTCTTGTGGTAGAATCATCAGTTGGGGGTAACGTTGTTCAGAACCATGGGTGTCACGGGTGTGTGATTGAAGTCGTTGATCATCGACTCCTTTTCAGTTTTGTGTTATTAGATATGTTGGGTTTTGATGTCATCCTTGGCATGAATTGGTTGTCCTCCTATCGTGCCGTTATAAACTGTTATCATAGGAGAGTCACTGTGTGCACACCGGGTGGTGATTGTTTCTCTTTTCTAGGGAATAGAACCGATAGATTGTTACAGCCATTGTATGACCCACATGGTCGAGGTGAACTTAGCTCTCTTCTTGCAACCTTATTCGATGATGAGAATAATAGGATTCGAGGTGTATTCCCTAGAGTGGTTTGCGAATATTCTAATGTCTTTTTTAAGGACCTTACCGATTTACCATTTCATCATGAGGTTGAGTTTTCTATAGACTTAGTGCCTGGCACGACACCCATCTCCATGTCACCCTATAGATTCATGCTGACAGAATTGTTCGTTTTGAAGGAGTAGCTACAAGAGTTATTCGACAAGGGCTTTATACGCCCCAATACTTCTCCATGGCGAGTACCGGCTCTCTTTGCCAAGAAGAATGATGGTTCATTGTGGTTATGCATTGATTATCACAAGTTGAATAGGATCACTATTAAGAACAAATATGCGTTGCCTAGAATAGATGATCTTTTTGACCAATTTAAAGGTTCCAAGTGTTTTTTAAAGATAGACCAAAGGTTAGGTTATCATCAGTTGCGAGTGAAGCAGGAGGCTATTCCGAAAACGGCTTTTCGTACTCGATATGGCCACTATGAATTTCTTGTAATGCCTTTTGGCTTAACCAATGCCCCTGCCACTTTTATGGACTTAATGAATCGAGTCTTCCAAGTATATCTCGATAAATTTGTAGTGGTTTTCGTGGATGACATCCTTATTTATTCAACTTCCGAGGAAGAGCATGAGGGACACCTTTGTATTGTTTTATAATTGCTTAGGGAACATTGGTTATATGCTAAGTATGAGAAATGTGAATTTTGGCTTTTCAAGGTGAAGCTCTTCGTTCATGTAGTTTTTGGGAATGCGGTCATAGTGGATTCTTCAAAAATAGAGGCTATGCAAAATTGGGAGCGACCAAAGAATGCCTTTGAGATTCGTAGCCTTTTAGGTCTAGCTAGTTATTATAAGCAGTTTGTGAAAGACTTTTCTACCCTAACTTCTCCACTGACTACACTAACCAGAAAATGTGTCAAGTTCGTTTGGAGTGAGTCATGTGAGAAATCTTTCCTAGAGTTGAAGTCTAGGTAGACTACTCCACCTATTTTGATTATTCTGGAGAGAGGGTTGGGCTACACCATTTACTGCGATGCTTCTAGGGAAGGTTTGGGGTGTGTCTTAATGCAAGAGGGTAAGGTTGTGGTGTATGGTTTGTGTCAGTTGAAGACTCATGATAGAAACTACCCAACTCACGACCTAGAGTTAACAACAGTTATCTTTGCCTTAAAACCGTGGAGGCACTATCTGTACAAAGAAGTTTGATGTATTCTCAGACCATAAATGCCTTAAGTATCTATTCTCTCAAAAAGATTGAACCTACATTAGAGGAGGTGGATGGAATTTATGGAAGATTACGACTTTATATTGCATTATCTTTCGGGAAAGACCAATGTGGTGGTAGATGCCTTGAGTAGAAAATCCGTGAGTACCATTGCTATTCTTGCTATTATAGAGTGGGAAATGTTGGGTGATCTAGGTGAATTTGACTTGCATTTGGCGAGTCTCCTAAGCACAACTTGACACCTTGGACCATCACGCATTGAAATGCGTGATTGGTGGCCCGAGG